>JADANN010000213.1:0-523576 GCA_018806985.1 Angiostrongylus vasorum
TTATGCCTTTCTGTTCAATTGCAGCTCTTGCTCCTTCCATTTACTAATGTGGTCTATTTCGTTATGGTACTCCCCATTGGGAGACTTCCACGTCCAGCGTTGAGTGTGGGGCTTCTGGAATTGCGAGTTACCATGGATGGTCTTGGTCGCCATGATAGACTCAGATAGCCGCTCATTCTGTTCGTTCCATTCTAATCCATGGGTCCCAATGTTAAGTTCTTCAGACGTTCTTCTTGCTCCAATCCTGCAATGAAATCTCCAATGATTACCTTGAAGAATGTATGTTCTTCTCTGTAAAAATTTTCCAAGTCCGTATAGAACGCTTTGACTTCGTCGTAGTTTGATGTCTGTGCGTGAACGACAAAGATTGTCAAAGCCGGTATTGATCCACATCTTTTAATCGTAAACGTCCGATTCGGGTTGTTAGTTGTTCGAATGAATCGATGTTCATGGACAAACTCGTGTTAACGAGAACGCCGACGCCACCGACTCCTCTACGGTTGCATGTTCCGAGGAACAGTTCTTATCCGGTGTCATAGACGGCGTTGAATGGGTGGCGCCGTCTCGTCTCGGCCAGGCCGATGTCGTCGTGCCCTTATCCTTCTTGCTTGCATGAATAAGTCTTCTATCGAGGACTCGGATGCAAGCGTACGTGCATTGTGAGTACAGATTGCCACCATAGTTCTTTCGTGATCCAGGCGCTTCCATTGACCCTGAGATTTTAGCAGTCTGTCCTTACTCGTCCCTACTCAACGCAGCGAAATTGGGGGCTCTTTTCGGGGTCAGGGGAATCAGACCCATTTTTTTTACTGTTTTGTATTTTGATACTCACGTATAGCTTACTGGGCTCTGACCGTGGAGGCTGGGTGTACTCACGGGAAGCTTGCCAGCCTCTCTCAGAGTGGACATGGAGCTTATTGGTTGGAGGCGACTCCTAACCGCCTCCCACATACTTCCCCTGTCACTTGATTGCAGACTTTTGGCCGAATTCACTCGTAGAATACAATCCTCACAAGCGAGAACGCATACACACATGCATGCATGAATGCGCCTAGCAAATATAGAAAGTATGTGGCAATTTGGTGCAGTAGAAACAGGAAGTCCATTCCCTCGATCCACCTGCGTCTCAGGGAAAGCAAAAAGCCGCTTTTGGTCTGCGATTAACCCCCAGTCCGCACCCAGGGACGCGCCACGTAGCCTCGCGACTAACCAGTCTCGAGATCCCTCACATGAGAGGGATCCGTGGGAGTCGACGACTAACAGGTGGAAATGTGCTCTTCTTTCACTGTGTACGATCTGTAGCTAAAGAACAAGTTTGAAATCCTTGTTAGGGATAGTTTCCGCTGAAAAGTGTGACATTCTTATGATGAGCGGGAATTTAGTTCTGGCTTTGTATGATTAATGGTCTGATCTCTTCAAAAAATATGGAGTGCAAATGGCTAAACCAGCAAAACTTCGAAACAGTGGACATTACGCCGGGGACTCACAACATGTGAAGATGGGCCATCCAATTATGGAAGTATCTATGTAAGTAATCGCTTTTTATTTACTGCATATTCTTCTTGATTGCAGAGAGTGTAGCTGCGGAAAGGTGACAGCGTGTTCTAACCCCACCGCAGGCACCTGTAGCCTGGAGTTGTGCAAATAACTCGGCATCGTATGTAGTTAGCTATCAATAATCTGACACCTATCATTGAGAAATATTTTATCGACAAAACAGTCATGGAGAAGTCATTTGTATTACATTCAGTTGCCTGACAGGTCAAGCTGCTTCCACAATCGCTGCTGTTCTGTAGACATGCCACAAGATGTGCTCCGCGAGTGCCGATGAAGGTACAACTATCGTACTTACACCTAAGTCTTTCCTTTTGTTTAGAGTAGAGACCTTTTGATGGGTTCAGTCTATTCGATTTATTCGAAGCGAATGATATTTATGAGGATTCGAAATGAGTTTTTTCTCAAAATAAGCTGGAATTTTCAAGTACTGTCTTGCGCTATATTGACTTTTTTTATTCACTAGCTTTTACAGGCTTTAACGGCAGGGTATTATTTGTGAAACAACCACAATGGTGCCGAGATGTTTGCAAAACTCCGGACCCGCAGGTGTCTGTGGTGGGGAACGAACGCGCTGTTGTCCTTTCCGGGCAGTAACGCGCTCACCTCCATATCATGCGGGTCCTTCGTTTCGCTTGCCTCTCAGCTAGTTCTATCGATAGAATATCTCAGCATCACTGTGATTGTTTTACAAATAATACCCTGCCGTTAAAGCTAGTAGAAGGCAGTAAATAAAAAAGTCAACATTGCGAATTTCAACTGTATCCTCAGCTTAACTGAGTTCGATGCCGATTTGGACTCAGATCAATCTCGTTGACGGGATTGCTAATGGCAGTGATCGATAGAACTAGCCGAGAGGCAGGCGAAACGAAGGACTCGCACTGTGTGGTGTTGAGCGCGTTACTAAGGACAATAATGCGTTCGTTCTCCACCACAGACACCTGCGGTCCGGAGTTTTGCAAATATCTCAGCTGTGTTGAACTATTAGAATGATTTTTTAAATGATAAAAATCTCATGCAAATCTCTATTTTAACATATCTTTGGTAATTTTAGTAACATAATAACGTATATGTTAACAACAAAATAAAGCTGTCGGCTTTGATCGATCCCTGAGAAGTGCGACATGCATTTTAACCATCGTTTAGAGGTGATTGAATGCATATAAGGCCTTTACAGTGATTCGCAGTGGCCGCTCTGGGTATCGAGCCCGTCTCGCTATCCTCCCTAGACAAGTCCCGTACCAATTTGACGACCCTGGAGGTATGGAACGCTTGGTGGGCCAGGGGCGCGGGAATCGATCTCATATGTACTTCCGTGCGCCTCCAACCACTGCGCCAAATACACCAAAATGTTAACAATAATAAATAATAAATAACAGTTAGCAGGACAATGAATGATAATAAATAGTAAGTTGTGTTTAACATAAGTTGATGGTTTGAACTTTTCACTAATCGATCCTTATTTGTTTCTCATTGACACTTTCTCTCACCATTGCCACAGTAATCGTTCACATGTCGTGTGGGTCCAATCGTTTATATTCAATTCTTCATTTTGGTAACCGTGATCCATAAAGGTACTCGGGTTTCTGTGTTGGTTGAGCAGCGGCTCAGTTCTGTTTCTTAGTGAAATACGGATCCTGGCAGATGCTGATATTCTATGCGATCCTGCCATGCACCACTACCTAAAGGCATCCGGGTCCTCAACGACAAGAAATCGTCCCTCATTTAAGGATGGGTGCCAGTTTTGTTCTAAGACAAAAGCTATTCGTGAAATCTGCGACTAAATCTATTGCAATACAACGCTTTTGGATGAGATCATGCACAGGACCCTGCACTTGAAAAGTTTAAACGAACAAGGAAGCGGGTAGTGCAGTGGTTTTTTATGCCGTTTAGTACGACCGCGGCGCTAGTTCTATCCCGTCCCAAGCTCGCCATGCCTCTCATCTATTCTGGTTCAGGAAATTAGTACGAGGACTGCCAAACTAGCTTCCTTAAATCTACGCGAAAAGAACACAAAAAAACCTCAAAGCTCAGCCGAACTCTCACGTGGAAGGTACACAGACCTTTGTAGATGGTGAATGCAAAGGGTGGAATGGAATGAAAGGAGGGCTTGGACACGCAGAGTAGATGTGGAGATAGGTCATAAAAGCCAAGTGAACAGTGAAAAAACATCCATATCTTTGAGAATAAAAATGAAAAAAACAAGTGATAACAGTCTATGGTGCTATTTAAATTTATTAAGCAATGTCTCGGAAGCAGTTCTCACTCAGGATAGACTTCCATTTCGCCGGAGAATCCTTAGCGATTATTGTGTAGAATATGTGTTTACAAAAGTTGCGTTATGGTACCTTGAGAGTTTAGTGAGGAGCTCAAGAGTATGACTGGCTACCCAGAAGATATTACCCATATATAAAACTCTTGCGGGAAACTTTACACTGCACTTTGCAGCCGTATGAATTTCGTGAAGGACAGGCAGATCTTGTAATGAACTCTTTTTTTTCGGGAGGAGGGGGTTTTTCACACGAAAGAAAATATCCGTTTACTAGTCACACTGTGAAGTAAAATCAAAATTGCTTTCAATGCTACTACTGAGGAGTTCCCTAAAACACGATCTGACAGATGTTAAGCATCAAAAGGATTTCTGAAAACAAATTTCCACTAGGAAAGTGTTACGGTGACTAATTCATAGTTGACTTCGATCGACTAGGAGTACCGAGATGTACGTCGCCAGCTTTCCACGCCGACGCCAAAAAACAACCGCTTCTGCAAGCATTTCAATAACTCGTTCATGACAGAATGAGGGCATTCGTCGATTTGTGGGTCCCTAGATAAAGGCGTGCACTTTCAAGTCGAGATCATGTTTGAAGTGACTAGAATTAATGTGGAACTTTTGTTTTGCCTCAAAAAACTATTCAACATAGCTCTGAGTCTAATAAGTAAAACAGAATTTCGAAAATTTGATACAGTGAACTTTCCTTTCAAGAATGACCCTTCCATGGTTAAAGTTTTCGCGACAAAGCTAATTTTTTTGAAAATTGACGGTGATTTGTCGATAATCTGGGTACTTTAGAAGTTGAGAACCTCATAATCGCATTTATGGTTTTTTATACAGTGCCCTTTCAAGTCAAAAATTTCAATGGGCGCGTGTGGCACAGTATTGGGAGGCGCCGTGCAACACATACGTGGAATCGGTCTCAGTCCCTATGGCCCACCAAGCCTTCTATCCCTACGGGGTCGACAAATTGGTACCAGACTTGTCGAGGATGGCAGCACTGGGTCGATACATCGGTAGACCACCGCGAATCATTGTGAAGGCCAAATGTGCATTCAATCACGTCCAAACGATGCTTAGTAAAGTCGAATGCATGGCGCATCCTTCATGGATTGATCAACGCCGAGAGCTTCTTCCTTTTTGCCCTTTACACATTGCCCTTCCAAATCTACATATTTCAAAGTCAGCTTATTAAAAAAAATGTCAACGAAACTGAAGCTTTTAAAATTCTTAGCAGAAACTCGACAGTTGAAAATGTAAACAGTGGAAAAATCATCGTGTCATGGTGGACGAAATCACGCTTTTTATTTGCTTTCAAGAAAAATTTATTTTGAAATATGAGCGCTGAAGTAAGAAAGGGGGAGAAAAACATGGCATAAGCTCCAGAAAATCAGAATTTCATCACAATAAAAAGAATTCTTATCCTGTAGACAAAAACTTGTGTATTTTGAAGCTTTTCATTGTAATGAAATTCACTCCAAGTTGGAACATGGTGACTTAAATTTGAAAGCGGCCATCGCATTCGCATTCCATGACTCCAACAGAGGTCAAGTCGTGGCGCAAGTGTTAACAATCTAGTAGGGCTACAATTGGGTATAACCACTGCAGTGCATCGTGTTGTTTTACTGAGTGCTTGATTCTCAGTGCTATACCGGTGTGTAGATGCCCTGTCGATGACATGGTTTTTATACTGCCATTGTGTACGTACTCCTTCAGTTCTGCTTTTAAACGATACGTAGTAGTTGATACGGTTGAGTGATCGTTTGCAATCACTAGCTTTCTCTAGAATGCAACCGGTCGAAGATGATCAATCCATAAAAAATAATTTTAGTATACACCAAATTCGCCGAAAGCGAAGACACCATCATTCGTAGAAAGACTGCAGTCATTGATTGCTCCTAGTCAGACTACAATGAGTAAGTTTAAATTTCAATACATTAGGTTTCCAAGTCACCAACTGAACGTTTGCCTCTGACAAACTGAAGTTTTGGAATCTTCTACAGTTTGATTTTCTGACTGATTTCAGCTTAGACCTTGTCACAATCACCTTAAAAAAACTTCCAGATGCTTTCCTACTGAGCTGTCAGTATCAATAGTTGTTCTCCTCGATATCATTACGAACACTCCTCCGGCCTCAGATAGTTTATATGCTTGCTTAGACTCTCATTGGATGGTTCATATTCGCGATTTGTGCAGGTCCACTACAGTTCTGTTTTATTTCAACTCCATGCTACCACAGCGGAAGGGTTGCTATGGTTCAAACTCATGAGCTTCTGCGACAGTTGTTCCACCAATTAGAAATTTGGTCTAGAATCTGAAAATCTGTTTTACAGTGTAGATTTCTTGCTTTTTCCTCATCTAGTGACTAACTGTTCACATGGATGGGTGTCATAGCGGACACCGTACAATATCTACTTGAAGATTAGGGAGAACTGACATCATCTTTCAATACTGAAGTTAAAGAAGGAATATGAAGCAGATAGTGTCTCCGGTGTTGATCATCCTCGCTCAGACACTATAGCACTACATATTTATGCCTCGTTCCTAAAATCACTAATCAAGTAGGCGCTGAAAACTGAGTGGGACAATATTATAGTTTCAAAGTTACGGTTTTCTTTACTAGCTAGGGTATTAGTTGGTCAGGAATCCTCCAAAAAAACGCTTATGGAGACAATAAATTTGACAGAACTAATCGTGCTGTGAAGTGAGCAAATTGAGAGTGAGTAAAACAATTAGTTGCACACTCGTTGCTTGAAGTGTTGATTTGCGCGACGAAAAGTTGAAGTGTCTTCTGCGAGCCACTAGTGGTGTGGAATTGGCTTGCCTGTGTTGCAACGCTTCCCAGTCAAGATTTTTGCGACAAAACGAAGCTATCGTCCTTAAAGGTTTGTTATGTTGGAAAGGTGGCTGGTGAAATCGAACCGTAACGTCGACTTGCTGCAAAACATTTAAGGATGCTGACGTAAGATGAACCCATGGGGTCGGGTTGCGATAATGAATGCTGGAGATCGAACTGTTCGTTGAGCACGATGCCAGGGCCACGCCGGTCTTTACATGATGCTGTGTACCCCAGACTTGGGTTTTTAATCTTTACAAATGTTAACAATAGAACAACAATGGGTTCAAAAAGCAAAGGTAATGTGAGTGAAAACACACTATCGATAAGGCAGCAACTTTGGCAAGAAACTGGCGAGGTAGTAGGGAACAAAGGATGTGTAGAACTGCAACTTAACAAACGAAAGCAAGAAGAAGGTGATGAAGAAAAAAACAAATGAGCAGAAATGGCTAGTGGGACTTTCAAATTACTAATGAAAAGCGAATGCTACTGGAGTGGGTGCGATTCTTTTCAATCTAGTGCTTTTGCAGCATACGATGTTATGACACAGAAAGATAGCGAAGTGCTAAAGCGCCTACACAAGCATTAGTTTTTATAAGTGTGTAGCTACTAGCAGACAAATATTCCACTCAATGTTTTTCCTGCTAGCTGTGAAGAAAGTAGGTGAGCTGGGTGTTAGGAAGCAATTTACAGATGGAGGAAGCAAAAATTCATTAGGGAGAGAGATTTCTCTGTTTTATACGGAATATAAAGGATGTTCCTTGTTCCATAGATAATACTTTCTGGAAGGTTATAAGATTATTCACAAACGCTGACGAGAGTTGAAAGTCGACTTCAGAGTCTACGCAGTCTTAATCCACTCTGGTGGCAGTGTGAAAAACATCCTATGCTTTTAGTAGAAAAATATGTCACCCACTCAAATATTTCGCACGGTGTCAAGGGAGCTTGTGGCACAGTGGTCGGAGGCGCCCTGCAATTCACATGGGATCGATTCCCGTGCCAATGGCCCACCAAGGGTTCCATCCCTCGGGGAGTCAGCAAATTGGTACCAGACTTGTCTGGTGGGATAGCAGCACTAGTTCGATACATCAGTAAGGCACCGCGAGTCATTGCAAAAACCAGATATACATTCAATCACATTCAAATGAGCTCAATGAAGTCGAATGCATGGCCCATCCGTGAGGGATTGATCAACATCGAGAGCTTTATCCTTTATCCTTTATCTCCTGTGAGACGAGCAGATTCTATGACATGGTTAAATAAAATGACAAGAGAATTTTTCCTAATTTCAGTTTCTCAGAAGGAAATCGGAAATTACGATTTCGCTTGAATGAGTGGAGTTTTGACATTTTTCGTGTTGAAAAATATCGGACACCTCTTTTCAAATCAGTTCAGAAGTGGTGATTTCGTTAAAAGTCGTGTTTACTCTTTAAAGCAAGAAGTGTTATATTTCAGCCGCTCAACCTGTAAAAGTGCGTCTAATCAACGGATGGCAAGACGTCACGTTCGATAAGATGAATATCGTGATTTGTAACTATCTGTATGATCATCAAAGTGCGAACCACCAAATGTGAGAACAGCAATGAGGGGATTACAGCTGGGATACAAGGCTTCTTTAACAGACATTTTTTCACGCTTGCGTGGAGTTGATTTGATGGCGAATCAGAAGAGTACGACATTATTCGGCTTTGTGATAAGTTTTCAGAGCCCTAACATGCCACTGTCACGTCTGCTTCCCACGCAGAAGGCCACCAGTGGGCGGGTGCAACGCAGTGGCCGGAAGCACGCTGCAAAACACACATGGAATCGATCCCCACCAATCCTTCCTTCCCTCCGGGGTCGGCAAATTGGTACCAGACTTGTCTAGGAGGATAGCTGCACTGACTCGATATATCGGTAGGCCACCGCGAGTCATTGTAAAGGCCAGATGTGCATTCAATCACCTCCAAACGATGCTTAGTGGTGTCGAATCTTGGCACATTGATCGACATCGAGAGCTTTATCCTTTCTCCTTTTTAACTTGCCATGTTGTAACCGACTCTTTGGTGTGGTGGGTAGAGTGGGTAGAAGTTTTTTTGATGCCTGATTGGCTTAAATTTCCGAATGATTTTCGAAGATATTTTAACGTCGCTAACCATTTAAGTCTCAAAAAAATTGCCGTTTGCACTATTAAGGATTTAACAATAAAAACGGGGGAAGTAGCCGACTTTTACCAATTCGTTTCCTAGAAACGAAGTGATTATGTCACTGATGGAGGTCAAACTACTTGCTGCTCATGATTTTTTCAATTTTTATCGCCCAAATAGTAGATCTTGTAACCCTGGAAACTAATACCAGGAAGCAAAATAAACATCGAGGTATTCTTAAGGTAAAACGGCTCGGTTCTATATTAGTAGGAGCTTTCAGAACGCAGATCCTCAAAAGTGCTCAGTAGTGGGAATGCTGAGCCCTAACATTGAAACCGTAGCAACGATCAGAATCTTACTTCAAGCTCAATTCAACGGCAATACCAATTAGGAAGCTATATGTTGTCTTAGTGAACAAAACCCTGCTTCTTCAATCCCTTCAGCTTCTCGAGATATGACACATGCAAAAAGAACGAGAAAAACGGCCTTGAATTCCAGGATATCAGCATGTTAGAAGAAATTAGAACAGAAGTCATGCAGCTTAATGATTTAAGTTTAATGAGCCCAGTGATTCTGGTTTCAGATATAAAAATCTATAAGCTGAATATGCTATATGCATGCTTAGATTGAAATCTTAAGTTGTTTTTTGGTCACGCATGAATCATATGTGATTCATGTGAGTCGCGAATATGTTGATGATAAGCTTTTTTTAAATCGATTTCAGGTGGAAAGAGCTTGAGAGGATCACTACATTACGACGGGAGTATTTGTTCTATGGGATGTGCTGTGCTGCTTCCGCATTGTTTTTTTCGTAATGATTTACTCACGTTGTTGTACTGCATAGTGGTGAGTGGATTAACAGTCACTGTTGACTATTTCTAACTGCAGTTTTTCTTTCCATAGGAAAACTTAGTCAACCAGCCGTATGTTGATTCTAATAACAGAATTTATTAGCCGCCGCTCCAAAACCTTCTTTAGATGAAACCAGAGGCCTAACGAAATTAGGGATTATTGTTGCATAAAAGTTATGAGCTTCGCTGACACATCGAAGCAACTGTGTTACCGGCTACTTCACCACAGTAACGAACATGACCGGAGAAAAAAAACAGTATCCATAGCGAAATATAACTTCAACGAAGCTGAGATACTTGCAAAACTCTGGACCGCAGCTGCCTATGGTGAAGAGTTTTGCAAATATCTCAGCTTCGTTGAAGTTATATTTCGCAATACACCCTGCCATCAAAAAGAGTAGGCAGTAAGTAAAAAGGTTAAAAAAAGTAGTATTCATAGTGGTAGCAAATTAACCAGAAATACATTGCATATAAACTTACACTAACAATAACCTAGGGAAAAAAATTATAGCACAACTGCAGTAGTTAATAAACATTTTTTAAAAAAACTTACTTAGCTGGATACTTGGATAGCCCGTCTTCACTGGTTGTGTAGGCTCCAGCACGATATCCACTTTTTTCGGAGCTTTGTTGGTTTAGGTATTTCGGTTCCATGGAGTCCCGAGGTCACCCAGGCCAAAGTCTGTGCTAGGTAGTCGCTACCACAGGGGGTCGCCGCCTTTGTGGATTAGAGCGAGATTTGCCACCATGCGACTTGTTTGATAACAGGGCGATGGAGGATCCTGGTATTGGTTAATTCTTAGCTGGGTTTCCTGGTGGAAACGCCGACTCCTTCTCAGCTTCGGAGACAGACCCTGCTGAGGGATGAATCCCCGCTATACGTCGTAGCCGACAACCAGGAACACCTCCCAGCCACGATGAGGCGGTAAACCGTTGAGAGGATTTTTAACAAACATATATTTAAACTGTTGAGCTCACACAAGGTTGATAAATAGATTTTTCGGCTAGCATTTTAACATTTTTGACAAAATCGGTAGCAGAGCGACTTCTGATGGTGTAAAAATCCACAATTCAAAGCCACTATCGCCTGTTATCTCGAAGTTTTGGATTTTGAACAAAGCGCAATGGAACTAGAAGAAAGATGGAAATACTGTGTAGTACATTCTTGCACAGCCCAAGATGTTGGCGAACTTCGACCAATATCTGGAAGGACAAATCACTCATGTAGGTGCAAATCAGTGGTCACTTTTCGTTCTATGTTGAGGCAACAAGAGGGCGCTTCCCGAAAATCTATTGGTTTAATGCTTGATTATGTCTCAGTGGTTGTCAAAGCATGTGGGGAACACAACTCAAATTGTGCAGGAGAAATTAATTGCCGACACATCACAGAAGTGCGACTCAAAGTAACCAAAGCCTGCCAGTGGTGCCCTAGGGGGTGCGTACAGCGCAGTGGTTGCAAATTCCCTTGCAATGCACACTGGTTCGATCGCCATTTCAATGCCCCCAGTCTCAATAATTCTTCCATCTTTCCTGGTTGACAAGTTTGTTGGAATATGTGCCAGAGCTTCTTTGGCAAGATAAAGAGGCTGACGTGCTAGATCGGTCGGCCACCACAAGTCATTACATAGACAAGATATACATTCAATCACATCTACTATTTTTTGGTGAAGTTGAAAAAAGCCTTATCTTTTTATTAGTGAAGCCCTTATGAAGTGATTTTGTTAGGTCGAACAAATTACCTTTCGAGTGCACAGGGGCACATAGAGAAGCCTTTACAAGAATTCGGCGTTAACGGAAAAAAGGGATAATAATGTGTATCGGAGTACCCATTTCATCACAAGCTTGGCAGCTAGAGCAGTAGAATCATTACAAGGTCAAATAAAAGTTGATATAGGTTGAAACGTGTTTTCACAATAGTATGGAAGATTCGCTATCAATTGAACAATTGAGCTGAATTGCTTCATTGTGGTAAAGAAACTGCGCTCCTTGTCGTGCTAATGATATCACTTAGGTGGTTCATATTTGTCACCTTGAAACGAAAACATTACACTTTGTTATCCATACAGATCTCGATTTGTAGCTAAGGTTATTCTATGATTAAGGCGCTAGTATTTCCTGCGATTTGCACCATCGTTGTCTTAACTACCGAGAATCTGGAAGGTGCTCGCTTCTGGCTCGAATACTGGGCAATCTACGGACTCATCACAAGTGTTGGAAAAACTTTGAAAAAGGTATGCATTATAATCACATTGACATCGAGGCCTCATTCCTCACTTTTTCACATAATATCACGAAGGACAGAGTGTAACTGATAGGAATCAATCAACAATAGACGATTTCACAAGGTTTAAATTACAAAGAAAAAATATTTGGAACAACATGGCAGTACTCACTGTGTTGGATATCTTCTAGCAATCAAAGAAGCTCTTATTTTTAAAAATTGGCAGTCACTGAGCGGTCTCAACACTACCAGCTTTAAACAAAATAAAGGATAAAGCTCTCGGCGTCCTGAGGGATGTGCCACGCATTCGACTTCATTAAGCATCGTTGGAAGTGATTGAATGCATATCTGGCCCTTTACAATGACTCGCGATGGTCAATCGATATATCGGGCTGTGCTGCTATCCTCCCAGACAAGTCTTTTACCAATTTGCCGAGCCCGGAGGGTGGAGGACTTCGTGAGCCATTAGGCGCAAAGATCGATCCCAATATGTGTACTGCAGGTACCCTTCGACCACTGCGCCACAGGCGCCGTTCACGCCATTACTACCGTTACTGTTGACAAAATGACCTTTCCTTTCTATCTACAAAGCAGCAAAATTCAATGCCCACTAATAAATGGTGAAAATCTTTATTGATCTCCACTGCCTTTCCGCGCGAGGTTACGGATTTTTGAACGGTGCCCTGAATTTGATTGTTTCTTGATTTTTAATAAGCATCGTTTCAGTCATGGCACAAGTGATACAAGTTGGATTGAAGTAGTTTTCTTTACGGCTTGTTTACTCCCTGGAACTTGTCTCATAAACGTTGTTTTTTCCTGTATTATGCCCACTTTCAACAACCTGAAGCTGAAATTCGAGGAGTACAACTATTACTTTGTCTCTTAAACAATATAATGCCAATGGTCGAAATCGCATGATTGTTCAGTAGCTGTGTATTTGTACTATTTCTTAATAAATATGGTATATGCCTTGTGATTAAGCATTCGAATAAAAATAATGCCTTCACCCCGCTGTAAGTGACTATTTGCGTATCTTAAAGATGTTCCACAGAGCCATGGAGAAAGCTTTGCGCACTTGTTCATTCCATTTTGCACTGATCAGAGCTGAAAGCTGTCAAATGGGTTCTATTCGTTAAGTTATGCGTAACCACATTTTTTGATTTGACGACCTTTTTCTTACTGTTCTAAAGTCTCAAGTCTTATATGAGCCACAACAATGCGAAAGGTAGCGGGCGCTGACAGTTGACGACGACTATCTGAAGACGATTACTGAGGCTTTTAAAAGCTGCTTAGGATTTACGGAAAAGGTCGGCATTAGCGATATGACGGTTGTTTGGATGACATGGAAAAGCACGGAATGGAAGAAGAGCTAATAAAAACTGTTCCACGCTTTTTAGCGCCAGAATGCCCCCTATTTCTCAACAGTATTGCAGTATGCTTTGAGAAGTGGGTATTCTACTGAAACTGACGACGTTTGTAGTTGCTCAGAAAAGATGAAGCTTATAAATGCTTTCCAAACATGCTTAGAAATAGATTGTGACGACTGCCTCTGGTCAACAGCCGGACCTAGCGACTAAAAAGTTTTGGAAGCCGATTTTTATTTAAACGCTAACCGAATGAAAGTTTTGTAACAACCTTGTGTAAGCCGAAACATCCTAAAAGATAATCTATCAAAAGTTTCAAATCGTAGTTATAGGCTTACAGTTAAAGAGTGCTACCAAAAAATTCGATGAAGTCTTTGAAAAACTGTTGGATATGCATTCATAAGATGTCAGCCGAAAAGGTCCAATCCTTACTACAACGCGTGACCGAGCACATTTGAACAGCTAACGTTGCAGATGATGATCGAATTAAGCTACTAATCTCCTTGATATCCTTCACAAAGACCATTTTATTCCCAACGAGTTGCACTTTTTCAAGCTCCCCCAACAACCACTTCCAGAGAGGAATTTTCGATGGCGTCTCAACAACTACTTATGAGATGAATCTTGGACACCCACTAGTAAACACTTTCAAAGAACCTTCCATAGCTGCTGTTGAAAGGCTGTCGAAAATTTCGTCGTTTTCTTTTACTCAGGAATCTGGCAGAATAAGAAGATGTGTATATTGTTGGCGAGAATTACCAACGCAACCGAATCAACCGTTATCTTCGCGCCAACTTTCTACATTATGATGTGAAGTGATTCCTTTCTGATTGGCCACCCACACTAATTCAACATCTGATCATGACTAGAGGTGCGCCTAGACCTCAAAACTCATTGTGCAGCAGATTTTCATAACGACTGTGTGCATTTCCGGAGCAAAACCGTTGAGAGAGAGTGATCGTCCATGCAGAAGATATAACGGTAAAGCTAAGTCATATCATTTCGAGCAGCCTAGGGAACCCATTTCATCTTGAAAAAGGAAGTTTCGTTTTCCCGCACAGGTGAAATCTTATTTCTCCGCTTTGCCATCCTGTACTATCCATGTATGTGACAAGCGACAAATAACGGCAGCAAGAATGGAAATCAGATTTTCGAAGGACATCGTAAAGATTGTATACAGATCTAATTCTACTAACGCCTTCAAAGTCTGACGTCGATGAAAGTGAGAATATCGACATCCTCACCCACCGTCATCATTCTCACTTCAATCATGGAACGTTTAAAGCCAACCTTGCCGTGCACGATTCTTAATGATTCAATGGCCAAATCTGTGCAATACTGCTGAAGTGACGTTCATATTTTTAAGATATTGAAAAACATGAACTCATTGTCAGAAGGGTTTTGTAAAACAAAGCGCTACCTTTTAGAAGAGAAAATCCGACGTTGAAGTTCAGACAATCTGGTTTTTAAATGATGGGTGGTCTATGATTTAAATTAGTGATAAACGGCTTAAATAGTGACTTCAATCTTTTCTATCCTAGAAAGAGAACAAATTTATAAGAAGACTTTAACATTTGCCAAATAGATTGGCCAAGTGAAGTGCTCAGGATCCCGTGTGAGTCGATGTGATCAAAAACGGATCAGTAGACGAAGATGCCTGCACGACAAAGATATCCCCTCTCGTCATGAATGTTTCGTCATTAATTTAACGACCTTTCAGCACCGTTTCTTTTCTAGGACAATCACCTGCAACCTGAATATTCTTCTTTCTTCAGGAAAGCGCGATAACTGGTATTAAAAGAAACTGTTCTACTGTCACTGTGTTTTAAAAAAAATCATAACAAAAAAAAACAACCCTCTTGCCGTTCAAGAAGGTGTTTTTACTTTAGGTTGTAAGCTGTCATCACAAATAAGGAACGCATGTGTCGAAGTCGTTAGAGATGCCCTGCAATACTCAAGTGGTCGTTGGTTCGATACTGCGCTCCGGTCCCCTTTCTCTTTTTTTCAAGCCTTTCTATCGTTTCAATGTCGGCAAATTGGTACCAGACCTGTCTGGGAAGATCGCGCTACTGACTTTCGGTAGGCCACCGCAGTTATGGTGTGTTCCAAATATGCGTTCAATCACCTCTAATCATGCTATATGAAGTCGGGAGCTTCGCACATCCCTCAGAAATTGATCAAGGCCTAACGGTTCATCTTTTCTCCTTTATCACAAGAAAGGTAGTCTTCATACGCTTTTGACATGCAATGTAGAGCTCTGGTTGTTTTCACTGACGAGACATGAAAGACATAATTGTGTTTTATGATGTCCAATATTTTTACGACTTTATGTCACGAAATGTCAACAGACAACTATCCGGTCTCCCACGCCATCTAGCATATTAACCGTGTTCATATCTGGCAGAATAGGTGGGGGGTTATTTATCAGAAACAGTCCAAATTTACCCCTCGCGGAAGAGTAGTTTTAGGTCATTCTGATACGGAAACATTAATCAATTCAGCATAACAACGACAGGTTTCAGAACAAATGGGTCGAAACAGTTGGCAGTTTCGTGTATTGGGAGGCAAGGCTCCTTGGTCATCATGTCATGTATTGCAGTGAAACAAGACATGGGAGTTGGGGCGGTCTTAATTTTTGGTGGATTAATGTTGATACATTGCTTAGAGGGCTCGTGTGGCGCAGTGGTCGAAGGCGCCCTGCAACACACATGTGGAATCGATCCCGCGTCCATGGACCACCAAGTTTTCCATTCCATCGGGGTCGGCAAATTGGTACCAGACTTGTCTAAGAGGATAGCAGCACTGGCTCGTAAAAGCCAGATATGCATTCAATCACTTCCAAACGATGCTTAGTGAAGTCGAATGCATGGCGCATCCCTCATCACTGGGATTGATCAACGCCGAGAGCTTTATCTTTCATCCTTTTTACATTGCATAAGAGTGTCTAGATAGAACGTTCACGAGCAAGGAATAGAAATTTTGACTACATAGAGCGTGCTTGACGTCCCAACAATTTCTAGCACATGATAAGTTTTTAAAAAATTGTTCCTAATAAAAAAAGAAGAAGGAAACGCCACCGAATCACTAAAGATGAACATAACCGTTGACACCAGCATGAACAGTAGAAGTTTTACTACTTGACAGAGTGAAAAATTGCTGGACTAGACACTTAGAGAACGTCTTCATTGTAGATCCAATCTAAGAATCTTTTCCATTCGTTTCCTTGTATTGTAATAATTATTCAAATTATTCAGATATGGTTAGTTTCCTCTCAGCAGTTTACCGCCTCATCGTGGCTGGGAGGTGTTCCTGGGTGTCGGACTGCGATGTACAGCGGAGGGATTCGTCCACCCGGCGGAGTCTTTCAAGCTGAGAAGGAGTCCTGCGTTTTCATCATTCCATCAGGAAGCCCAGCTAAGAGCAAACAAACACAGGGATTCACCACCGTCTTGGTGTCAAAGTCGCATGGTGGTAGATTCCCCTCTGATCCACAAGGGCTGTGACTGCCTGTCGTGGTGGCCACCTGGGGCAGACTTTGGCCAGGCTTTACTCGGGATTTCAGGGAACCACAATGGCTTAACCAGCAAATCTCCGAAAAATGATGATTATGCTGGGGCCCACACAACTAATGATGACGGGCCGTTCAAGTATCACCTAGGTAAGTAAGCATTTTTAGACTACTTTGTGGGCTGTTGCAGATTGACGCTCTGTGAATTCCACGTCTGCATAATCTGTTAACCGCTCGTTGAAGATAACTTTCCTCGCACTGCCCAATAAGTCCTGTTAGCGAGTTCTCAACTTGTCACAATATGAACTCGTCAACTTCTGTGGACCAGAAGGTAGCTTACCGTTACGCAGCTTCAGTTGCTCCACGAAAACAGCGATACTCTGATGTGAGCGCAACTTACCGATCCACCTCTTCAGGGCAACATAACTAGTCGAGTTCTAGGGAATGAATAAAAAATTCAAATTTGATTGGATAACCGCGAACCACGCCTTAATAGTTCGACCATATTGGAATGCTGCATTCCATTTTCACAAGTTTTTCTCTCACGCGAGCATATCGAAGTTTTCATGGAAGAACTAAAACTGCGTAATAGTAAGCTACCTTCTGACCCATAAAAGGGTAGATTTTCTTTCAGCTGCAAAGGCCGACGCCTAAATTTCATCCTTTATGGACTTGTTAGGGTGCGTGTGGCTGGTTGGAGGCGCCACTGCAACACGCACGTGGAATCGACCCCCGCGCCTGCTACCCACCAGGCCTTCCATTCCTCTGGGATCGGGAAATTGGTACCAGAGTTCTCTGGGAGGGTAGCAGCACTGGCTCGATACATCGTAGGCCACGGCGAGTCGTTGTAAAAGCCAGATATACATTCAATCACCTCCAACGACACTTATTGAAGTCGAATGCAGGACGCGTCCCTCAGGGGATTGATCAACGCCCAGAGCTTTAGCCCTTATCCTTTTATGGACTTATTGGTTTTT
Source organism: Angiostrongylus vasorum (assembly GCA_018806985.1). Taxonomy (NCBI): domain Eukaryota; kingdom Metazoa; phylum Nematoda; class Chromadorea; order Rhabditida; family Metastrongylidae; genus Angiostrongylus; species Angiostrongylus vasorum. The sequence continues at coordinate 17,710 of JADANN010000213.1, forward strand.
TGAAAACAAACAAAAAATGTTTTGATAAATTGAGGATACGATAGTTGTGAAGATGTCAGGATTTTTAGGAGAGACCTTGCGTTTTCCTTTCTAGGTACGAAATGAATGGCACCTTCGACATTATTTATCCAATTATATATATCTATATGCAATTATTATAATGGCATATTATTATAATGGTGTGTAATATAATATTATGGAGCGGATAGCACAGTAGTGGTGATGTCGGTTACTACGAGCATGGTGCTAGTTCGATACCGCTTCCGGCCAACCATGCCTCTCATCCCTCCGGGGTGGGGAAATTAGTACCGGATTTGTCCAGGAAAAAAATTACTCTTCGCAATTTGATTGGGAACGCTGTAGCCCGGCTATCTCACGACTGCAGGGAAAATCGACTGGAGCAACGACATTCGAGGTGAAATGAAAATCCTCAGGCAGTGGCCGAAACCACACGTAAAAGTTGGAAAACCTTCGTGGATGATGGATGCGAGGGAAACGAATCGAATGTGAGAAGTGCTGGGATCCGCGCATTAGACGTGAAGCCGGGTCATTTAAAAAGCGAAAAAATATAATATTTTACGTAATTACTCGTTTTATATGTATAATTATGTATATGTTATATATCGTGAGAACACAGTGATATCAGCATTCAGAAGAGTTTCGATAAGCAAGAGCAGTCGAACTCTCTACATTTACTGAGCAAATTTATACTGCGGTATCCAAGTAACTTTTTTGCCAATAAATAAAGCAAGTCAAGCCAAATGTGCAAATGTTAACAGCTGAAAGTGAAGAAGTCTGTAAAGACGCTTCGACAAATAAAAATCTGGTTCGCTTCCAGCATCGCAGTAAGAACTTGTTAAAAGTGTTCACCACTAAAATAATATGAAGTTATTCATTACTTCCTCGATGAGCAAGCACGAGGTTGTCATATGACTGTTTTTTGACAAAAAGCTGACGTTTGGGTGGATTTCGCCCTTATCGGAATCTGGAAACATTCGACCTGGAACGGTCAAGTTGACTGCAATCTACTCAGCTAACACCTCCATAACCAACACAGAAAAAACTACGAACCTAGATTTCAATCACATCGAAAACATGATAACTTTTTCGCACGTTTACCGTTTCCTACAAGTCTTCCACTAAGTATTTCACGTGAAGAGCAACCACACGGAATCCACATAGATGGGTAGTGTGCTTCTCACATTGAAATATCATTCTTAAATAATGTGTGAGGTCACTCGTTATGACGACACATTGCTAGCTGCATTTCATTTTCTGATTCTTGGAATTCATCCAGAATGCTTCGACAGCTTTGCTCGATGAAGTTTTCGATTCCTGTGCGAGGACGGTAACTTCTAAATACTTTAAAATATTTCCCGTCATGTCGCTGTGTCTTATACGCTTTCAGTGTAGCATTTAGTTCAACTTTAAATTTGCCGACTAGGTGTTCTTCTAAACGGATGCACAGTGGTCTACCCGTTTTGCCAATGTGTCATCCCTGTACGCTTTACAAGAGATCAGATAAATCGTACCCGAGCTCAAGCAGTCGTGCTCTACCACTAGGGGCATAGTATGCAATTTTGCATTGTGCGTAGACGGTCATAGAGGCTATTGCGAACTAGCTAGCGCCTTAGAGTGCTCGGTGGTATTTCAATTACTCTAGCAGAATTCTCTAGCCAGCCCTTTCTAAGCAACGTATATTTATTGCATGTTTGAAAATGTAAAGCTTGAGATTCTTCTTTTGATCCTGCCTTTTTTATTTCCAGAATGACTTTTGACGGATTGGTTGACGTTCATTTTTGGTTATACAGGTTGTTAGCGAAGCAAGCGCAAGGCGTTGTGAGTTTTCACCGTCTAATTTTTTGTTTGAAGGTGGACAGACGTCTTTTTCTGTTAACCGATTTTCCATCAGTGGTCTACCGCCTCCGATTCATTTTGGCTTAGTGGGAGTGTTCATTGCTTCGATCTGCCATGAATAGCGGGGTTTATTCTCTAGTAAAATCTTCTAAACTAATAAGGAGTTTGACGCTTCCACTTGGAAGCTCAGTAACAGAAGTCACTCTCATCCTAGTATCAAACTAATCAGTGGTTAGCAAATCTCCCTGTAATCCACATAGGGCCGCCGGCTGCTTGTGGAAGTGAAGAGCTGAGGAGGGTTTTGGCAAGGGTAACCTCAGCACTTCAGAGGCCCACCAATCACTCAACCAGTAAAGCGCCAACCCTTGCATGTTTCGCACGCTGGGAACTCCTCTCTATGATGTCGGTGGAGAGACAACTGGTGAGAGTCGATCATTTCTCGGATTAAACAAGTTGTCAATGGAACCGGAATAAGAGAACACGGTAGAGCCACTGGTGGCAATAAACTCAGTGTGATAGCCCTAGAAGGAAGAGCATAAAAACGGAAGACCGAAATTTGGCCGTTAGTTCACAGAACAGCATGAGGATCGACGACATTCTCATGAACAGAAGATGGTGCCCCCTTCGAGAAATCGATGGTGCGATCACTCTGTAGTGGATCTTTTTAATGCACTCTCCATGCGATCAGGAAGAACAAGACAAGTGGTATGCGACGAGAATATTTGCAATGAAGCCCTCTTCTCTTATGAATGCTAGATTGAGGGGAACCCTAACGAAGGCTACAAGCTGCTTGTCAAAGTACTTAAAAGTTGTGCCCAACTCATCTCAGGCGCTCAAACAAGTTAAGACCATGTTTTCATCACTGCTAAGAATGAAAAGAAAGATGAAGTTCAATGATGCTGAGATATTGGCAAAACTCCGGACCGCAGGTGTCTGCGGTGGGGAACGAACGCGCTATTGTCCTTTCCGGGGAGTAACGCGTTCACCACCACACCATGCGTGTCCTTCGTTTCGCCTGTCTCTCAGCTAGCCAGTATTTAAAAAAAGTAGGCAGTAAATAAAACGGTTAAGATTGTGATTATAACTAAAGCCTCAGCTTAACTGGGTTCGTTGCCGATTTGGGCTTCCCACATCAATCCCGCTGACCGGTGATTGCTGACGGCAAAAGATCGATAGAACTAGCTGAGAGACAGGCGAAACGAAGGAAACGCATGGTGTGGTGGTGAGCGCGTGACTCCCCGGAAAGGACAATAGGGCGCTCGTACCCCACCGCAGACACCTGCGGTCCGGAGTTTTGCCAATATCTCAGCGTCATTGAAGTTATATTTCGCCATATACCCTGCCATTAAAAAAGAGTAAGCAGTAAATAAAACGATTAAGAAAAATGAAGCTTATTCCTACTGCAACATATCTAACACAGCTAATGATGAATGCCAGCTTTAGATAATTTTTGCAGAAAGGCTTACGCTGATGTGGACAGAAAAAAGTTATTTGGAGCTGCGTGAAAACGATTTAGTCTGAAGAAGAACCATTGGGTTAGTGGAATTATAATGCTTTGCTATCCGTTCTAATAAAAAGTGCGAAACTACTATCGCATCTCGCAATGGCTTATACGTCAACCGAAAATGTCTAAACCAATCTTCTTCGTCCTACAATTCTCGTCTTGGTTGCCGAAATCTCCGCTAGAAAAAAAGCCGCCGGAGATCCTATATCCTAAGGTTTGAACTGTAGCAGAACACATGATGAGAAGCACAGCTCCAAAAATCCTATAATATTGCAGTTGACTTCTTTCGAGCTGGGAGCCACAAACTACATGTGTCTCTAGGAAACCATACGGCATTTTTATCCCCGAAGGAAAAAATTTCCAGACCAGTGAAAACAATAGACCGCGCTCAAGTTGCCCGATAAGGTTGGTCGAATGGACACTAGTAAGTACCGCCCAATATGCTTACTGATTGTACAGTTCACAAACATGATCCTACTTCACATATAAAACATTCAGGATGTTGAGTTGAGTTGACTCGAGTTAATTGAACATTATGCAAACCTTACCGCGAGTCATACAAATCTGTCGACAATACATTTACCCGTTCTCCTAACTTTTATCAGCTAAAAAAACACTTGACAGTGTTGAACCAAGTGCAATAATATCAGTGATCTCTAGCTAAGTGCTGTCGTAACCGCACTTCTAAATGCTTTGCATTTACCGCTTACCAATCGAATGGCTTGCTGAGATGACATCATCTCTACAAAATTCTTCATTTCCGTACTACAATGGATAATGAATCGACTGGACTGTGATGATAAGGACATATGCATTAAAGGAGTACTTCGGTCAAATCATCACTTTTCTGAGAACATGAGCATCCTCTTGAAGAGTTAAGAGATGCAAAAGAGACGACGTTCACTGAGCCCAACAAAGAGCGATTAGATTGAAAATAGGACGAAGACTCAACTAGTGGACCCAAAACTTCGTACCCACCTTTTTAATTCAGAAGTCCTCCCAGGGCTGTGTTATGTAGCAGAGATGTGAGAGACGTGGTACTTCAACAGGCCTAAAGTTGTCATTCCAGCCTTGTGCACTCGAGTGGGGAAATTGTTGGAATAATCGGTTCAGATTTAGAGCTTAGCTTGAAAAAAGTGAGTGGATTATGGAATATATAACAGCAAAGGAAAAAGTGGTGAAAAACAAGAACCGAGGACAAGCAACTGAACTCTCATTCCTTCACACACCAACTGATAAGGCACTAATGCACTCGAAGTTGCAACGTTACATAGGCAAGATAACAGTATATTCAGAGAACACACTGTGGAGGGGATCGCGTTGGAGAATTCATTCTTCGTACAAGCAGGAGAAGGATTTCAGAAAGGCCGCCTACCTGACCAAAGGGAAGCGAACAGCTGTGTAATAAATGTCAGAAATCATGTTACACATGTGAAGTGTTTTAACGATAACTCCAAGACTAGATATGTCAGCAGATGTATTTTTGCGATGTCTTAAGCATAGAGGAGGATGTTCAATGCTGCAACAATGGAAGGAACATGTTATAATTTGGCTGATGCTTGTTGTGGACGAGGGACAGACGTATATGCTAACAATGGAAACCTAAGTGATAAAAAAGGATAAAGCTCTCGGCGTTGTTTATTCCATGAAGGATGCGTCACGATTTTACTTCGTTAAGCATCGTTAGCATCATTCGAGGTAATCGAATGCTTATCTGTTGTATAAAATAACTCGCGGTGGGCTAAGTACCAATTTGCTGAGCCCGGAAGGATGGAAGGCTTGGCGAGACTAGGGCGTGGGGACCAACCTCAAGTGTATTGCAGGGCGTCTCCGACCACAGTCCTACACGTGCCCCTAGAAACCTAATAACCTTTTTAAAATGTGCCAAACTGGAATTTTCCACTTATCTAACATTAATTTAATACGGCAAGAGATCGTGAAATTGCAGACACCTGATTGAATAGAAGATAAGGAAAAAATTTGCGTATTCCAAAGAGCGTTCAAAAAAAGCATCGTTGCTCGAGTCCTTATACGAGGACATAAAATGCAACTATCACACCCAAACCGTTGCGCTTATCTATGATTGTCCCTTGTTTTTAGTTTTTGTAGCATTAACTTCTCTATGCAGTAAAGCTTTAAAGCATTTATGACTCGTGCCACCTACAGTGCCGTTTGGGGAGCACACTGCTGAACTTTCCTCCTTACGATTTATCGCCTCATCGTGGCTGAGAGGTATTCCTGGGTGTCGAGGTGCGATGTAGAGCATCGTGGGCATTTCCATCAGAAAGCCCAGCTAAGAAAGTAAACCAATACCAGGATCCACTATCATCTTGGCATCAAACTAATCGCATGGTGGCAAATCACCCTCTGATCCTCAAAGGTGGCGATTGCCTGTGGTAGTGACAACCTGGGGCAGACTTTGCCCCGGTTGACCACGGGATTCCAGGGAACCGCAGTGGCTAAACCAGCAAAACTCCGAAAAAACGGAAATTATGCTGGTACCCCCACAAGCGGTAAAAGTGGGCCATCCTAGTATCCAAGTAAGTATGTGCTATTTAGTCGCTTGCACAACGCTAGTTTTTCTTTAAATTTTTCATACCACTTATTTATACTACAATTTCTTGTCATCTTATAGAGATGGAAATATTACACTGTATTGGAAGATATAACAAAGAAGATATTTATACCAACAGTGTTGCAATGTTGCAAAGCAGAGATATAATCAAATTTAGTCAACCTGATTTCAGGAGACTTTGAAGAGCTAGTTAACACATCTATGTTAAATAGGTGCATTAACATCATAAGCTAACATAAATACGCATTAACAGAGGAATTACATCATCGCTGAATTCGATCCATTTGTGCTTGTTGCTGTCTCTCTGATTGGAGGATATAGGCATGGTCTCCTTAAGCGTTGTGTTCACGGCGTGTGGTTATCTTCACGCCCTTGTCGAGAATGCCGTCATATGGCGTATGGAGGCAGAAATTGCACCCCATTTCAGTGGCATTGCATCGAAAAATTCACTGAAGCCATCAAATTCTAGAAAGTCGTCAAGAACGTCCTCGGTATTCTTAGAGTTTGACTAACTGAGACCGAGTACTTTATTGCTGATACTATTTATGGAACAATCTCCTGATTAATCCGAATCGACGATCCACAGGTGGTCGCCCTCGCGATGTAGCCGTTCGTGAAGCCCGTGAAGTGAGGCACCGATCGAATTTAGAATCTCACTCTACGGCGCCTTCTTATACAGGACGGATGTTCATATTCTACAGCCAATATGATCTGTCTTTTGGCTGAGATGCATCCTGAAGCAGACTGGAAGCTTAGACCTCTTTCTAAGTCTCCGGCAATCTCACGTACGAGACGTTGTAACGCCAGCTTACGGATGAGCATTTCGGTAAATTTCCGATACCCGTGCATTTCACGCAGAGCAACGAGTGCCGGACGATAACCACGAGGCTTCTTCACTTCAGGTGCGCTCGCACTTAAGGGCAGTCTTTGTTGCAAAGTGTTTGTGGAAAGCTTTCTCTTTAGGCGATTTACGTTATGGTATGCTTCGCATGCTCCATTTCTCAAACTTTTGCAATTAAACCTGCACGGAGATCGTGGTACAGTGGTAGTGATGCTGACCATCGCAACATGGTGCTGGTTGGATCTCGCTCGGGGACCGCCAAGCCTCTCATCATTTAGAGGTTGGAAGATTGGTACCGGATTTGTTTGGGAAAAGTTCACTCTCTAGAAATCATGAATGCAATCGTCGTTAGCGTTTCCTGTCTTTCTCTCCTGACAATGACTTCTTAAAATACCCAAGGGCCTGGAATAGGAAGAAAAGTGATTAATTAAATCTCGCATTTTTTTAATTGTTCAAAAAGTACCTTCGAAGTGAAGTGAACTCACTTTTGCCCACACAAATCGAATAATTCACTGTATCCTTGATGAGCAAACACGAGGCTGTTAATTTATTCTTTACTAACGAGCAAGCTGACATTCCGGAATACTTCGCCTCATTCCTGCAAAAGATGAGAAATCGAATGTCTTTTCACCACCATCGACGTCGTTAAAAGGAAGAGGGAGAACGAACCACTATGGCAGAAGCATGAGTTCTCAATAAAATTTGTAAGTTCAAAGTGGTGGACGAGAAAAAGGCAAAATTCAGCATACTGCGATTAAAAAGTGAGATTCCAATAGCAAATTTATTAGGTTACTCGGGAAGTAGAAAAGGATTTTACCTATAGATCGATAAAGCAAAAATGTCTTCGGGTGCAATTAGTCTTTTATATTCACGATGAGCGAACATAAGGTTGTTACTTTATTCTTTATTTACCAACAAGCTAGCGTTTCGGCGTGTTCAGTCTCCTCCACAGCGTGAGAAGGTCAAGTTGATTGCAATCTACCCACCCAAACATCTACATAACCAAAAAAGAAATAAACCAAGATTTTAATCACATTGACCAGAAAATAGCTTACTCGCACACTAACCGCTTTCTATGGGTGAGCATATCACGTGTAGCCCAATCGCAAAGAGTTCACATGAAAGCATGATCTCTTCTCACAGTAAAATACCAATCGCCTGATTCTAAGGCATTCCTCCCTGCGGTTCACTTTTTGGATTCACGGAATTTAAAAAGAATACTGTGAGAGTTTTGCGCGCTGAAACTTTCGAATTCTTTGCGATGGTCCAGCCTTTTCTTCAAAATCTTCGCCGTTACGTCCCTGTATACTACGAGCACTTAATGGCATACTTGCCACAGCTTTAAGTTTAGCAGATAGTGTCCTTATGTACGGATACAGAGTGGTCTACTCGTTTCGTCAATCTCTTCGTCCCCCGCACGTCTACAAGTGATTGCACAAACCACGTCCGAATTCATGCAATCATCGTCTCTATCGTTAGCGAATATTATGCAATTTTGCGTGGTAACACGTTTCGTTCACACGAGGCAGCAAAAAAACGTATGGCTTCAGGAGTCAGCAGTTGATGTCCTTCTTAAAGGAGTGCCTAAACTGCTCAATCTTCAGACTTTCCAAACAATATTATGCACAAATCAGGGTTGGTAATGGGGTAGCGATTGGTACCAAGCTTTGCCACTGTTTTTTACGTCCAAGATTGAAGCACCAGTAACCGATCTCCTGAAATTATTCAACTGTTGATAAATAAGACTGCTTTGCCACTTGCTCCAAACAGAAGAAATAGTCAGATGCTTTGAGCTGCTTAACGAACAGTTAGAGTGCATTTCATTCACCAGAAAGAAACCGAAAGAAAACTGGCTTTCATTCCTGAACGTTCAAATAACGTACCCGAAAGCGGACGGCTACATGAAAAAAAATGGTTCCGAAAGCCAAGCAGTAAAAAATATTGTGGTTCACTACCTTTCCTCTCCCACCTCACACACCAAAGGGCACATGTAAGAAATATGTTTCGAACAACCACCAATGTGTGTGCGAAGAGAGCATAAGGAAGAATTCTTGAAATTGACGCGGCAAGCATCCACTTCGAATGGCTACGAAACTCTAGCTCCTCGAGCTAGGTGTAGAGAGAAATCCAAGCATTCAAACGAGAACTCTGGTGTTAATAAGATCCCGTTTATCATGCTCTTGATTTCAAACCAAATAAGTAAAACGTTGCATAAGAAGAGCCGGTGTTGAGAGTTCGGTAATGGTAATTGAAGTGCCACTAAACACTCTAATACGCCAGCTAATTGCTCATCGCCTGTATGACCGTCTATTTACAACGAAAAATTACTAATACGCCCCAACGGTAGAGACGGTGATTGCATGAGTTTGGGCACGGTGTATCCAATTTCTTATAAAGGATGTGGGACGAATGCTTTGGAGTAACGGGTAAACCACTTGAGACAAATACTCCATTAGGCGCGCATAAGGCAGAAACATAACGGAAAAGATTTTAAAACAAGAGCCACTATCCTCGCACAAAAAATCCAAAATATCAGAACACAAAACTCTTTATGCGTTTTGGACTATTTCCAGAAATTATAAAATGAACTGCACGGAGCGGTGTCTCTCTGCCAACTGACTGGAGGGCTTACAACGAACAAAACGGTTGTTGTTTAAAGGAAGCTGTTTATTATGCGGAAACAAATTTATGTGTTAAGTGTCATTTTCTAAGGTTGTAGAAGTGCTTAGTTAAGTAGATTGCACGTCAATTGACCTTTTCATGCTTTGAGGACGTCAGCTACTGTGTGCTAATAAATGCTATAATACCAACCCTGTGTTTGTACATAGCGATGAATGCCGAGGTTAGTTGAAAATCGGTTTTGGGAACTAGTCAAAAAATATTTACATCCCTGAAGCCATGTGTATCAACATATTCTGCAAAATCGTCAAACTTCCAGAAAAGTACTACCGAACCAAAAAAATTATCGCAGCAATTGGAAAATCAGATTCATCTCCAATGTGTTAAAAGGGAAAGAAAACTGGAAGGGACCCGAAACCCAAAAAAAGCTCATTAATTTCGTAATTCCCCTGGAACGAAGGCTTTTACTTGCTCTTTCAGCAAATATTCAACCAATAGGCCAAATTTATACACCTATGGAATAATGCTGGATTCCCCAAAAGAGTCTACAGCACACGATACCATAGCGTTGCTACGAAAATTTAGGTGAATAGACGAAAAAAAACTTTTAATGGTAATTTTCAAACCGACCATCATTTAACCCCAGCAGCAATAATTAATGGGTTTTTTGGTTTGCTAAGATAACATGAGGTTAATAAGTAGATCTATTTTGCTAATGTTTCGACGGCTTCGCTTTCATCAGAGCCATTGGTTCGAGTCGATGGTCCACAGTTCTTCGTTTTCTCGATTTAGCACCTTCGTCGTCGTACCGAGACGGGTCTTCTAAAAAGCGAACACCACTCGAATAAGGCAAGCTCACACGGCAGCTTTCTTTTATACAGCGTGGTTGTTGTTAATACGACTATCCATCGACAATAATTTGATTTTCATCGGTTAATCCATCTTGTAGAATCCATTCATTGTGCTATTCGCTATGTGCTAGGTGACATAATACCGACTGGTGCAGCATGCATTATCCGTTGAAAAGGAAATTATTATCAACGAATGTCTTACTAACCTCAACCATCCTGTATAAAAAGAACGCTAGCGGGTGGAAAGCCTTGAGTGGTGCCTCCCAGAAGAAGATCGTTCTCGGTGCGACGACGAAGACACCACATCGAGAAGAATAACTGGGGGGCTATCGACTTGGATCACCGGCTACGATGAAGACGACGACGTCGAAACTTTAGCCGAATAAATCTATTTATCAACTGTTAGCAGTCTCAGAAATGTATACGAAGATTCAAAATCCTTCTTTACAGCAGGCATATTGGAATGGAATACTTGAATTATGTTTACCTCGTCAGTTTAAACCCGAATAGGAATTGATACGGTACGAGCTAAACTCAAATCGGCCAGTTTTATCGAACCATTTGCATTGCTTGACAAAACTGAAATCTGTATAATGAACGCTTTAGAAGCGTAAATCAAGGGAGCACCACTTCAAGGCGCATATTAAACGAGTCCAAATGATTTCGAGTGCGCGCGATGGGCAAATGAATAGATGTAAAATTGGCTATTGTAACAAATTATCAAGCTATAAAGGTGAATTGAAAATAACTTGCCACAGCAAGCGCTTGCATTCGATGGTAAAGAGCATCACGTCAGCTTTCAAAAATGAGGCACAAACGATGCTCCTGAGAAAGACCAACATCAGCCTTCTTTAATAGAAGAGAACATTGCTGGAGTGAAAACATCTAGCCACGACATCAATAATAGAAAGACAGACAGCTTATTAATAAACGCCATTAAATTCATCTAATATGTCGCCGCATTGTCAAACTGAATCAGGAACTAGGAAGGTCCCATCTGCCAATTTTTCTTAAACAAACTTCTGTAAGCCAATAAATCCGAATTGCATTCTCCTGAGAATTTCCGGCTTTAAAAGTGAGCACTAATTGCACGCAATCGTGTTTGACAACTGATATATGATGCTTATGTGAGCTAAAATTTCAATCCATGTCTATTAAAATCGTTAGAAAACTAATCGTCTTTCGCATGAAATTCCTATGTTCTACAAAGAAAGCAGCGGGTTCCTAAATAACTTTCTTCTAAATCCTCAGATTATCCCACCTGCATGATGACTTCTCCCAACTGTATCACATTCGAATGCTTTAGCTCTTCCAACAAGGCTATTTCCTGGATTATTGTTGCGAGAATATCCCGAATATTAACGGAGTGGTTTCGACGAAGAATATGTTATTTCAATTCCAACCGTACAAAAGACAACATGAAGAAATACAAAAAGAACCTCGTTTTTTTCTAAACGACTCGTCTTAATATTCTTGATGCACAAACATGAGGTTGTTATTTCATTCATTGTTTGTGAATAAGCTGACGATTCGGCGAATTTCCACACTTCCAAATCCTGGGAAGATCAAAAATCGAATGTCATGTGACCATCATCCACACCGTACGCTGTTGAGAGGACAGAGAACGACCCAGTATAGCAGAACTAAGGGTTTCGAATAAAAGTTGCACGTTTGAAGTGGTGGATGCAAAAAGCCAAAACTCAGCACATTGCGATTAGAAAAAGTGAGATTCCTAACAGCAAATTTATTAGGTTACTGGAGAGTTCAAGAAAGATCTGCAATTTTGCCTCTTCCTATGTTTTAGCAGTGATTTTCCCCCGTATACTCAATCTTAATTCCCATGACCGACTTTCTATTAACCTTGGCAGATGATCAAATAATTCTCGATGTTCTCGTTGAGGAAACACGAGGTGTTAATCTATTCTTCATCCCGTTAAAGATGACGTTTCGGCAGTAGCGCCTTCTTCAAAGCCTGGAAGGGTACAATGATATGCAATTCACTTAGCCAAACGCTTCAAGAACACAAAAGAAAGGTGAAACTTTGAATCGTAATCACATGACCAAGAGCTACTCGAAAAACCCACCGTTTTCTTTACGAGCCTTCCACTGAGGAAGAACAGTTGGTCAGAGTCGTATATGGTCGATGAATAAACCATCCCCACCAAAAATCGATGCGAAGGTACAGGAAGAGATCAGGTGTGATCTCTGGGTATTCACCCCTCTTCTATACATTCTAGGGTTCTTGGCATTTATCCAAAAAGCCTCAGAAATTTCGCTTTGGTGTTCTGGCTTCCTGTGCGAGGATAGTGAGTTTTATACCAAAATCTCCTCCCAGCGGTTTACCGCCTCATTGTGGCTGGGAGCTGTTCCCGGGTGTCGGGATGCGATGTACAGTGGGGAGAATCATTCCCCCGACAGGCTCTCCCAGGCCGAGAAGGAGTTCGGCGTTTCCATCAGGAAGGCTAGCTAAGAGCAAACAATTACTAGGGTCCACCACTATCCTGGTATGAAATTATTGCATGGTGGTAAATGTTCCCCTGATCCACAATGGCGGCGACTGCCTGTGGTGGTGACCACCTGGAGCAGACTTTGGCCAGACAGACCTTGGGACTGCAGGAAACCATAATGGGTAGATCAGCAAAACTCCGAAAAACGGAAATTACGCTGGACCCCGCATAACAAGTGAAGACGGGCCATCCAAGCAACCAAGTATACCAAAATCTTCTCCGAAATGCTTTTGCACCCTATACCTCCCTAGTGGGGTGCTTTGTCTTGACGGATGCAGAATGGTTTGCCCGTTTTGACAATACATTCATCTCTGCAAGTATTAGAAGAGATCATAGTTAGCACTGAAAAAAAGGCACAGCGACACCAGTCTAGTGCTGTCTCAATGCGATGGAGAGCAGCATCTCATGTGAGTGGGAGTTCGATGGCGCTCTCCACTCCATCTTGAGATTTTCTAATCGAGTGCATGAAAAATATCACAGCATTTGTCTAGCTTTAGTTGTATTACCAGCCAAAGAAGCGTTCTGCTTCTACAGTCTTCCACCACTACTTTGCGAAACGATTTATGTGCAGACGGAAATCGATTAGAAACAGACGCCTATCAGCCGACTGGTTCTGTACTGCTAATCACTGGTAATAACGATACAAAAACTTCTTGGAATATCAAGCTAACATGAGGTTAACAAAAAATGTCTACGGCTCACCTTTCGACGCCTTTGTCTTCTTCAGAGATCCGCGTCAGTGATCCACGAATGGTCGTTCTCGCGTTGAGTCGAGTCCAGTGGAGGAAGCCTAGCTCAAATCTCGAAAAAAAATGATTACAGAAAGGTTTGCTCGGATTTGCTGATGACGAAAGAAATGTTTGTAAACGAAAAAAAAGGGAAAAAGAAAACGCATGGGAAGCAGAATGAATGCCGTTTAGTAAAACCATTGCCGACGTTTTTACACGTGAAAGTCGAAGATTTCAAGAAACTTGTATAAGCACCAAAATACATTTGCGAAATGAGAACTTTCAGAGGACCATTTTGATGTAGTTGAAAACGTATAGGAAAAAGGGTCCATTCTGTTTACGAAATCAGACAACGACAAAATTTGAAAACTCGTAGCGAGCGTGCCTCGTGCAGCTGCACGTTCTAGAATTTGAACTAGGTATGTCAGCGTTAGGTTAGAGCGCGTTTACTCAAACCTTGTGCAGACCAAATATCCCATACCACATAGTTAGGGCTATTGCCAAACATTCGATTAAAAAAATACTCTCAGTATAGCAAAAATCTCCATCTGCGGTCATAGTGAAGTAGAATAAAATTTGCACACAAATCGATTAACGAAGCCTTTCACAAAAACTGCACACAAAGTTCTATGGCGCTGAGCCAGAAGTGGGTTACATAGTCAATAGAGCTTAAACTCACTGCATAAGGTGAAAGTGTGAACATCAAGAGATCACCAGAATAGTAGAAATAATGAAGCAGGTGAAAATTAAAAATTAAAACTAGCACTTGAAGCGAGTTTCATCGATAAGTTAACACAGCGTAATTACCAAATCTTTATTCGCCCAGCGTATCGACGTCTTCGCCTTCCTCAAGGCTGATGGTCCGAATCGATATCCACAGTCCTCTCTCGATGTGGGATCTTCGTCGTCGTATCGAGACGAATCTTTTTCAGCGGCGAAGCACTGGAATTAAGCAACATCAATGGGTTTGTTTCTTCCGAACAATTCATCCTGCAGAATTTGTTATCACTATCAGTTAGAACGCAGAGTAGCAATACCATCGTAAGCCAATTTCCATTCTGGAAAGAACAAGGTGTTGTCACCGGACATGCCTTCTATCGAGGACTAAGAAGTGAGTGACCGTGCATTGTAGGTACAGATCGTCACCATGGTTCTTCGAAATCCAGGCAGGTTCCATTGGCTCTGAGATTTTAGCAGCTTCTCCGTACTCGTCGTACCCAGCGCCGCCGAGTCGGGGGCTCTTTCGGGTCAGGGAAATGAGGCCGGTTTCCTTACTGTTTTACTTTTTTGATACACACGAAATAGCCTCCTGAGCTCTAAACACGGAGGCTGGGTATACCCACGGGTAGCTTGCTAGTCTCTCCTAGAGTGGACATGGAGCTTATTTGTTGGAGGCGACTCCTAACCCCCTCCCATATACTTTCCTGTCACTTGATGGCAGGTATTTGGCCGATTTGACTCGCAGAAAACAATCCGCATAGACGAGAAAAGATCCACAAACGCATGCATAGATGCGCCTTCGTAAATAAAGTATGTGCCAAATTGGCTCAGCAGAAACACGGAGTCTATCCCCTGGATCCAACTGTGTATCAGGTAAGCGGTCGCTTTTTCGTCCGCGATTATCCCCCTGTTCGCCACGTAGGGACGCATTACGTAGCCTCGCGACTAACCGGCTCGAGATCCCTCATATGAGAGAGATCCATGGATGTAATACATACAACATGTAAAGTTTCCATCAGCAGAATTTAATATCAACCATGTGGAATCATAGAAGTAACAACGGATACGGTAAAAAGAACCCGGATTTCTAAAGAAATGCCACCATATACAGACATTTATACGCGCACATGGCATAGAAGTACTGTGATGCACAATAGAGAACAAACTTGAAATAACAGTCAGTTGCTCTGTTAAACTACCAGTCAATGGACTTCTTGAAAAAAAAACTCTTTGTTTAACCTTATAACTGGACATCTTATATCTAATCTAATCATTCATGATCATCTAATCTTATAATCATCTAATCTTATAATTGTTCTTGTAATCTTATAACCATCTAATCCTATAATTGTTCTTATAATTGGGCAACAGAGCTTTGCCCGAACAACGACTCCTAAAATATGTGTTGGATAAGATACCGACCGATAACATATGTAGATTTAACATGTACGTAAAAAGCAGACAATCAGAAAGAAAGGGCTGTTGTTGTTGTTGTTGTTATTGTTGTTGTTACTATAATAATGACAATATTGCTATATTACTAGTAATAACAGGCGCAACTCACCTCTCCTAATTCCCAGTGTCATTCTTGTGTCAATACATAAACCACACTATAACCTGAATTCCTCCCTGTTTTAAACTTTATAGCTTTTAAACTTCCACTCAATTTCAACCTTTGTGTTGCCGAAAATTTTACCTGCCCAGACCGCTGTTATAAAAAATGTTCTATACAGGACTGTATTATCGCATCCTCTGCGCAAATGTCTTAGCAAGTGGCACTGTTCAGTTATACGCTCACAAATATTATCATCCATCCATCATCCATTTTTAGCCATTTGCATCCGAAAATGAAAAGAAAAGAAAGAAAGGAGAAAAAACCGCCTAAAACATCAACTGTGATCATTTGGACAGTCAATACCATCTTCCTTCGGGTGATTTCCATATTTTTGAAAGAACTGATATTTCGCAACAAGGATTCCCTCTTTTGAAGGCTAACGTCACTTTTGGTTTCACGTTGCAATACAACCGGTGATGCTACCACCTTTGTCTTCCCGCGAAGTCACAGCGCAGGCGAGACAATTTTCGTTTCACGTAGTTCCACACTGCCACCCCCACACCAACAAGACAAGTGAAAGTCCCTTGCCAGCAGCCCTAATGTCAGAAGAATCGTGATCAAGTGAACATTAAGAAGACCTGGTGACGGGTGATTGCTGACGGCACAGATCGATAAGAACTAGCTGAGAAATAGGCGAAACGAGGGATCCGCATGGTGTGGTGGTGAACGCGTTACTCCCCGGAAAGACAATAGCGCGTTCGTTCCCCAGCGCAAACATCTGCGGTCCGGAGTTTTGCAAATATCTCAGCAATCCTGTGGTTATTCCTGATAGTTTGAGAGATGTTGAAAAGACGGGCCTTTGCTTGACATCGGCGATTCGATACCGAGAAGCAGCAATAATAAAGCAGTCAACTAATGTGGGATTTCATTTTGGTGTTGCAGGCACAGTAATCTTTATTTATTTTATTCTACATTTTCCATCGTCAAATTTACTGTGCGGATCCCAGAATATCCTGGCTGCGATTCGTTTTCTCGAAATCGTTATTTACGAAGATCTTCAAACATTTCACGTTTTCTTTCGGTTGCCACACGACGATTTTTTTATTCCTTATAAATGCCGTAGAATGGTGACCAAGTCGCTTTTCCTTTCAATAGCCAACGAGATAGCTGCACTGAGCTGTTCGTACGTGAAATGGAGAAGGGCGTTGAGTAAGGGATCAAACCTGAACCTTGCTTCCTGATGTACTGCATGTCTAACAACTGGGCAACGTCAATCTTCAACAATCAATAAGCATGGGTTCTATCCCGGACATGTGGTTGCCGTGTCTACACATGGTCGCAACACACTGCCGCCTATCAACAAGCATAACTTTATTTATGAGTGCTTCGCCACCATGTTAAAACGTATTTCTGACAAGTGGAGTTGCTTCTCCAACAGGCTTATCCAACGACATTTAAGAAGGAAGTGATTTCCATTTGATGGAGTGGCGGTCGTGGATGCTGTGGTTTATTTTCTTATAACACTTGCTTCGTCTTTTTGTTTAACTTTAATTGTGCCCAGTGAGTTGTGCCTGTTTCAGGTCGTAAAACATTTTGCATCTAACTTTCTTCTTTAATGAGCCATCTTCCATATCTAGTGCGCGGATCCTAGCACTTCCCTCATTCGATTTGTTTTCTCGCATTCACCATCCACCAATTTTTTCCCACTTTTCTAAAAGTGGCTTCGGCTGCTGCTTTGGGATCTTCCTTTGATTACGAGCTTGTTTAATGCTGGTCGAGTCGATTCCCTGAAGAGTCCTGAGATAGTCAGGCCAGAGTGGTCCCATTGCAAAAGTTAGTTTTCAGAGAAGTCTGGTACCAATTTCCCATGCCCCCAGGGGGAGGGAAGGAGAGGGAGTGGGGGCAGCGAGAGGCTTGGTAACCACGGAGCGGAACCGAATTCGCAAACGTGGTCCTGGTGATCGCATCACTGTTGCTGAGCTACATGCCACTGTAGCAATTGGCTTGCTGAAGAACGTGCTGCTTTCATACGTCAACTTGAAAGGAATGTTCACAAAGCGAAGGTGCGTTTCTTGATTATTTCTAGTGATTATCTCCTTAATAACTTTAAGGAATGGCGGTGTTCACCTTTACCATTTTTTGGTCTTCACTACAAGCAAAGGATAGATGTTTGCAAGCATGTGGAGATGTCGGTCCGATAGCTATCAACAGTAGTGCCGAGCGAACATTATCTCGACAACTGGATTGATCTATTTTTGTTTCAGCGCAGGAAGGTAGAAAAGGGTAAAGCTTTCTTCCAATCGTTTAACCATGCGCCATGTAATGGACTTGTCTAAGTACCACGAGGTAACTGGATGAATATTTGGCCCGCAAGTCAATGACTTGCGGTAGCCCACTGTACATTGCCGATCCAGACCGATTATTGACGCTGGTTGCCGAGGACAACGGATTGAACCAACAACTATATGTATATTTCTACCCAGCTCTTAGTAACTGCCCTCTGCGCTCATCGTTTGCTTCTTCACCATGGAGCTGTTCTTGAAGCGTAGAAAACCACAAGAAGGAATATATGGACGGCAAATGGCACCTTCATTAAATGTCTACGGTGCAAATAAACCGATATTACTGCTGAAGTAACAGTGCAGGAAGAAACCAAACTCTTTTTGCTCAGTGGAGATGCCCAATATTTACTGAACATAATTTTCTTCGACATTGCAGGACATTGCAATAGACGATAGTGAATGTACTGCACCATACAATTTCGCTTGCACATCCATCACCAATAGAACAACTCCTTAAATAATGCCACGAAAGAATCGCTAGCGAACAACAAGCGAAGGAGAAACAAATTAAACAGATATCTGAGGAACGCGGAGATGCACAAGAAGGGTGAGTGCGGTCGTTCTTGTAATACAGTTTTCAATCCGTTTAGCGCAATAGCTACTCCGTAATTTTTTCCTTTTTCTTTGTTTGTCTCGTCCTTGTTACTGTTCTTGGATTTTATGTGCCCACCAAATACACGTGAAATATCCAGCAGTATTCTTAGTGAAAAAATAGAAAGGAACTATTGTCGTTGCGAACCTGATTAAAACATAACGAAAAATGGGCATTCAATACAATAGTGCGCAGTGAGCCGATTGGTCGAAGAGAACCCACATAGGGGTCTCTTTCTTTGTGATGGTTTACTTTGACTATCGGTCGATATCTTATACAACACATATTTTGGCAGGCTTCGCTCCGGAAAGCTCTGTTGTCCAATTATACATAAACAAAGAACTTTTTTGGAAGCAGTTCATTGACTGGTTATTAAACAGGGCAACTGGCCGTAATTTCAAGTTTAATTGCTGTAATGGAACACAATGTGCGCGTAAGAAAGTACCGAAGTAGAAACTACATAAGCCAAAACCGGTTCCAAACGGTTGCAGCGATATTTTTGCACAGTGGACCAAAGCAACTTGTAGCCATTAATAGCGTTAATGACATCACACTTATGGAGCGGTAGAACGATGTCTCTTCCACGATCCCTGTGATGTCTCCAACTTCTAAAGCTCCTTAGTTATCGAAAAACCATCGCAAATTTTCGAAAACCACCGCACTCGTAGCCCCCGTAACTCGCAAGGGCCGCTAAACGTCGCGCATTGCGGTTTCGATGAGAGGTGAGTCAGAAGGTCTCTCAATGATTATCCGTTTCCTCGTAGCTTGATAGTCTTGCTGTATGTTAAAATGCGACATACAGGTATATGCTCCTCATAGAGAATGGTCAGTGCTTGCGTACACCAAACAACAACGTATCACCTGTACCACCTGTAGCCCCTTTGGTCGTCGAGTGACGCGAGCGGGCGCCAGTAAATCTTCCATTTTTCCCCTGTTGCGTGCAAGAGTGGCGCAGTGGGTTGTGCTCTCTCTAGGGACTCGTCGAGCATCATATCTTTCTTCTTCATGAAGAACTCTGACCATCGGGTCGGTGGTTTTTCCTGCAGTACGTTTGACATCCCGAGGAATCCAGTCACTAGCGGCTGTCCATTGTCCATCGGTTGTCATTCATACACATTACGTGCCCGGCCCACCATATCTACGACTGTTTGGCAAACAGAGCGGCATCGTTGATTTCTGATCGTGAACGCAGATCGGAGCTTCGTATCCCTTCCCTTACGTGTGTGGAACGGGATACTCCTAGCATCGCCCTTTCGACTGCGCCGTTCGATAACGCTAAGTGACCTTTCATCCTGCTTACGCAGCGACCAAGTTTCTGACGCATACGTTAGTGCAGGAAGTACCGTTGAGCTGAACAGGTGGGCACGGAGTCGGGTGTTCTTTGTTCTCTTCGCTACATCCTCGATGCTCTTGAAAGCTCCTCAAGCCGCTCGTTTCCTTCTGCTCAGCTCTGCAGCTAGGTCGTTCATCATATTGATTTCCCGACCTAGATAGACATAACGGGAGCATTCGGAGATATTCATTCCGTTGAGCGTGATTGGGGCATATTAAACTAATCCGTTAGTCATGAACATCGTTTTTTGTGAGGTTTGGTCGAAGATCAATCTTTCCACAGGCTTTATCAAAGTCGGTAAGCATATGTTCCGCTTGGCTGATGTTTGGTATATAAGGACGATGTCATCAGCAAAGCGAAGATTGTGTTACTGCCGACCATCGATTTTCACTCCCATATCCATTCCAATGTTCGCACGACGTTCTGGAGGGTGGCGGTAAATAATTTTGGCGAGATGGTATCGCTTTGCCTAACTCCTCTTTTGACGTCAACGTTAATATCGTTGTAGAATGGTGATATCTTGGTTGTGAAATTTTTGTACAGCTCGCGAAGAATCTTTATGTACTGAGTAGGGGAAACTCTTTGACCATCAAGGGCTACCATGACTGCTTCCATCTCAGTTGAATCAAAGGCCTTCTGTAAATCGATAAAAGTTAGACAGAGCGGTCTTTTGTACTCTCGCAATACTTCAACGAGCCCTGTTATCGTGTGGATGTGTTCCATCGTACTAAATGCTTTTCGAAACCCTGCTTGCTTACATGCCTATCCTTGGTCCAATGTTCTGTCAATCCTGTTTAGGATGACTCGAGTGAAAAAGTTTGTAGACGAAGACAGCAAGCAGATTGGGCGACAATTGCCGATATCGTGTAGGTCACCGTTCTTGAACAATAGCACGGTGATGCTGGTCTTCCACTGAGTAGGGAACTTGCATTCGGATAGGTGACGTGTGAACGCGGGGCCAGTGTATTTACGAGGACTGGCGGAAGCTTCTTCAGGTGTTCTGGTCTTATCCTGTCTGGACCTGGTGCTATTCGATTTTTCACCGACGAAATGACATGTCGGATTTCGGAAAGGGAGAACGGTGGTACAACATATCCATCCTCCTTTATTTCATATGACAGGAGGTGGACGTGGCTATCGAAGAGATCTGAGTAGTATTCGTGAATGATTTTCTCCATTGCCTTTCTGGACGCTGTAACTGTTCCGTCTGGGCGTCGGAGTGCAATCATCTTGGTCTTGTAATTGGCAAAGCATCGGTGGGCTTTTGCGAATGCTTTTTCCCAGCGTCTGCAGCTTCGACCATTACTGCTGCCCTTTTTCTCTTTAAGATCTTCTTTTATTTCCTGTCTGCATTGTTTTGCAAGTTCGGACGTTAGTTCGCGGTTGCTTGCAGCTCGTGCGATTCCACGCTGGCGTATCAGCTCGAGTGTTTCTGGAGACAGACGTTTCTTGGTGACTTTCGAACTCTCAGCTTTGATAGCGTTAACGTGAAGATGTTGAATGAGACGACCGTATTCCTCGTCGATGTTATCGACAACGGCATCTTCCCAACAGCCGACTAATGAATTGAATAAGTTCCAGCATACGGCGGTTCTGGGACTTCCGCTTTTGAATTTAGCGGCTTTTTTCTCCTTTCCGCGAGAAATAGAATCTTGCACGAAGGAAACAGTGGTCTGATCCCGTGTAGAATTTTGGGACAACAGCGACATCGCTTAGGCAAAACCTTCTGTTTGCTACGATGTGGTCTATTTCGTTATGGTACTCTCCATTGGGAGACTCCCACGTCCAGCGTTGAGGGTGGGGCTTCTGGAATTGTGAGTTACCATTGATTGTCTTGGTCGCCATGATAAACTCAGACAGCCGCTCACCCTGTCCGTTCCATTCTAATCCGTGGGTCCCAATGTGACGTTCTTCAAACGTTCTTCTTGGTCCAATCTTGGCGTTGAAATCTCCAATGATAACCTTGAAGAATGTATGTTCTTCTCTGTAAAAATTCTTCGAGTCCGTATAGAACGCTTTGACTTCGTCGTAGTTTGATGTCGGTGCGTGAACGACAAAGATTGTCAAAGCCGGTATTGATCCACATCTTTTTTAATCGTAAACGTCCGATTCGGGTTGTAAGCTGTTCGAATGAATCGATGTTCATGGACAAACTCGTGTTGACGAGAACGCCGACGCCGGCAACTCCTCTACTGTCGCATGTTCCGAGGAACAGTTCTTATCCGGTGTCATAGACGGCGTTGAAAGGCTAGCGTCTTCTCGTCTCTGCCAGGCCGATACGTCGTACCTTATCCTTCTTGCTTGCATGAACAAGTCTTCTATGGAGGACTCAGATGCAAGTGTGCGCACATTGTAGGTACAGATCGTCACCATAGTTCTTCGTGATCCAGGCAGCTTCCATTGGCCCTGAGATTTTAGCAGTCTCTCCCTACTCGTCCTATCCAACGATGCGAAAATTGGGGGCACTGTCGGGTTCAGGGGAATGAGGCGAGTTTTTTTTTATTGAATTTAGCATATTGATACCTATGTATAGCTTGGTGGGCTCTGACCGTGGGGGCTGGGTATACTCACGGGTAGCTTGCCAGGCTCTCCCAGGAGTGGACATGGAGCTTATTTGTTGGAGGCGGCTCCTAACCGCCTCCCATATGCTTCTCTGTCACTTGATTGCAGGCTTTTGGCCGCATTGACTCGTGGAATACGATCTGCATTAGCGAGAACGAACCCACACACGCATGCATGAATATGCCTAGCAAATATAGAATGTATGTGCCAAATCGGCGCAGCAGGAATAGGGCGTCCATCCCCTGGATCCATCTGCGTCTCAGGGAAGCAAAGGTCGCTTTCGCTCCTCGATTAACCCCCCTATCCGCCACCTGGAGACGCGCCACACGTAGCCTCGCGACTAACCGGCTCGAGGTCGCTTGTGTGAGGTAGATCCGTGGCTACGTGAACTTGCCTTATTTAATCGCTTTTCCTTTTTTCTTTTGGAAACATGTTAAATATTTAATGCATATATGAGAAATTCGTGTTGTACTAGGTACCAGGCCCATCCGTCTATCACTTTCAAGGACTGGTGCTTTGAGAGGCTTATCCAGCTGGCCCCATTAAGTCATTCTGCAGGACAAAATCACATTTTCACACAAAGAATCCTATTTATACCTTGATTTACTGTTTTGCCTCTTTTCGTACCAATTTTTCCAAATCAAAGCTCTAGTAAGCGGCTTTTCCAAGATAATTTGGGCTCTGGCCCTTATTTGTGGTGACCCATGACTTTTGCCCCAATCAAGAAAAAACTAAATTTTTGCTTCTAGATGAGATAGAATTTTTGGTGTGTGTATTCCACGTTCCATTCATCACCAATATTGAACGAAATCATTCTGCGTAAAATCATCCTCATGCGATATTCAGGGAATCCTCAACGATGATAAATGAAATGCATGTGCTGTGAACTCACAGGGCAGCTGCGATCTTCGCAACAACTCCAACACCGCGTGGGAAACTTGTAAGTGAAATTCGTATTCACTTTATGACCTATAGATTTGTTTCTGTGGTGAGATTAGCTACCTATTTCTTTCCTTCTTTCACTTCTTGTTCTTGGTAGCTGCAAAAGAGATGAGCAACTCTTCGTTAACAATGATCATCTAGAGGATATGCTACACAGAACGTCAGTTAGTTAGTATTCAAGCTGACAAAAAGAACCGTTCATTTTCTTTGAGGCAGATGTCTATCATTTATTTTTCAATAATAACTGCGATCTGTGACCAAAATTTCAGTTTTGGTTCAGCACTTTCTCTGTTTGGTTATGGAGGCGTTTGACCGTGTAGATCGCAGTCAACTTGACCTTTCCAGGCTCTGAGGAAGGCGAAATCCGCCGAAACGTCAGCTTGTACGTAAATAAAGAAATAAAATAACTGCTCGTGTTTGCTAAACAGAAGCAGAGAGAATTGTGCATTTATCTGGAGTAGTATAGAAGGGTTACGTATGAGTCTTAATCGCAATGTACAAGGAAGAACTTGTCATCGAATGGAGCCTTCTGAGATGAGAAATTGTTCCGTCCTTTCATCTTGAACTCTACAGAAGAGGAAGTTAGTGTTAGAAATCACCCAGCTCCTCGAAACTATCGATCAGAAAACTTCTACTGATTTACAAAGGAGGGCAAATGCGTATAATGACGAGCTGGATAAGCCGTTGCATGGGTATGCTGAGAAATCGGAGACACGTTTGAATCACCACCTGTCAAAATACTAGTTCAGTTGGAACAATGGGTGAGAATAATGAGACCGCACGATCACTCATGAAGTGCTACTTTTTCCAGTTGCTCACTTCACATTAGTAGAATAATAGAAGTAAGATATGTGTACCTATATTTGGGCTGTTTTCTTATCTGGAGCATAGGAAACTCTGTTACCCACAAAGCAAGTGCGTCAAGTGTCTAGAAACGATTTTAAAAACGAAGTTCTTTGGAGCGAAAATTAGTATTAGTCTTTGGCAGATTATTAAAATATGGTGTGATTATTTTCTGAGGAATTTGTAGAGTAGCCTATTCATTCGCTAATGCTTTTGTCATTCAAGCGTCAAACTACTATGTGAACTTTGAATGCAACGAGTGCTGTAAGAAAAAAGGTAGTTCAGCTCATTTGCCACCCTGCATCGTACGACATACGCAAGGATATTGTCGGAGCCATGGAAAAAGCGTGAAATCGCAGTCGTGTATGGTTAGTGGTTTGTGACTGACGAACGTGACTGTTGCAATCAACGAAGTATGCGATTTAGTGGTATTTTACTTCGTAGCATATTTAGAGATACGGCCACTTGACTATCAAAATAACAAGATGGTAGTTAACATTTTGTTGAATCCTCACTTCATCTTCTTACCTCTGAGCATCTTTTGTAGGCAGAAAAAGTTCGTGGAAAAAACCACCTAAAATACCACCAAATTGACATTCCCACCTCGGTAGCTCCTCTACCTTTTAGGTTTTAGACGAGGAGAGTCGAGGGAAAGCAATGGAATGTAGGAATTTCGCAAAGACGTCATTGCAAATTATGCCGTCATGTGTGGTAAAGAAGCTATTTTTTTTTAAAAATTCAACTTGGAAAACCCACAATTGCTAAAATTTGTAATATCTCCTTGAAGCTTAAGTACTTTTATCGTTGCTGTCTTTACTTTTTCGATATTGATGCTTCATACCTGAAGGAATAAAAGTGGTGCTAGGTGTGACCAAACTGTGGAACGCGGAGGAGTTTGAAGGGCCGTTAATGTCATTGGTCTTTTCTTGAATTTGTTAAAAGTTTCATATGATGCTACGTAATGTGATATAGGATAGTCAGCCGTCCTTCTCTGATTACAGTCCTCTCCATTAGCAGCAATCGAAAATTTTTTGCGAAGCGAGCTCGTTTTAGCCATTGTTTCAAGAATCATGTTCGTGACCGAAATCAAGGCAAAACCTTTTCTGCGCCCCTAATTGTACCTGTTTCATATGTCTTTTTTCACAAACATATATTTGTTGAGAGTAAATGAATGTTTTCTGTGCAGTTTTCTAAGTTTATTATCTCTAAACCAAAAGCGTTCAGGTAGTCGAAGTAGTAAGAGTCACCAACAGATCTGCCTCTATCACTCTCAAAGGCAGAAAAAAGGCAGCCTGCTTCCTGCCGATTCAAGCAGAATTTGCAGCAGCGCATGGCCAAGGCGAAACACTGATGTGAGCTCATTGGAGTCATTGCAATAAGTATTTTCGAATTTGGATAAGTTGAGTGGCATAGAAAGTTTTCTAAATAGAAAAGAAGTCCCAGCAGTATAACGATAAGTATTTTTAAGCAATTTTCCATAGCATAAAGTTTTGTGTGTATTGGATGAGTTCCAGACGTCCTCAATTGAGCGGTAATTCACTGAAGAAGATTCGATTCGTTGCGACGACGACGATAATACATCGAGGAAGAGAACGGTTATGGATATGGACACGGATCATTGGCGCTGAGGAAGGCGAAGACGTCGAAACGCCAAGCGAATAGAAGTTGTATAGCAACCCCGTGTAAGCTGATTAATCCAAGGAAATTTACTGGTTGTTCACGCCGAGATTTGTTGAGAGTCAGCTTAGTAAATCTCTATTTGACGATTTTCTTTGCATCTCAACTTCATTTTAACACATGCGCGATGTTGCACAATGATTACAATGCGCGTGCGAGTAGGTATTTCTGACAATGCGTCTTGTTTTTTGAGCATTTTTCGCTATAGTTTCTTTTGCGGCGCCGATCTATAACTTCTCTGCCGTGGTCGCTGTCGCAAACTTTTTTTTAAATATGTTCTGCATTGCACTGATGCAGCCCCCTACTACAATTTTCTAATGAGATCTGAGAAGAGTTCTTTCTACAGACGGGAATTTACGATAAATTTTCATAAATTTGCGCTCGGCTTACCATCAAGCTTTTTCAAATGCAATTGATGGTGTGCTTCATAGTTTGTGGCAGCTACTGAAACATCTCATACAGGAGTGCTCCCAGATTCGATCCGGCTAGTGCACCCTACTTGGGACCTTTTGCTGGATATCTGGAATCGTGACAGGTGACAGATCTTCATCGCACCAAACACACCGTATTCAATTCTGGCATTCGGACTGGTTTATTCTTCAGCACTTAATTAGTCAACGTCGTTAAAATTAGTACCAATTTGAAGAGCACTTCAGCAACCACAACATTACCCATCAAAACTTTTCGCATGTGACGGCGATAGATCCCACTTACGTTTCACAAACACGCTTAGTGACTAGGAGAATAGGATTTGTAAGTATCTTTGGGCTATGTATGAGCAAGCGAAAGATAGGCTCCATATTGAAGAAAGATATGCTCACTATTTGTATGCTTCTACGTGGTGCACAGAGAATAGGACGCCATGAGGTCGTTTGTGGACATCGATTGCCTAGAGTGCTAGAACGGTCGCTAAATTATGAACTATCTTTTTCTTTTCGGCTACACAAAAGGGAAGAAAGTTTTGGAAGATAGAAGCATTCATAGAAGCAGAAAATATATGGAAACAAAAGACACAGGAATTATTTGAAATATGCACAGAGAAGCCGATTTAAAAAAACAAAAGGATTACCTGTGTTGTCGCCCGTCCTGTACTACTGCTAGTTCTGATTTATAAAATAGAATTATAACCACAATGATGCCGAGATATTTGCAAAACTCTGGAAAGCAGGTGCCTCCGGAGGGGATCGAAGACGCAGTCACTCTTTCCAAAGCTAATGCGTTTACCACAACACAATGCGAGCAATTCGTTTCTTCTTTCTCTGAACCGTGTTTGAAAAGTGACCACATTCTGATTCATGCTTCGGCTTTGGCTTAACTGGGTGTAATGCCAATTTCTGCTTCCCAGATGAATCCCGTTGACGGATGGTTGCTGATAGCACCTATAAGTTAGGGAAGATGGTTCAGAGAATGGCGAAACGATGAACCCGTGGGGGTGTGGTGGTGAAGGCGTTCGCCTCCAGAAAGGGTAATAACGTGTTCGATCTCCACCGCAGACAATTGCAGTTCGGAGTTTTGCAAATATCTCAACATCATTGTTGTTATAATTCGCATCATACCCTGCCATGAAAAATAATAGGCAGTAAGCAAGAAGTGTTTACATAAACGGGGATCCCAAATTTCGATGATGGATATGAAAATGGCGATTTTCGCAGGTTTGCTGGAAGGTGTTCCTAGGTGTCGATCTGCGATAATAAATACCATCATCCACTACAGTCATGGTATCAAAGTCGCATGGTGGCAAATCTTCCTCTGATCCACGAAGTCGGCAACTGCCTGTGGTGGTGGTGACGACCTGGCGCAGACTGGCCATGCTGACCTTGCAACTCCAGGGAACCCCAATGGCTAGACCAGCGATATTCCGAAAAAACGAAATTATGCTAGAACCTGCACAACCAGTGAAGTCGGGCCATCCAAGTATCTAAGTAAGTAAGATTGAATCGCAGAAAAAGCTTCTTTCAGTGTAAAAGAAATCCGATTATACCGCAACATTCATATGAGGTACAAAAAAGATGTATAAAAATCCTTTCGAACGATCATCGAACGACCAAAGCACAGTCTTAAACTAGGGTTGGGGTAGGCGGCTGCATAACTACAACGTAAACCCTTATCGCAATATTAAAAATAAGTTCCTTATTTCGAAAAGGTTCTTTAGTATAGCATTGTGACGATATTGCATGCATATATATGTAGATATACACATAAATATCTGTATATATGTAAATATATCCAGCCAGTGCTTCACCACTTCGTCATGGCTAGGAGGTGTTCTTGAGCGTCAGGTTGTGGGGTACAGCGGGATTCATTCACATGGGTTCTCCCAAGCTGAGAAGGAGTCCACGGTTCCATCGCAAAGCCAGCAAAAATTAAACGAATACCAAGATCCCACCATCGTCCTGATATCAAATCAGTCACATAGAGGCAAATATCCTTCTAATCCACGCCTCTGGCGGTGAAAAGCTGATCCAAGTGTCGTTTGAGATCCGGCGAGAGAAATTCGGAAACAAGGGATAAACGGTTTTCCTAAAATGGTATCATTTTAAACATGGAATCATCAAGCATTTGTGGAAAATGAGTGGAAAGTGGTTTCACCGTTAGCAATATCGCGTTCTTTAATCCCCAAAAAGAATATTGTTGGAGTCAAAACATTTATTCACGACATCAACAGCAAAAAATATGAATTGCTTATCAATAAACGCTATTAAAGTCTTCCAGGTCTGTGTTGTAACTGTTAAACTCAGTCAGAAACTAGGAAGGTCTCATTTTCTAGTTTTTTTTCACCAACTTCTGTAAACAAAGAATTCCAAATTGCCTTATTCTGACAGATTTCTTTCTTAGAAAGCAAATGATAGGTAATTTTACTTAACCTGGCTTACCAGCTGACATATGAAGGGTGTATGAGGTTACATCCAAATCCATGTGTGTTGAAATCGTAAGGAAACCAATCTTCTTTCTCATGGAGCTTTCACATACCACAAGGACAATAGCAGACGCCTGAATAACTCCTTCAAAAATTCATCCAACTGCACTACATTTGGATGGTTTAGTTCTTCCAACAACGATATTTCCCGAATAGTTGTAGAGAGAACATCCACATCTTGAATGTGAACAAAGAGGTATGCCAAAAAATAACTTACCTCAATTCCACCCGTAGAGAAAATAAGACGAAGTAATGATGAAGGCCTCACCTTCTTCTTCTAAACGAATTGTCTTCATGCCGGCAAGTTTACTGGCTTTCTTGCACCTCGCTTTACGTACTACATCGTATGTACCTGAACAAACCTCCAATTTTGTCCAACTTAATAAACTCATACAAAGAATGGTGTTCGCCGCTGGTGCCATTTGTGATAACAAGCACTATAATGAGGTAATATGCACATGACAGGGGTGAAAGACTCAACATCGTACGAATACATGCTAAACAATAGCGAGAAATTTCAGTGACGACTCATATAGCAAGACTGTGTCAGATTCGAATTTCGTATGTTGGCGCGGGTCTCGAGCGCTCTCCACTTAGGACCGAATTATTGGAACATTCGCGGCCCCTAACACAGTTTCTCTATTTGTGAAATTTGGGAAGCACCCCCAAAAAACAGATGCGAATACCATCGTTCTCACATCGGTTGTTATTGTTGTGGCCTTTTTTCTTTGACGTCGATGAAAGGTGTTTGAATATTCTCGTTATGCATTTTAACACTTCGTGATACAAAAATGGCTTAGGACTGGAAACTGATATTGCCAAAGAAGTGACGTTAACAAATACCTAGCAAAATACCTTAACTATTTTGATTACCTACGGTGATGTCATTGCAAACCAAGAATGTGTGGGAATTGGAATTCGGATTTTGCGCGGCTGGACGCTGCGCGCGAAAGTCACTGCGTCATTGGCGTGGCGTTATTTCGTGTGACCAGTCCCTCATACTTTCGTCTTTGTTCTTACACTACTGAGTTTTTTAACCGCTGTTTTTTTTCTTCATTTTCGGCTGTGTGTGCTCAGGACACTCTATGTCTTTCCATCCTCGAAGTTTATGTATATATTAAAACTGTGGTGTGCGCAGTACTAAATACTAAGTACTGAGCAGTGCTTTGCTGAGCGGTACTAATTGCCAAGTATTGCGCAGTACTAAACGCTTTTTAACCTTCCCTTTCCTAGAATACATTGCGGTTGCTCGAACTGCGTCATTTGCTGTGAACGTTGAAATGTTCCGATCGCCTCCGGTGCAGCTGAGTTATTGCGAAATATTTGAGTCGACTCTCTTTACCAAACGCTGAAAGTTGTTCTTCGCATTTGAACCTCTTTCTGTCGACTTCCAGAAAGAAGGAATACATCAAACAGTGCTGAATTTGGTTTTTATTATCAAAATTTCTCTCCTTCTTTTGTGTAGACTGGAGATAATCACTGATAAAAGACTGAGTTAGCTTTTTCTTCAATTTCTTTGCCTTTATTGGCTGTTTCTTCACTTCGAAGCCATCATCCATTTTTCCTCCAACGGTGGATGCTAAATCACGCGCTAAGAATTCCAGAAGTCTCACAAGAGTAGTGCCAGAAATAGATTAAAAAAGAAGCGCTAATAAACTGGATTCTGGATGAATTACGGGGCAAAAGCACTTGGAATTATTCCCTGTATGAACTCCTATTTCTTGTAGACTATCTCTTGCACTTTCCGTGACATCTTTTGAGAATTTCACTCCATTTGGTTAATCGTCTCAATGGGTTTATCCCAAGCGCTTTCCACATATCCACGTAGAAGTCGGAGACCAATAATAAGATTCACTTTCAAATATTTCGCTCGAATAACATTATGATTAGGGTTTTTCTTCCTAACTGTTTGCTAACTTAGAGCAAGAAGATGAGAATGCCTCTGAAAAGTGATAAAGGCTCTCATGTCTCACGTTCGCATCATGACCGTTACGGACTCCGTCATGATCTTTTCTCCGCTCTAGAAAAGTCATCCATAGCTAACTAAATTCAGAATCCAAAAACTCGTCGGACTCGATCACTATTTAATCTTTGGAAGTGAGTGCCAAACTATGAAAGGCACGAATGTGGAATTTGATTAGAATAACTTAGTAGTGGTGGAACATCTGCTAGGGAATCAAACACTATAATGTATATTGGATACAGAACTATTAATATTAACCCACAGAAGGAAATCTTTCGTGGTACGCTATGCAGTTACGGGTAATATGAATCACTGAGTCTGATACTCACTAAGTATAACGTGTCTAACTTCATACTTTCTTTTTGTTACCACTACTACTTTACTACTACTTGTCTCAACTACTAGTATTCTACTACTACTTATCTCTGCTACTACTCTACCACTACTAATCTGCTACTACTACTCTACTACTCTTACTGCTGCTACTAGTACTATTACTATTATTACTAGTACTGCTAATACTACTACTAATGCTGCTACTACTACTGTTAAAAATAATAGTAATAATAAGAAAGATAGTAATAATAGAAAAACAGACCACCAAATCTAGGCTTCTACAGCGCTAATGCAGCATCTATTATTTATGTGCTTGTTAATTGACTCCTGCAATTTCAACCGGCGGCTTGGTATTGCAATTAGATCTTAAGTGCCGGTTTAACACATTACTGCCTACTTTCTTGTAGCATCACAGCAATCTAACGCTTGTGTTTTACGAAGAATTAACAAAGCCTGTTCGTGCTATGTTGGTTGTCCAGTATTTCCTTAACAAAACAGCTTGGTCACAACGAATTCCTGCTTTTCGCGAAATCCTTTCCGGCTGCACGTATTCCGTTTTTTTCGCGACTTCTAATTTCCCACAAGATTTCGTTCTGGAAATTCCTTCTTTTGTATGAAATCCAGGCCAAATGCGTATTCACTGTGCTATGCTTGCTCTGCTTAACTCAGCATTTCTTTCTTAAAATAAAAATCTTGAGCACAATAGTTATTGGGGATAAAAGCGTTGGAATATAAAGATATTTCTTCAGTTCCTAGAGGTTGGGAAAACAGTGCGGTTTATCTGTTGGGTTGTATGGAAATTGCTGACACGTTAGAGCAGTTTTACCAATTAAACTATGCAAATAATCAGCTTATATACGGTGCAATTAGTAGTTTCTGGCATATATTAGCTATGATATCCAGGCGTCCCACTCCTTTTATATTTCACCTTGTGGTTACTAAAATCCGAAATCTACGTTTTTTGCTAGAGGGCTGGGGTTGTTACTGATTAGTCGATGCCACTTGCGTTCTCTTTGCCAGCTTTAGCATCAAACTTATAAACATGAAACGCATTCATTCATTCAGGGTTAATGAATTGTTTCTTCGCATAGAAGTAGTAGAAACGATGGCAGAAATCACAGAATGGCGAACTCATTTCTTCGTGATCTTAACCCACAGCGATGGAAATGTTGCCAATTGATGGGATATACACGCGCAATCCCTTACATTTCACATTTGGAAATATTACACAGAAGCGCATCAGATTTGGAAAATTTTTCTTTCAAGGCTTGAACCGAGAACCGCTCATTCGCTACCAGCTCTCGCCAAGAGAACAACAACATTCTGCAGCGGTGAATATGCTCAACTTATTTTGGAAAATCTCGTCAGATTGGAGCTAACTGAATGAATTCATTAGTTTGGTAGAAGCTGTGCGGCGGTGTCTTGTGAAGGTGCTATCCGTTACTCGGAGAAGCGCCTGGCTATTGAGCCATACCATGCAGAGGCTAATCTAATCTTTGCTATTTTCCTGCTGAATGATATTGGCGCGAGAGCTTTCACAAGGCTGGAAAATGGAAAATTTAAAGAAGCACTATTCCATTGCTTTGTCTACAATGGATGACAATTCTAACCGCATAATAGCGTTAAAGTGAAGTTAAGCATCATTTTAGTCGTACTGCTCAGCTAACCATGAATATCGATTTTTCTAGCAATTTATACAGGAGACTTATTCCCACGAAGATTTGTTTCTCACACTGATCTCTACACTGCTAAAGTTTGATACATTGGAAATAAATTGAAGTGCTGAAACGCGCTGATGCCAGTGCAAATACGCTAGTAGTCTAATTTGTTACGTTGAACGTGCTGAGCGTCTTCACCGGGATGTTCTCGATTGGTGGGGTCACCTCGGCTAAAGCCAGCTACTAATTTATTTCCTTGGTTTCTAAATAATCTTTTCAGTTCATGTTTAACAACATGCCAAAGTGTGCTTACCTGACATATGCTAATTTCGGGGCTTTTTTTTCTATACACTGAACTGCTTCAAAAGATAGCGGGAAATAAGGACCCTAACCAATGATCAAAATTTCTTCAATGTTTTTCTTCGTGAGCAATTTTTTTGGAAATTTTTCGTTCCTACAGCTCTCCATCACAATTTGTTGACTTACGGCCAACGTTCTTTCACGCCTAATTTTCGGTAACGTTGTGTTCTACTTCACATCTGGTCCACTAATCACATAAGCCTTGCCCTTTATCCTTCTGCGTCATACAGACGAATTTCGTAAAGTTTATTAAACAGGAGTGATTCATTTTTTCGGTCTTGTTAGCCGCGAGTGTCTAACAACATCAAGAGTTCTCCACAACTTGCATCCAGACTCACTCCAGAGTTCGCTGTTTTTTCTGAAGAATGAGCTATGTTTTTCACTGACCATCATACTTATTACGTAGTCGCCTAGCTATAAGTAGAGGCGTTTTTCTTGTACAGCATTTCACAGTATTATCGAGGAAAGAACATACTCATTGAACCTTGAAATATCAAACGCTGGATGGTGCTAGTTTTGAGATCTGGATAAGACTCGATACTCAGAATTCGAATTATTCGATGAGAAATCACAATGGAGTGCTATGGATAACTTGTGTTTGTAAAGTGTGTCATTTACTGTTGATAATAATTGTTCGCGTCCCAGTCATAGGTTTGAACATGGAGATCGATTAATTCATATGAGATTCATTTCTTTTCGTAATAAGGCTGTAAAAATAGTTACTTAAACAATCTGATGAATGCGTGGACCAGTTTGCCACTTTTGCACTATTAGGACTCCTTAATCCGCACTTATGTAAGGTTTCAATGCTAATGTGCTAAAAACGTCCCCTTTACAATTTTTTCCTTACTAAGACAAATATGGTTTTTAAGTGTTAACATGAATGATTACCTAAAAGTAGCGTACTTTGTGCGTATGCAGCTCGAATCGCACTGCGGTGTCCGTCTCTACAAGGTCGCGCGTGTCGTCGCGGCTTTCGTGCCGCACGCAGTTCATTTAGAAAACTAACAGTTCGCCGTCGGCACTCGCATGAATCGTCCCGTAATTTAAGTGGTCTTTTGAATTCTATCTTCTGTTGCTATGACGCTTGTGGCGCAGTGGTTGGAGGCGACACACACGTGCAATCGATCCTAGCGCCCATGGCCTACGAAGCCTTCCATCCCTCCGGGGTCGGCAAATTGGTACCAGACTTTTCTAGGAGGATAGCAGCACTGGCTCGATACATCTGTAGGCCACCACCGCGAGTCATTGTAAAGGCCAGATATGCATTCAATCACCTCCAAAGATGCTTAATGAAGTCGAATGCATGGCGCATCCCTGAGGGATTGATCAACGCCGAGAGCTTTATCCTTTTTTTCATTTTCTGTTGCTTATTTTAGAACGAAAGCAAACTCCGCTGATTAGTTACATTTACGGCGTAGTTAGTATGCTTTCCCACTTATTGAAATGGCGGCATCTCAATTACTGTGCTAGTTTTACTACCGGCCTTTATAATATCACACTTTTATGGAATCCTAGCGAGGATCTATAGGGGGCATGAGTCTCCCTGTTTTCGAAATCTTTTACCTTACCCATTATGTGGTATTCCGGTTCTAGAAGAATACTTTTTGGATCTTTCTGGTGGGAGTGGACCCTTCTTACACTGTGCCACCACTACGCTAGATCTCCAATTTGAGTATATTAAACTGTTTATTGAGAATTCGGAAGAAATGCTCTGCAGTTGAAATGTCTCATGACAGAGTCACAAGTCGTCACCAAAGACATTTGCAACCGCTAGTGAAGATTCGCGCGAGAAACGCCGCCTAACAGTCATTTCGCAATTGGTTTCATTAGATAGTTTCCTTCAATTTTTTAATGACGTAACGATACAGAATGAAATCCTTATGAAATTCACTGCAGCGTTTACCCTTTTGGACGAGAAAGAAATGGCAATATTAGCAAAAATCGACATTGAGATGTTTCTCGACTAATTCTCCTTTGCGATTTCAATTGTCCAAAAGCTGCATTTCGTGGGAACGGCTCTCCCTAACATGGGCTGAATGATAGTGGCGGGGCAAAGACCGGATTCAATCCGATGCCTAAGGTAAATTTCTGTCTAACGCTTCATCGCTTTCATTTTTCAACTGCAGCAATGCGTTTTACGCTAGAAAGTCTGTTGTTTACACTTTATGAACTGTGTGGACCGTGTTCTACACATTTCATGGCTGTCATCCTACTAGTTTTTTTTATTATTACATCCACTTTGCGGATCCCAGAATTTCCCACATTCTATTCGTTTGCTCGCATCTATCATCCACACAGCATCACATTTCTTGTAGTCAACCATTTCACCAGCCGGCGAACACTATTGATGAGATGAGTTTGTTAAGTTAGGCAAAGTTGGAGAAGCTTTGCTTGTTTGTATGTTTTCATACCTAAGAGGCTAAGACTGCGAAGTGTTGACTAATTTTTTCAAGTACATGATTGTAGTATACAAGGAGAAGCACATGAAAACTAATAAACTCATCGCTGTGAATAAAATTCGTTTAGAAGACGAAGACGAGGCTGTTCTTTTAAATTTCTTCATCTTATTTTTTTTTGTACAGTAAAAATTTGGGGTACTTATTCTTTGTCAAGGCCGCTCCCTTCATACTCAGGTGTTTCCGCTACAACTACTGGAGAAATATCCTCACTGAGAAGCTGAAGCAACCGAATGATTGGAAGACGTCATTTTTTTATAGCACCTGTCTTCACGTCTACCATGCGGACCCCAGCACTTTTCACATTCGTTTCGTTTCCTCGCATCCATTATTCACAAAGGTCTCCTGAATTTTACGTGCGGCTACGACGGCTGCTTGAAGTTTTTCGTCTCATGTTCTATCTCGTAAAATGCTGGTGGAGTCGACTCTTCGTGGAGTCCTTAAATATTCGGGCTGGAGCGTTCCCAGTTGCGGTTAGTGACTTGTTCCCGGACGAGTCCTCTACCAATTTTCAGATCCCGGAGGGATGAGAGACTTGATGAGCACGAAGCGTGATAGTTACACGAATCTAAATGTTATGTGTGGATATTTATATATGTATACATGTATATATATTTTTCGATTATAGATCATGCAGATTTCGATCCATATTGTGTTTGATCGGTCTCAATAGGTTAGACAAGTTTGGAATGAGAAGAAGAATGAAGGAAAGGAAGAAAAAAGAAAGATGATAATCAGTCGGAGGTTCCGAAAGCAGGAAGACATTGCGGTACATGTCTATTAAATTAGAAGCGTTCTGATCATTCGCGGTGATTGATCTGTCACTGTCGAGGGATCCGCCACCGTTGGAGCGCAACAACGATTCTTATGCCACCCCTAGCGTTTCAAGCGGTGGTACAAGCTTTTCACTCGGTGTATGGTATTTCAGATGGCAATTGTGTGATGTTGTAAATATTTTCTGTTAATCTCAGTAAAGCGCCTAAAAGAGGACACCTTAACGTAGTGATGAAATTCAAGCGATACTGGGAAAATATTAGAAAAAGTGAAAACAGAAGGACGATTAGACTTGCCGATTCCACTACTATTTTTTGCATCCTCACTTGTGCGTTGAAGCAACCAGTCAGTTCTAAATAGGCTTTCGAGAACTGGCAGCATAGCAACTTTTTCAGAGAATGAATCCTGGTTTGATCACAGGATTTAGACGCCACAGGAAGAAGCAACTAATTGAGTGCGCTCAGGAGGAATGCGTTAGAGAAAAAGGAATGAAGTGAGGCTACATTTCATCGTC
Organism: Angiostrongylus vasorum; assembly: GCA_018806985.1. Lineage (NCBI taxonomy): Eukaryota > Metazoa > Nematoda > Chromadorea > Rhabditida > Metastrongylidae > Angiostrongylus > Angiostrongylus vasorum. Next base: position 54,739 of record JADANN010000213.1, read on the forward strand.
GTTGGAATTTTTTAAGGAGTTTTTCTTGTCTTGTTTTTCCAGGTATTAATCCAAGTTTTTTTTTGCCATTTGACGTTTGTCACTTGTTATATCACTATTGGGTTCTGTGTTTGGGAATCAATACTACACTGCATTGGACCAGCTTCCGCAAATATTTTCTTCACCATGGGTTCCTCTTCTTTTTTCTTTATTTTTTTTCAGAGATTATGTTTTCATAAAGCTATTAAACAGGATCCATTCAGAACGCCCAGGTTTCTATGGAGTCATTAGTAACGGTTTGTGTAGAAAACAAAGAGTTGTTGAATTAGAAAAGCTGCTTCTGCTAGTGGATTGAGGGCAACATGCGATGTTTCTTGAGAAGCTGCATGACATTCAGCAAAACCGTCCAATGAATTAGAAATGATTAATAGTGTGTGTGTGAGGTAAAATTCATTCTTATATCTCGCTTATGTTGTACGTTCCTTCTAATAAATTTATGTTCTAATCTCTGGATTAAAAAGGAAGAGATCGGAAGCAAATTCCAACTCGAACGTGAACCACTACAACGGGAACGGTGAAGAAGAGTGGAGTAGAGTGTCCACTTGCAATGGTATACTTGCAATCGCATGTCTGATGAATTAAACTGTATTATGACTTCTATAGTCTGGACGTAGGCTTCTCCTGTGTCTCCATAGTACTTGAGACACTTCCAACAGTTTGCGCTCATAAAATTCCAAGTATCTTTTGTTGCTCTATCCTGTTTCTGTCTTGGTAGGGTCCGATAAATCTAGACCTCATGTGTATCCACCGGTCTGACGATGTTTTGTGCCAGGCGGATAGCTGTTCGTGCGCTACTTAGAGCGTAAGTGGCATGTTTACTTTATTAAGGTCTTAGAATTGGTCCTACTCCCACCATACTACAAATTCGGCTGAGGTTTTCGCCACGGGAAACATGCTCGTGCCTCTCCTAGAATATCGTTGAGATCTGTATCACCTCTGCCTTCTTAGGTCTCGTTAATCATCAAGTCTTAAGATGCAGGAGCTCCAGTTGCTCGTAAAGCCACATTTTTTGGAGTGAAGCTCTCGGCTTAAGTGTTTCTGCCGAGAAGGTACGGGCGATCTAAATCTGTGCTAAAACGGGGTTCCGTTTGGAAATGTGCTCTTCAATTTACTTTGCCATGATCCTATCGTGTTCTGTTGCATCGCAATTTGCCACCCAGTAGTGCCTTCCAGCAATGAAGAGGCGGTAATCCCTCCGGAGTGATAGTATAATGATGGCATATTTACTCTGTTTTCTATTGATATAAATGCCGGAATTAAGCTTTGCTAGTGGAGGTATGTGATTGCCAGCGATCCATTCTAGTCGAATTAGCCGCAGTAAGCGTAGGTAGGCCTGCTCGCCCGACGTCAACATAAACAGGAAATACTTTGGTAGGTGGGGGGGCGTAATAAACTAGTATTAGAACTATGATATAATTATATATGGTTTTTTATTGTAGATCGATCATATTGGCAAAACTATCTAACTTCCTTTCGTTCTGGTGGAATTTCAGTTCGCTTGTCACAGAATTCTGGAATTCAAATACTGACTATTATGTAGACAATACTGCGTCTGTTTCAGGCGACACACGATCTGTCGATGTGTGCAGAGAAGAAACCTCGCAAAACGGCACCACCAGAAAGCAGAGTATATCATAGAATGGACTGTTAAATCGGTAAATAATAGTGATTTTTTGTAGAACTCAGCATTTTTAGTGACATTTTCGCTTAATGTGTTTAAATTTATCCTTTTTCGCCATCTTACTTAGTTCCTAGTTCTTTGGGCGAAATCACCGAAAAAGGTGTTAACTGTGAAAACTGTTTCCACTGTTTAAGTGTAAACTTTGTTTAGATTATTTTTTCCTTACTCAGCTTCTCTTCGATATCTAAAGCGCAGTGATTTCTATGGTTTTCTTTCCACGGCTTTTTGATTGAGCCAAATAGCCAAGGCCTCTTTATGGTCGTTAACACAGTCAGAACCATGGTTCTGGTTTTTTTTTCATTAATTCTTTGATGCCCCTCATCAGCTTGGATTCCTCATGCCTTGCCCTGCAGCTAACTGTCTCATGTTTCTGACAATGGTATCCGGAGCTACGTTGTCGAATGGAAATTCTAAGCACCTTGATTGATTGCGTAGTCTTTATGAAAGTTGTTCGGCTTCCGCTGTGCACCGTGATTGGATACCTAGAAATATTTAACAGCAAGTTAAAAGAGAGTGCGACTGGAGTAGCAGTGGAGTAGTTGTTATTATGAAAATACTTTTGCAGTTTGCTACAGTTTGCTACAGCCGAAAGCATTGCAAGTGTTGTTCAACAGCAAAAATTCAGCCGTAACAATGGAAAGCCAATTTACGATGAAATACCGTGGAAATTTTAGAATTATGAATTGTTATATTGTTTACGAGACTTTGAAAGAGGTCAAGTTGTTGTACCACAAGCGGAGAACTATGGGGCATTCTCAGGAATGATCCTATTTAATTGCGAGGAATGCACACAGGTCCGATCCACTGTTCCAGGTTTGCAACCATCTACTTCCAGTTTCACCACTTGCTGCTCCGTGCCCTACTTAACATAGTTTTCGTTAGGTAAGAAATTGTTTCAAAAAGTTGTCTTAAGCAGTGCCTTATTTGTTTTCACTTAACTAGTTTCGACTGACAACGGTATAGGTTGAGCTTTGCATGAACAGGTACGATTCTTGGAGACACTGTGGAAGTACTTGCCACTATGGACGACCCAAAAGCGCACGAATGATTCTGAATTAGAATTGATACAGTTTAACTCTGAGTAGTATTCTAAGCACCTGGTGATAAATGATATATGTCTTCTTTTCTACTCCTTATAAGTTTTGCTATGCTTTCACATCTTTCTTTGGTTTAAACACATGCCTATTGAATCCTTGGCTTTCTGTTTTTTATCCTTTTTTTTGGTGTCGTGATGTTCTCATTGAAGATCTCTTTGGATTGTTGTTCCTTTCCTTCTGCATGGAAGCAATGTTTTGGTGCAAATAAATATGAGAGTTTTTTCGAGCTATTTTTGTGGAGCTAGATGTTTTTCATTAAGTCAATAATACTTTTTTGAGCGAGCAGCATGTATTTACATCTATGATAGGGTGTCATCGGGTCGTTCGTCTATTGAGAGGTGTCCATTAATACGGAAGAAATAAGTACGAAAAGAATTCTCAGAACGGCGCACGATTCCTTAACGACGACCACATGGTTGAATAGCCGGTGTGTTTTTTAGTCACGTCAGTCGGCGTTGTTACCAGTGCAGCCTGACGGCTGGAATTATGGAATGCATCCAGCAGATCTCCTTTCACGATTGTACCTACGCTGTTCAGAAAAAAAAGTCATTCACATAAATGACGTGTATCATTCGTAGTGTCGCTTATCAATGACAAGAGAACGACGCTAGCAATGTATTCATAAGTGAAAGACGCCTTTTTCTTCGCATAGCGGGATTACCGATTGAGATTCTGAGCAGTTCATGAGTTCTGTGAAAGTGATAGCACAACAGCTGTTGCTTTTCACTACTTCTACACCTTGTGTGAATGTGAATTCCTCGTCATCTTTTTTTTTCCACGAAGCTTGCTTGTTGCAGCATTCACCGACAGTGCTTGTGTTTCACACGCGTATTTCAGAAAAGCGGTCACTTGACGATTTTTTGTGGCATTACTTCCACAGCACATTGGTTTTATTTATTCGTAGCCATGAATCGAGTTCACTAGATTGGCTAATGTAAGTCACTTTGTACTTTGGGAAGATCCTTTGGTGCGTGGTTTATATGTAGCACATGAGAAAGGCGTGTGGTTGTGTAACTGCCATTTGATCTAAATATCAATGTTTTCTTTTCCGAAATATTGGTTGCATATAATCGCAGAGAAACCCAATTTTTTAAACGTTATGGGCCCATTGCAATATGGAGTCGCCCTATTGGCTCAGGTAGTCGCGCTACATTTTATACTCTTGTAATTCCATCAACGGAGCAACAGCACCGTTGGGAAGTCGCGCCACGAACAGAATGACGAGGAGTGTGTGAGAGAGTGAGTACTTGGTGAACGCAGACTTATACGTAGGTCCATTCGTAACCACCTTGGACAGCCAGGCAGTAATAGTCAAGTACGGAAACAGTTGTTGCGTGCAATACTAGTTGCGGTAAAATCCTTCCTTAAGCACGTTTTTGAGGAGCTTTATTATTCTTATTTTAGAAGCGAAGTCATTCTTACTACATTTTGCGGAAATCTTAGTTTTCCGAAGAAGAACAAATCGGGGAGTTTTGCTTCGAGATGTGTTATCCACCCTCAGAAAACGTTCGTTTCCTCCTAAATATCAAAACTGATACAAGTTTATAATTGGCTTAGTGAACCTGATAGTGCGTGTTATATTAGTGAGTTATCAATATTTATGCTTCTGTACAGAGGCGTCTTCCTCAGGAAAAATATTACTCGAGATGACAGCTGGTTTTTTACATCTGGCCATATAACGAATGTTATAATGAATGAATTAATGAATTCACTATATAAGGAATGTTCTGTGCTGTTGTTTGTGAAGTCTGGAAGGAATTTTGCGATAATGCCGCCTGCTAATCGAAGCAACGTAACGACCGGCATCTACTCTGCCCAACTTCCAGAAGTTCACCACTGTTATTCAAAGCGATTTTCCCCAATGATAGCAACGCACTCTTTCTATATGAAAGAGTGCTTCCCTCATTTTGTAGACACTGGGATGGAGTTTAGTCGCAACTATCATATTCTTAGCGTTTCGTTCCTAAGTATGTCCTTAAAACGGGAGCCTTAACGCATAGCTTTAACGAATCCCAACAACCAAGGAGCTAGTTTGAAAGTGATGGTGAGCACTTCAGCAGATAATCAAACATATGAATATCCTACCAACGGCGTTTGTGCTTCATCATTGTTCCGAGAATAGTATGATCATGATTATCCAACTTTTTTAAGGAATTTTTGGAGTTCTTCAGTAACTCGAGTAGTTAGCCAGCACATATTTGTCCCTGCTGAAAATAGTGGACAACCTAATGGCTGATACAATTAACTGTTTTTACATAGACTCTTATATTCGTACACGTGAACTTTTGCGCACTTCAAAGAATTCAAATGATGTATGCTAGGTAAGGTGCGGCAGATGCAGACAATGACGGATGGTCTCCACAAGTATATCTCACAAGTCAACATTTTTTTGCACGATTGATATAACAAGAGGTTGGTCTAAAAAGTTTTAATCGGCTAGCGCTTGGGCGCCTTCTACTTCCTCAGAACGGAATTGATCCGAGTCGATGGCACACAGCTGGTCGTGGTCGTGATATGAGTTTTTCGTTATCGCATCGGGTCGAATCCAGTGGAAGGGGAACACCGCTCGAAAGATTAACTTCACTTTACTCAGCGGTGTCCTTTTATGAAGGATGGATGTTGATTGATGGCCCCTTCAATCATCATCTGCTTTGGGTGGCAATGCGTCCTGTAGCAGACGGTACTTCATTTGAAGGCTCATAGCGTGGCCATCAATGTCAAAAAAAAGACCTTCGTTAAACCTTCGCGAGAATCCAGGTAAGCTTTGGCTCAGCTCATTCATGTAAAAAATTTGCCAAATATTGTTACCGAGGTCTAACGAGGGTCGGTCTTATGGTCGTTATCGTAGGGCTCGTAGGAGCGTAATGCTGTTATTTCCGCAGTGTTAACAAGCTCGTCTACACATAGCTACCATGGTCTAGATGTAGTGTAGTTCACTTAGATGATAACATAATACGCGGTCATGGATTCAACAAAGCTGACCAAGGTGTATCATTAAGATTGGTCTCTAATTTGTGAGTTGAGTATGCCGTCAAGCTGCTCAAGAGTATTATGGTGTTGCTCTCATTTAAGGCTTTGTGTGAGCACTAACCAAGTGGGGAGAGCGAACTTGCAAAGAGATGATATGTATAGCGATCATAAAGAACACGAACGTTAATCATGTCTTGCGGGTTTCAGCTTGTGCTTTACTCCATTAAGCACCACACTGGTGATTGAATACATATTTAGCCTGTAAATGGGCAGCGTGGTTTTCCGATGTCTGAAGTACTGTTATAACCTTTACACGCAAGTCTACATATAGTATAAATTCGCCAACATCGAAGGAACAGTGGATTCCCTTTGAACTGGGCGCATGATCTAACCACATATGTGTGGCATGATTCTCGCGTGGTTGCTCGCAATTTGATAAATAAGGATAAAGGATGAGGCTCTCGGTGTTGATGAATTTCTGAGAGACGCGCCATGCATTCGACTTCATTAAGCAACGTTAGAGGTGAATGAATGCATATCTGGCTTATACGATGACTCGCGGTGGCCTACGGATGTATCGAGCCAGTGCTATTATGTTCCTATACAGGTCTGGCATCAATTTGCCGACGTAAGGGGGATCGAAGGGCTGGTTATTTTGCGGTTGCGATCGATCCCATGTGCATTGTACGGCACCTCTAACTACTGCTCTACACGCGCCCCACGTTATTTGATATCATAGAATTTCCCAGTGTTCTCTTGTTCACGATTTTTTTGGCAGTAAGTGCTGGCGATGAAATTTCAGTCATCTTTTTCGTGTGGGGTGACAGTGTGAAACTACGTGAAACAAAAAAAAATTTGTCCCGCTACCGATGTGATTTCGCGGAAAGGCAAAGGTGGTAGCGTCGCCGGCTGTATAGCAACGTGGAACCAAAAGCGTTGTTAGCCTTCAAAAGAGAGGATCCTTGTTGCGAAATATCAGTTGTTTCCAAAATACGAAAAATTACCCGAAGGAAGATGGAAGTGACTGTGCAGGTGATCACAGTTGATGTTGTAGGCGGTTTTCCCTACTTCATTTCTGGATGCTCGGATTGCAAAATGTGCCCTACGGAAGTCAGGCATTTTCATTTTTTTAATTAACAAACTCTTGCAAGGGTAGTTGATGAATGTTTAAACCTCTGCAGTTTTAAGGAGCACTGTGATCACGCCTTTTCTAAGAATTTCTTCATATCTATCTCAAAAAAAAATTATCTGTCTCTGTTTTTATCACTGCAGCGTTTTCGATCAGTGTTAAGAGTAAGGTTATCTTTCAAGGACCAGTTCGACGAACTAAAAGTTGCGTAGCTGGTGATAATATTTCTGAGCGCATCCTTCAACAGCGCCACTTTCAGAGATTTTTGTACAGAGGAGGCGATGATACTGTCCTGTGTAGAACATTTTTTTAATGACAGCGCTACTGGACAGGCAAAAGTTTCAGCAACGAAAAGGTTTGAATTGAAAACCTAAGTTATTTTAAGTATTTTTGATCTGGACGACAATAATGTGGAAGTTTAAGGGCTCTAAAGTTTAAAACAGGGAGGAATTCAGGTCATAGCGCACTTCATGTATTGACACAAGAATATAACTTCAATGATGCTGAGATATTTGCAAAATCTTCAGACCGCAGGTGTCTGCGGTGGGGAACGAACGCGCTATTGTCCTTTCCGGGGAGTAAGCATTCACCACCACACCATGCGGATCCTTCGTTTCGACTGTCTCTCAGCTGTTTCTATCGATCTTTTTCTATCAGCAATCACCCATCAGCGGGTTTGGACGGGACACCCAGACGAGACGAGATAGGTAAGAGATGGGAAAACGGGATTGGCTCACTCTGGCCTGTGAGCCCAAATGCGCATGAATCATATAGGGAAAGACTCACCTCACATAGGACTCAGGCAGGAAAGGGTTGTTGAATAAAGGAACATATAAATCAATGGGGATCACTGCTGACTAACTACCGCAAACACTACTCGGCGTCGTGAGGTAGAATCTATTACAATTCACAGCCGTCAACCGCCATCAGCTTTAATCTGGACCAAAATTTTACTCACTATTGAGACGACATGTTGCCACAGATGAGGGTAGTGGTTGAAGCCTCTCTCCTAATCTCTTTGTGTTTAAGTATGTTCTATTCAAAAGCTTACTTGTATTTTGACTCTCATTTCCTACGTTGCGGCTGGGATGGACAGTCCCTGACTACGTTCAATATCACGTCGTACCTCTCAGTGATTACCGAACACAGCGTTTACACATGAGAATGTTTGTCTTTGAACACTTCTCTTCCAAAACTTATGTATCAAAGGCATGAAATCAAAGGTGTAGTTTTTTCACCGACACCCTCTAGCAGTTCCAAAACATTTTAGCTGGATGAACCACATCCAAACTATATCAAGAGACGTGGAGCTCCGCAGGGAATGTTATTTACTCCTAGTCTAAATGTTCGTTGATTACGAGAGAACAGAAAACCGTGCATGAACCATCGCCTTCCTGTCCACCTTAAAAGCAGTATTGCGACATGAAGATTTTCGTTTCGATTTCAGACCGGTACTTGTTGAACTGCAGTTTTAATTAATCAGAGAAGCATATTGTTTATACGATGTAATTCGTAAAGTCTTTCATGCTATGGCATACGCTGCAAATAGCCATTTCCAATGGCTACGAGACTGTGGCTCGGCATAGGAGTAGAGGAAATCCCAATCCTCCAAAAGAGAACTCTAGCGACAATGAGGTCCCATTTATCCTGCCCTTCATTTCAAATGAAGTAAGTGCAGCTATAAAACGTTGCTTAAAAAGGGTGGGTCTAGAGAATTCGGTAAACGTAGTTGAAATGCCACCGAGTACTCTTAGGCGCCAGCTGGTTCGTAACCGCCTATATGACCGTCTATGTGCAACGCAAATTGCATAGTTTGCCCCTAATGGTAGAGACGGTCATTGCATGAGCTCAGGTACAGTTCATCTGATCTCCTGTAAAGCGTGCGGAGACGAATACATTGGCGAAACGGGTAGACCACTCTGCGTTGGTATAAAAAGAACACCTAGTCGGCATACGTAAACCAAATACTCCACTAGGCAAGCATAGGACCCAGAGACATAACGGGGAGGAATTTGAAGTACGTGTCACGATCCTCGCACAGGAATCGAAAACACAAGCGCGCAAAACTTTCGTGGCGTTCTGGATTATTTCCAGAAATCCGAAAATGAACCACAGGGAAGAATGCCTCATTATCACGCGTGATATTGGGAACTATATAAACCTGTTGTTCTGATGCGAGGGGCACATCACGCTTCCATGTGAATTCTGTGCGGTTGTCTCCACGCGACATAGTGAGTGGAAGACTCATAGAAAGCGGTGAGTTTGCAAACAGTTTTGGTTCAGCATTTTCTCTGTTTGGTTATGGCGGTGTTTGACCGTGTAGATTGCACTCAACGTGACCTTTCTAGACTTTGACGAATGCGAAATCCGCCGAAACGTCAGCTTGTGCATAAAGAAATAACACCTCGTGTTTGCTAAAAAAGATTATAAAGAATCGTTCGATCCATGCCGAGATTAATAGAAAGTCGGTCGTGGGAGTTACTTCACGTTTTGTTTCGATTGCTACATAAGGATTTCTTATTCCTTCCAAATGTAGTCGAATGCTGTCTGAGTCGCTTCTTCCCCTCAGTCTGGAGAGAGCCGCGCTAAGTCGCTCGTACGTGAATTGGAGAAGAGTGCTGAGTAGAGGTGAAACCTGAACCTTGCTTCCTGATGCATTGCATCTCTAACCACTGCGCGACATCAATCTTCATCAATCATTAAGCATGAGTTCTATCGCGGACATGTCGTTGCCGTGTCAACACATGGTGGCAACACACTGTCGCCTATCAGCAAGCATAACTTTATTTATGGTGCTTCGCCACCATGTTAAAACGTATTTCTGACAAGTGGAGTTGTTTCTCCAACAAGCTTATCCAACAACATTTAAGAAGGAAGTGATTTCCATTTGATGGAGTGGCAGTCGTGGATGCAGTGGTTAATTTACTTATAACACTTACTTCGTCTTTTGTTCAGCTTTTATTGTGCCCAATGAGTTGTGCATGTTTCAGGTCGTAAAACATTTTGCCTTTAACTTTTCTTTTTAATAAGCCGTCTTCCACCTCTTCTGAGCGAATTCTAGCAGCTCTCGCATTCGATCTGATTCCTCGCATCCACAATCCGCCAATTTCTTCCACATTTTATGTATGGCTTCGGCTACTGCATGAGGATTTTCTTTCCATTATGAGAGTGCGGTTTAGTACTGGACTAGTCGATTCTTCGGAGAGTCCTGAGGTAGTCAGGCCAGGGTGTTCCCATTGCAAAAAGTTAGTTTTTTTCAGAGAAGTCTGGTACCAATTTGCGAACTCCCCAGGGGGGAGGGAAGGAGAGGGAGGGGGGCAGCGAGAGGCTTGGTAACCACGGAGCGGACCGAATTCGCACGCGTGGTCCCTGGTGATCGCATCGCTGTTGCTGAACTACATGCCACTGTAGCATTTGGCTTGCTAAAGAACGTGCTGCTTTCATACGTCAACTTGAAAGAAATATTCTCAAAGCGAGGGTGCCTTTCTTGATTATTTCTAGTGGTTATCTCCTTAATAACTTTAAGGAATAGCGGTGTTCACCTTTACCATTTTTTGTCTTCACTACAAGCTAAGAATAGATGTTTGCAAGCATGTGGAGATGTCGGTCCGATAGCTATCAACAGTAGTGCCGAGCGAACATAATCTGGACAGCTGGGGTTTTTTTCATTTTTATTTCAACGCAAATCTGCAAAAAAAGGGTAGAGCTTTCGTTTAGTCTTTTTAACTATGCGCCATTTATTGGACCTTTTCATGTATCACAGAGGTAGCTGGATGAATATTTGGCCCACACAATGACTTGCCATATATCACCAATCTACATTGCCCAGCGTTTGCCGAGGACGACGGACTGAACCAACAATTATGGGTAGTTGCTCCTCAACTCTTAGTAACTGCGCTCTGCGCTCATCATTCGCTTCCTCACCTTGGATACTTTTTTTTGAAGAGTAGAAAACTTGAGAAGGAATGAGTGGACGGCAAATGGTACCTTCATTAACTCTCTGTGGTGCATATAGACAGGAACTACTGCTGAAATAACACTACAGGAGAGAATAAAAGCCTTTTTACTTAAGGAAGATGCCCAATATTTACTGAACCTAATTTTCTTCGGCATTGCAGGATATTGCAATAGACGATGGTGGATGTACTGCCATTTCACTCGCACATCCACCATCAATAGAACAGCTCCTTAAATCATAGCACAAAAGAGTCGCTAGCGAACAATAAACAAAAGAAGAACAAATTCAACAGATATCTGAAGAACGCGACGATCCACAAGAAGGGTGAGTACGGTCGTTCTTGTAATGCAATTTTCAGCTCATTTGGCGCAATAACTACTCCGTAATCCTTGCGTTTTTCTTTGTTTATCCCGTCGTCGTTAGAGTTCATGCATTTTAGGTACTATCAAATGCGCGTGAAATATCCAGCAGTATTGTTAACTAAAAATAGATAGAAACTATTGTCCTTGCGAACCTATTTAACACATAACGACCGATGGGCATTGAATACCATGGTGCGCAGCGCGCTTAGTGGCCGATGAGGGTCGATATGAGCTACATAGGGGTCGTTTTCTTTCTGATGGTTTACTTTGACGCACGGATTCTTAAATCTACATTTCTTATCGGCCGATGTCTATTCAACAGATATTTTAGCAGGCATTGGTCGGGCAAAGCTCTGTTGTCCAACTATAGATGAACAAAGAATTCTTTCAAAGCAACTCATTGACTGGTGACTTTTTAGGGCAACTGGCTGTTATTTGAAATTTAATCGTTATAACTGGTCACAATACTTCTGTGCAATCTGCGCGTATAAAAGTGCTAATTGAAACGGCATGAACTAAAACCATTTCCAAATGATAACAGCAATATTTTTTGCATAATGAACCAAAGTAACCAATGTACAGTCATTATTAGGGTAAATAACATCACAATTATAGAGCGACGGATCGAAGTCTCTTCTACAATCCAGTCATGTCTACAACTTCTGAAGCTCCCCTAGTTATCGAAAAAGCTATCCGAAATTTCCGAAAACCAACAGCGCACTCGTTAAGCTTGAAACCTTGGAGCTGAGCAGCCATGCCATCAAACCCCGCACCTCGCTGTTGTGTTGAAAGGTGAATCAGAACTTTTCTCAATGGTTATCCGTCTCCTCGTATCTTGAAAGTTTTGCTCTGTGTCAAAAATACGATATGGAGGATAACCTCCTCATCGCGGATGGTCGGAGCTTACGTGCGCCAAACAGCAATGTACAGCGAAGATTTATCCTCCAGTGGAGTTTCCCGAGATGAGAAGCAGTTCTATGGCTTCATTTTGAAGTCTACATAAGTGAAAGGTAATGCTAGCAAACACCCACGTACTCGAAACGATTGATCAGGGAACTTCCACCGGTTCAGCAAAGGATGGCGAATGCGTGTGATGACGACCTGGATAAGCCACCACCTAGCAAAATAACAGTTCAATTGGAATACTGGGTGAGAATAGTGAGACCCCAAAATCACTCGTGAACTGCTACTTTATCGAGTTGCTCACTTCACGCTAGTAAAAAGCAAGACATTTGTACCTATTTTTGAGATGTTTTCTTGTCTACGTAGAACAGAGCATAGAAAAGGCGAACGGAAGTTGTCGACAAAGCAGAAGCGTCAAGTGCCTAAAAAACGATTTTCAAAACGATGTTCATTGGACCAGAAGTTAGTACAAGTCTTTTGCAGATAACTCAAGTCTGGTGTGGTTCTTTTTTCAAATAGGTTCTAAAGTAACGTATTCGTTCTCTAATTCTACTGTCTTTCAAGTGGTCAAAGCACTACTTGAAGTTTCAACACAACGATAGGAGAGAAGTGTCGAATATATCTCCCATAGTCCACTGTACGACATATGCAAGGATCAAGGGTACTGTCGGAGCAGGGAGAGAAATGCGACCGCGCAGTTGTGGATGGTAAGCGCTTTGCTTCCATGTTCTTGTGTCTCATATTTCTTTCACATTAAAGTAATGCCATTTACTTCCTTACATACTGTAGTCCACCAGTAGTCCATGCTACAGATTCCCCGTTACATGATAGCGAAAGAGCTCTAGGTAGATTTAGGAATTAATAAAGATGAGTGTGCTGTATCAGGGCATTGAAGGTAGGACCTACCCCTGCCCAATCTCGTCCTTTTGCCCGTAACTCGATGCTTATATATGTTTTAATCATATGTTATATCACTGAACGTATCAAGTGGATGCGCGGATCCTAGCACTTATGGTATTGCATATCTGATGGTATCTGAAAACGATTTTCAAAACGAAGTTTAGTGGACCAAAAAATTGGCCTTTGGTAGGTACTTGATACTTGGTCTTTGAATGGCTCGTTATCACTGGTTGTGCCTGCCCCAGCATAATCTCCATTTTTTTCTGGGATTTGCTGGTTGAGCCACTGTGATTCCCAGGAATCCCGAGGTCAAAGTCTTCTCGGTCTTCACCTCCAGACACTCTCAGCCCTTGTGGATTAGAGGGAAATTTGCCACCATGCGACTAGGTTCTCGCCAGGATGGTGGTGGATCCTATTATTGGTTTACTCTTAGCTAGGCTTCCTGATGGAAACGCCGGCTCCTTCTCAGCTTGGGAAACCCTGCCAGGGGATGAATTCCCCACTGTACATGGCAGTCGGACACGCAGGAACACCTCCCAGCCACGATGAGGCGGTAAAGCTTTGGGAGGTAATTCCGTTGGGAGATCCTTGGCAGGTAAGTGAAATATGGTGTGATTCTTTTCCAAATAAGCTTCAGAGCTTTTAGGTATTCATCCGCCAATTCTTTTGTCATTCGAGCGGTCAAACTACTATATGAGCTTTGAACGCAACGAGTGTTGTAAGAAAAACTCGTCCAGCACATTTGCCATCCTGCTCTCAGTACGACATGCGCAAGATGTCGGATCAGTGAAGAAGTATAAACTGGCACTTATGTATGCTTAATGCTTTGTGACTGTTGAACGTGACTTTATGTTGTAATCTACGAGGTGTGCGATTTAGTGATATTTTATTCGGTAGTGCATTTAGAGATACGGTCACCTGACACTATCAAAATAAGAAGCTGCTGATTAATATTTTATTCAATGCCCACTCCATCTTCTTACCTCTGAGTATCTTTTGTACACAGAAGAACCGCACGAACAAACCACCTAAAATACCACCAAATTGACCCTCCCACATCAGAGGTCCTCTACTTTCAAGTCTTAGTCCAGGAGAGTCGAGTAAAAAGCAAAGGAATGCAGAAATTTCGCAAGAATAGCATTACAAAAGAAACCGTCATTTGTAATAAAGAAGCTGCTTATTTTGCATTCATCCTAAAAAATTCATCATTGCTAAAATCTGAAAATATCCTTGGGAATTTAAACATTTCTCTCGGAATCATTTTCACTCCTCGTTATCGCCATTTCACATTTGAGGAAATGAAGCTGGTGCTTAGTGTGACCAAAAGCAGGAGTGTAGGGCAGTTTGAAAGGTCGTTGACGTCATTGGTCTTTTTCTTGAATTAGTTAAAAGTTCTGTATGATGGTACATAATGTAACATAGGATAGTCAGCCATCCTTATCTTTACCCGTTTTAGTCACTGTTTCAAAATTTATTTTCGTGATTGAAATTAAGGCAAAACGTTTTCGGCGCCCCTAATTTTACTTGCTTCATATGTCTTGTTTTACAAACACATATTTGTTTAAGGCAAATGAATGTTTTCTGTCTAGTTTATAAGCTTGTTGGCTCTAAACCTACAGCGTTCAGGTAGCTGAAGTGGTAAAAGAGCCACCAACAGATCTGCCTCTATCAGTCTTAAAGGCAGAAAAAAGGCACTCCGCTTCCTGCCGATTCAAGCAGAATTTGCTGCAGCGCATTGCCAAGGCGAAACACTAATGTGAGTTCATTGGAGTCATTTCAATTAGTATTTTCGAATTTGGATAAGTTGAGTGGCATAGAAAGTTTTTTGAATAGGAAGGAAGACCCTGCAGTAAACGGCAAGGATTTTTAAACACTTTTCCATAGCATAAAGTTTTGTGTGTATTGGATGAGTTCCAGACGTCCTCAATTGAGCGGTGATTCACTGAAGAAGATTCGATTCGTTGCGACGACGACGATAATACATCGAGGAAGAGAACGGTTATGGATATGGACACGGATCATTGGCGCTGAGGAAGGCGAAGACGTCGAAACGCCAAGCGAATAGAAGTTGTATAGCAACCCCGTGTAAGCTGATTAATCCAAGGAAATTTACTGGTTGTTCACGCCGAGATTTGTTGAGAGTCAGCTTAGTAAATCTCTATTTGACGATTTTCTTTGCATCTCAACTTCATTTTAAAACATGAAATATGCCTATCAAATGTAGTGGAGGGACACAAGAATACTAAGAACTAGTACACTTTGTTGTACATATGCAAAATCGATCGCCTGGAGTTGTAGAACGGTCGTCATTTTTTTGAACGGTCTTTTTTTTTGGCTATACAAAAGGGAAGAAAACTATGAAAGAAGGAAGCATTCATAGAAGCGGAAACTATTTGGAAACAAAAGACGTTGGAACTATTGGAAATATACACAGAAAAGCTGATTAAAAAAAATAAAGGACGACTTGCATCATCGCTTATCCTGCACTTTTGTTATTTTTTTTGAAGCATAAATTAGAACTGTAACCACAATGATGCTGAGATGTTTGCAAAACTCTGGACTGCAGGTGTATGCGGTCTGTGGTGGGGATCGAAAACGCAGTTACCCTTTGCGAGGCTAATGCGTTCACCACAACACCATGCGAGTCCTTCTTTTCGCCTTTCTCTGAGCCGTGTTTGGAAAATGACTATATTGTTATATACTACAGCTTCGAATTAACTGGGTTCAATGCCGATTTGTGCTCTCCAGGTCAACCATGTTGACGGGTGATTGCTGATACCACCCATGAGTTAAAAACACGGCTGAAAGAAAGTCGAAACAAAAGACCCGCATGGTGTGGTAGTGAATGCGTTAGCCCCTGGAAAGGGTAGTAGCGTGTTCGATCACCACCGCCGACACCTGCAGTCTAAAGTTTTACAAATACTTCAGCATTATGTTGTTATAATTCACATCACATCCTGCCATGAAAAAGAATAGGTAGTAAATAGGAAATGATTGTATGAATTGGAATCTCAAAATTCGATGAAGAATACGAAAAATCGAGTCGAAAGTAAATTACTATGCTCCCTTATGTCTTTCGGCAGGCCATGTATACAAAGGTTGTTTCAGATAGCTCTAGCTGCTAGAACAGAAGAGATATTTTTCTTCACGTGGGACGATTCCTTTCCATTTCCATTGCGGCCACTAATCTATAGCAGTTTAACACTGTAACGTTGCTTTATTTTATCATGAAAAAGTTAGTCATTTACTTTGTCCAAAGTTACTATTGTTTTTTAATTAGGATGTTCCTATTCTTTCCCCCTCTACATTTCGCCGGTCGCATGATGCTGCAGATAAGTGCTTACCGGAGAGGAGGAAAAGAAGAAAGGTGTCATATAAATGAGAGATTTAGCAAAGCTACTTCCACACAGAGCTGTTAGAAGAATTCAAAAGGCTGATCTTCCGCAAAAGCACAGCACCAAAGTAACATATTTGCGCCAGAAATAACTGCCCGAGCTCTCGATAAAGCGGCGTTCAACCGCCAACATGTTTGATTTTCCATCCAGTATTTTTCTAAAATGTTTAATAATTCTCATCTATGTGTTGGATAAAGCCTATTTTTGCTTCACCTCCTTGCAGAAATCGACTTTTCTTCAGAAATATTTGGCATAAATTCACGACTTTAGTACTAAGAGTACAGCTCTTCCTTGTTCGCATGTCAGAGCAAAACCTAATGTCCACTTTATGATTCTTGTATACTTATTTCGATTTGGCTTGTTCCGCTTCCTTGAGGCAGTCAACCAAGTAACTGGATGATGTAATATTAAGCAGAATCACTGTTATTCTGCAACAACTTAACTGGGAGGACAGCAAGCTTCTTCTAAACCACAAAGGCAGACGAGGGCACGTTGTGACAATTTGACAAAGTCTAGGCAAGGCTTATTCAACTCCAAAACAGTAACGATCGACCAGTAGTTAAAATTGTCGAGCTCGGATGTCAATCCATTTGCGCGCAGCTGAAAGAACACGTGAAGTCTTGGAAGGCCATTGTGGACGATAAAGGCGAGGAAAGCGAGTTGAATGCGAAACGAGCTATGATCCGCACAGTAGGTGTGATGACGGGTCACGTAAATGTAAATTTAAAGTATAAATCAACGAACCATGCCGGTAAAGAAACGAATTAATTGGTTTCTTTGCGTTCTTTTGCAAATTGGATACAGATAAAGTCTATTAACTAATAGAAACCGTCTATGTCTCACGAAGCGGCGCGTGTGGCGCAGTGGTTGGAAGCGCCACTGCGACACAGGGTGTGGAATCGATCCCCTGCTCCCGTGGCCCACCAACCTTTCCATCCCTCCGGGGTCGGCAAAAATGGTACCAGAGTTGTCTGGGGGTGATAGCACTAGCATGATACATCGGCAGCCCACCGCGTCTTATTGTAAAGGCCATATATGCGTCCAATCACCTCCAACGATACTTAATGATATCGAATACATGGCGCATCCCTCAGGGGATTGATCAACACCAAGAGCTTTATCCTTATAGCTTTTATACATCACAGAAACTTCAAGTAGTTGTGGCACTCCCATTCTTCGAATGTAAGCGTGCTACCTAGAAAAAACTAGAAAATGCCATACATGAATTATTTTACTGGAGGAACACCAGCTTCTTTGTCAAAAACCGACTTTTGTTTGACCTTAGTATGACAAACCAGCATGTGCTTAATGTTCATCTTCTCGATGTGGCATCTTCGTAGTCGCATCAAGTCGGGTCTTCCTCACTGGAGCATCTCTCGAATGAGGCGCTGAATGTGTAGGCTCAACAATAAACATATGTTGATTTGTCATACCGTGGTTAAAGGAAATTCGGTTCTTGAAAATTTATTATGCACTGAGCGAGCTGGTAATAATATAGACTTCTGCAGATGAATTGCGTGGAAAAAACAGGTCGTTATCACTGGACAATCACTACTACCAACAACCAGTGTCTTCCATGAAAGAATTTCATCGAGTGACCATGCCTTATTGGAGAGATGCTCCACTGAGGAAGATCCTACTCGATTCGAAGGCGAAGGCTTTGCCACATCGAGAAGATGAACAAATGTGGACCACCAACTCGGAACATCTGCTGTGATGAAGACGAAGAACGTTGAAATGTTAGCCGAATAAAATCTTTTTATCAACTTCGTGTAAGCTCAACGATTTAAAAATCAGTTCTCTTGTCTAGAAAGTTAAAGCGATCTGCGACATTAATAACTACAAATGAAACAGCCTGTGAGGAAGGAAATGCTGCGGATTCTTCGGGGTGTACGCGGGTCTCAGGGTTGAAGTTTTTACGTCGTTACGTCTTGCATCTTTAACCTCGTCATTAATTCTAGTGAGAAAACTCTAATTGTAACTACTTTGTTGATATGTGTGTGTAAAAAATTTCTGTTAGACAACTCCTATCACTTTGTCACCTGTTGTCCTGTCAATATCTGCGTAACTCAGGAGTGCGCCAGTGGATTTTTTCTCTTCGCTGTCACGTGCAGCAGTACCTCTGACTAAGTACCACGAATTTCTTCTACGGCTTCCATAAAGAACGCTAGCTATAGAATCTGTAGATCTCTTGCTATATTTTTTTATATATCGAGAAATCCAGTTGGCAACGGTGGATGCTCACCGGCCGTTGTTGGAACGTGTCTCCGAGCCACGTAATTTTTGACGTTTGGCGTCTCCGATTTTAGATCGGTGACGTAGCTCTGGACTTAGGATCCCCTCTCTCACTTCCGTGCAGGATACTTCTAGCATGTGCTTTCAACTGCGCCTTCGATAACGTTCAGTGACCTTCCATCCTGCATATGCAACGACCAGGATTTCTACCTGTGCGTAAAGACATGAAGTATCGTGGAAACGAAAGGGTGGGCACAGAGTTGGGTACTCTTTGTACCCTTCCCTACATTTTTGATGCTCTTGAAAGCTCTCCAAGCCGATCGCTTCCTCTTGTTCAACTCTGGAGCTAAGTCGTTCGTCATCTAGACTTCCCGACCCAAATAGATGTAGCTGGAGAGTTCGGAAATATTCACTCCATCGAGCGTTACTAGAGATTAGAAAAAGAACCAATTTTGCACAAACACTGTTTTCGTGAGATCAACTGGAAGGTCAGTCTTTCAGCAGGCGTTGTCGAACGGACTTGCTTTCTACTGGTACGTAGTTCTTGACTTTAAACTTGGGCACTCATAGATAGATCTTCGCTACTCATTCCGACTTTATTCCATTAAGCTCTCAGTTTGATGCAGCAGATATCAGATATTAGCCCTATGTACCTGTCATGTGATTGCGCCGTGATCGAACTATTCGACGCTTGACACCTCAACACCGTAATAACTCATTCCCGTAGCCAACTGTTCTGATGTGTTGTCGATATCGTGCACGTCACTAACACACCTTGATGACATCTATGTTCCCCATAACCGCTGTGTTTTTCATCAATAATTTGAAAACGTTACTCATTCTGCTGAAATGCCTTGTACATTGCTTTTATTGCTAAGGAAAAGTTTTCATATAAAATCATCGAATAGTCCTGCACTAAGAAAGTCCCCACCCAATCTATGCCATAGAAATCTCGGTAGTTGACAAGATGAAGCAGTGTGACGTCATGTTTCTACTTATCGTTATTACTGTTGAGGACGTACTGTCGCTAATTTGGTCCAAAAAAAAACGAAGTCTTTGTCACTGCAATAGAAGTTACACAAAAAATCTCACTAACATCAGTTGTATCTTTTCGCTCTTTATCTTTTGCGCATCTTTCTCATACAAGAAGTTTTGCGATGCATAGTTATGAATTTGTTTAGCGCAAAGCCAAGTAACAGACCGTATTTAGTGTATGTCGTGAGACGTAAATGAATTTAGAAGGTTGGCTTCTTGTCCTTTCTGCGCGGAGAATTTTCAGACACAAGTACTTATGTATGGGGTTTTAGATAAAGATAAACAAAGGATAAAGTTCTCGGCGTTGATCAATCCCCTGAGGGATGCGCCATGCATTCGACTTCATTAAGTATCGTTGGAGGTGATTGAATGCATATCTGGCCTTTACAATGATTCGCGGTGGCCTATCGATGTGTCGAGCCAGTGCTGCTATCCTCCCGGACAAGTCTGGTACCAATTTGCCGACACCAGAGGGATGGAAGGCTTCGTGGGCTATGGGTGTGGATCGATTCCACGTGTGTGTCTCAGCGGCGCCTCCAAACACTGCGCCACACTCGCCCATCAGGGTTTTAGATATGCTTATATAGATGTCGGTCCTATCCTGAGCACCGGGTTATCCATGAATCTTTAATGAAATTTTCTAGATCTATACAGGAGATCGTTCATGTTCACGCGTAACCTGTGAGAGCCACTTTTTTGGGTTGGGAATGAAGTTTTAAAAATTTATAGTGAGGGAAAGCTATTTAGAGAAGATAAACGCTTCACTCCCCTTATCAGGAAGGTGCCCACATTGCAGCTGTCTCATGTAGGCTAAACGCAAAGAGCTGTTAAAGTCTTAAAATTATTTGTTTATGTTTTGATCTAAAGAAACCGTTGACTCCGGTTTGCGAACAGCCCACACTTTCTAGGATCGGAAATCTACATGCAGAGCTTGACTATGTTATATACATCCTTGAAAAAGACACAAGGAGAGTGGCACAGTTGGCAAGCCAACATCAAGTAGACGTTGTTTGTCTGCAATGAAGTGTTCCTGAGAATATGAGGAAGTGAAGAGGGTTTAGTGTACTGGCCGACACTCTTGCCAGTGGATATGGATTCCTTTGAAGAAGCTAGCAACACGGATCGGTGCTTAAACATGAAAAATGTGGGCCAGAACCGCACGCATTTGACATTCTTTATTGTCACAGTCTCTGCCAAATAAGAGAAAACTCGATTTCGAAAGTTTAGAACACGACGAGGTCATTGCACTTTTCATGGATTTATGAAGGTTCTGCAGAAAAACCACGTTAATCGATCCATATTAGAACTTTTTTGATAATGACTCCCCACTAACGTAGACCTTTTTTGTGTTTTTCTGTCCTGTTTTTTTTATACAACCTGTCTCTCAAGTTTGCTGTGCGTATCCTAGCATTTCTCGCATTCGATTCGGTTCCTCATACATCATTCACGAAGGCCTTCCAATTTCTTACGTTTGGCTTCGGCTGCTCATTGAGGATTTCTCCTTGGGATCTTAGGATAGTCGGGTTGCAGTGTTCTCAGTTGGATTGCAGAGACTTTATATTTCTCGAACAAGTCTGGTCTCAAATTCTTGATCCCGGGAAGATGAGATGCTTAATGATCCCAAAGCGGGATCGGACCAGCACCGTTTTCGTAATATCGGCATAACTACCACATTAGTATCCGTCTTTTTTTTGTTTTGTTTTCGTTGCTTTGTTTAATTTTTTTTTCGATTTTTTGCTTTGTTTGTGAGCAGTATTGTCAAATGCAAATCAGTTTTTCGGTAGTATGCTTAGTGGTCTTCCAGTCACTGCCTATTGAAAGTGTTGCAGGGTAACGCACTGAGATGTGCAGTAGATCCTCATTCCACCGCACTTGCTTGAATACTCCAACGGCTCGTCTTTGCGAATAGTGTAGTCCCTAGCACATTTTCTATTCGTTGTTTCCACTGCGAACATCGTCCATGGTGGTGGTCTGATTCGATCATGATGGCAGGTGCGAAGCTATTCATACAGTGATCTGCAGTTGCCACTACAACACATCGACTGTAGCTCAGTGGTAATCCTGGGGAGCGCAAGCATCCTTTTGGAGTCCACGCTGCAGTTCTTTCGTCTATCTGTCGTCCGTTACTTTTGTTATGTGACCGGCCCACCGATGTTTCGCTATCGATGTGTGCTTGCGTGGAATCAGCCTACGCCTCTGCTGAATAGCAGAGCGCCAGAAGGACTGCTACTTTGAAAAGGTGAACATGGAGTTTCGAGTTCTTCATTCGGTCTGTGGTTTCTTTCAGAGAAGCGAATGCAGCCCCCGTTTCGCTCTCCTTTTTTTTGCCTAATTCCCTTTTCATGTTGTTCTCCACGTTCACTGAACGCATAAGGTACACGTACGAGGTGGTCTCTGCAATCAGAGGACTATCCCCATTTGATATGATCACCTTCGTCCCATGGACTTTTCATAAACTTGGTCTTTTTTCCGATTTACACCTGGTCTAATCCTTCTTCTCTCTCTTCATTTAGTTCATTGGTCGTCGTCTCTGCTTCAATGGGACCCCTTAAAAACATGCCCATGTCGCCAGCAAAGCAGAATTCTCAGTCGTGTGTCCTCACTATCCATTGCACTGCGGCAATAAGCAGCTTTAGTGAGATTGTCTCGCCTTGTTGAACTCGTTTCCTTTTGGTCAACCCACAGTTGGGCTGCTCAAATTTTAAACAATTCCAACATTCTTTCTCGAAGGCAAGGTGTCCAATAAGTTTTTTGCCACTGCCTACCCTAAGGAGCTACTCGTGGTTGCATCCTAGCTAAAAGCGCTAAAAATGTATTGGAAGTGTAGGGCTCTTTGTGATCTGTGGATCTAGCGTACACCACTAAGCAGATTTGGAATAAACGGGTACCAATGGTTTTTATTAATGGTATCCAAGGTGATCAAAATATTTACAGTTGATAAAAAGTAAAGATTAGTCTGTAATTATTCAATACATGCAGCAAATAAAGAGCTCTAATGGAGATGATGGATCCTTAAGATCATATTTTTGCTATTACGTGCTTATAATATCAATTTCTAAGCGAACCTTCTAACAATTAGCCAAATAGAAAAGTTGATCATTCAAGGAAAGCACACCGTAACCCGAACCGAAACCTGGTTCACGTATGTCAAAAAGTTTCCACTTCATACCGTATTCATTAGAGATCCTGGAAGAATCCATATCATCCGATCTCTGACTATTACAGCCATTGCGTGATTCAATTCAATGCACACTCGGTCATCAGTCATTCTTTTCAAAATAAAAGAATCTATTTTCTCCCAACTGCTTAACTATTTGTTTAGATGTTAGTGATTTTTACACCGATCACACTAAGATGCTGTCGAGAAAACTGGTTCCCATTATCTTCCACAGCATTGATAACTAATGACCTTCAATTGAATGCAGCAAGTCGAGTATAGACAACATGCGACTGTTTTCTTCGGCGTCTAATAGACTACTTCACTGCAAATACTAAAGGATTTTTTCAAGAATTCGGGAACGTAAGTCTAGTCGATGTAGTTCTCCTTCACCTGTTACACAGATTCATTTGAAAGAATTCTTCTTCGATAAGTGTTTAACAAGTTAGCTACTTTGGCTTGCATCCCTTGGATCCTCAAAGGAATAGTCCTTGGCAATATCGATTTTTGAAAGTGTGAAAGATTAAACTTTCCTATAGCGCATGCAGCATACTGATAAGTGGTGACCTATACTGTACACACATGGGTGGTTGGTTCGGTACGGAGCCCTTGGTTAACCAAGTCTTCCATCACTCCGGAGTTGGTAAATTGGCACAGCACTTATCTGGGAGTATAAAATTAGTAACTTCATTCATCAGTAGACCAATGCAAGTCACTGTACAGGCTAGATTTGCAATCAGTCAACTCCACGATGATTGATGAATTCCAATGCATGGCTGATCCCTCAGGGGATTGATAAACGCTGAACGCTTGACGCTTCATCCGCTTTATCGATTATCTTACGAGTCAATAACTTTCTGCTGTCGTTAACCGGACTGATAACTATTTTTTTGGAAGCTGCGCTACTAACCTGAATATTAGCTGCCTTTCTAGACGTTTTAAGACGAGCAAAGTCTCACGGGTTAAAAAAAACGCTTTATTGAATAAAGAATCTTGTTTTTTAAATATTTGAAAGTTTCTACCTGCTTAGGACATTTGTTGTATTCTTCTTCCAAAATATGCTTATTTAGGTCAATTTTCTCTTCGTTTTCTTTAAGAGAATTTCCCACTAGTTTTTCGTGTTTTACTTCAAGAGATTTTTCCATTCCTCTATGAGGTCCATTTCTTTATTTTTTCTGGGTTTTTTCATGTTCTCAGGTAATGTTGGAACTTCTGCTACTATTCATTCCGGCAACCCATTCATTAACATGCTATAACGTGAGTGTCATTTTCGGTTCTACAGTGTCCACATTTCGTTTTGTGTACCTCAATTTTTATTTTGGGTAGGAAAACCTTGCTGACTCCTTCCATTTTCGAAATGATATTTTCCACTGCAGGGAAGGAGAAGTTTGACTTAAAAGTGAATTGCCATTAATTCGTCTACTTTATTTCTTTCTACTTTTACTTAGAAGCTTTCGAATGGTGCTTTCTGGTAGATTGCAGATTACAACGATTTGAGAATGTTATCATCACTTGTAAACTGGTAGCATTTCTTTGTAATCTTTGCAACTTATGCACGATTTCAATAAACATGGCTTTCTACCGTCCAATGCCATTTACTTTTTGTAGTCTGAGTGGCCCTAGTGTCCAATGCAATCGCTTTAGTAGTCTGAGTGGCTAAGAGGTATAAGTGTATGAGTCTGAAGCTTAATGAAAATTGATTAAATGTTATACTGAGACCATATGAATCGATTTCTTTCGGAATTCTCTTCTAGTAACTCTTTGCTGAATCTGGTTAAATAGAAACTATTTCGTTTATACTAAGAATAGTTACAGTTGTAAATATGGAAATAAGTTTTGTAAATTTAACACGTCGATCAAACTTTCCAACCATAAACCTTGCAGGGAAATTATGAACGCGGGATGAATGGTTCTTTAAGAGATTTCTTTAATCGCCGAATTTAACGAACCCTAGAAAGGTTTCGCATGGCCCACTGCTTTAAATGGAATTGCAACCGTCCCTTTATTTTGGTGGAAGGAATAGTATTCTCATTGTAATAAGTTCAGGGCATGAAAATGTTGCGGATGCAATCGGTTGGTCAGAGCGTAGAGGAATGCCCATCCGGTGCCTACTGTTACAATATGACCGCTTCAGCTGCATTGGTTGTAGACGTGGTGAAAGCAGGATGTTCGACGTGGAGATGCATGGTTAGAAGAGAGCTACCGTTCTTATAACTTATTTTTCTCCTTTTTTCCTTTTTTCCTACTATAATTTTTTCCTTCTTCACGCAAGCTTATGAGTAAACTGAATCACCAGCAACGACAAACTGCAAACGATTTTAGCCACGTCGACGATGTTCACCGAATGCGGTACATGCAATTCAGCCCATGAAGCCACTAAAGTTAGATGTTGTTAGAAAAATCGTCGCTTAAATCGCTTCATCTGCAAGTAATAGAACTCAAGGGTTTTCAATAACCTACCACCAGCGGAGGAACGCAATTAACCCACAAATGGATGCACGGCATTACCTACGATGACAAATTAACAATGCGTTCTTAACTAACTCATCGTAGTAATCACGCGATGCCTATGCTTTCCTTTGGTTCATTTTTTTGCTTTTGCTTTTGAATTTTTCTTAAACACTTAGATCATTCATCTTAAGATCTCGAACGCGCCGTAGCACCTCTTCCATTCCTTTCATTGTCTTGTTGCTGTCACCCGCGGTTGTGGACGGATTGGAGTATGGGTACGGTTGAGCTCTTCTAACCTTGCTGACATGCTGAATACTGGTTTACGAGAGTTTTCCTTGAAACTCAAGGCAGGCGTGTTAGGGATTTCTTTGTTCTTTTTTTACTGGTTGTCACCGGTGTTTGTGGATCGGGGGAAGGTTTGTTGCCTTGCTTCTCGATTCAGCAGTGATTCCTGTGACGACATTAGGTCTTCCCATAAGTCGACTGACTTCTCATAAACTATGTAGCAAGTCGTCTTTCACACCTTAGGAACTAATTGGTGAATTCGTCAATATATCCAGTTATTTGCATAAAAGGAGCCGCGTCTAGTGCAGTGGTCGCAGGCGCCCTGCAGTACAAATGGGATCGATCCCCTCTCTCTAGGGCCAAGTCTTCCATCATTGGTACCAGACTTGTCTAGGGGATAGCAGCACTCAATCGGTACAACGGTAAGCCACCGCGAGTTATTATAAAGGCTAGATATGTATTTAATCACTCCAACGATGTTTAATGAAGTCGAATGCATGGCGCATCCGTCAGGGGATGGGTTAACGCCGACAGCCTTAGCCTTTTTTATTTCATTTGCAAAAATATTGGAGCTAATGTTCTTAAAGTTTTAACGTATAACACTGTCATTAAGCCTCTTTTAGCTAGCACGTGACAAATGCATCAGTCTGACTGTTGAAATGGTACCGGTTAGCCTTTGCTGTTGCAGTTACGATCGTTGCAACGTTGCTGAGAATCCCGTTTATGGGTGAGTTTAAAGTGAAATACTCAAAGGAGTGAGTTAATAGTTCATAGTAATTAAAAAATAGCACAAAAAAAAGTTATTGGCTTCAAATCTTTAAAATTTTTTTCCAGTCAACTTCCTTCGAGTGGTTCTAATAACGGATGGGCAGGTTCCAGTGGAGGTGGACACAGCGAGAAGTGAGTCGAGAAACGTAGGTAGTCTTACTGCCACTTCCATGCTTCAAGACAAAATCTATGATTTCATTATTTTAAAGTTATAATAGTGGTTTTACATGCGCGTTTGACACACTACTTATCTGATGGAGAAGTCAGAAGGAATCACAGTTGCAACATACTCGCGTCAAGTAGTCGCCCTGCAATTCGTAAATCGTAGGCAACAGAGATCTACAAAAATGTTGACCGGTTATAGGTTGAATCATCCAGGAACCTGTGTAAGGCTGACTCCTTCTTCTGTCGGGCTTAATGTTTTACAGCGGACGATAAGTCTTTATTTTAAAAAAAAGCTTGCAGAAAACAAGTTAGAACTAGAATGGACCTCGCACTTTTAAAGAAGACGATTTTTTCACCTTTTAACCTAAAGGGTTAGAATCACCGGTATACGACTTTATGCGCTGACTAATGCTAGTTGTAAAATTTCTTAGCAGGAGTACTTGTTTCTGAATTAGCAGACTTATAAAAATCAGGCGCATGTGTGATACATTTACTGGAGTCTTATTGGACTAACCAAGCGATGCTATGCTTCCGTGGTCAGCAAATTGTTAGTGGAGTTTTCTGAGAGAATAAAGACATGCGCGATGCGCAGTAATAGAGATCCCTTCAGTAGACATGTAGATGTTGATCTAATTAAATCCCTCCAGCTAACAAAGCTCTTTACTTCTGCAAGGTCGAAAAGTTGGTATCATTCTCTTCTTGATGGATAAAAACTTTGAGTTGATACAGCTGTAAGTCAGGGAAAGGAAGTGACTATGAATGCACTTGACTCTCCGATTTTTGGTGCAGTTGTTGACGCCCATGAAGTGTTGATGAGCGAAAATCTGCCTGATTCAGCGATAATGTATACGGCAGCAACATTGAAATCGATAACAACAACAACCACAACAACTATAATGGTTGGGGAAACAATAACGACGGTCGTGAGTAAGTTGACGAAAGCGGAAACAGTGTGAAACAGGATTCTGCATGAGCGGCTAATTCTCTTTGGTCTTACGATTCTGAAAAGGAATGAACACGGCACGAATTCCTTAACATCTAAATGCATGCTCGAAGTGCACTTGATGAAGTTTCGTTTAGTTGTCAATGCACTGGTGGTGAAATCTCTTTGTTTATTTATGAATTCACGGGTTCATGAGCACTTATGAACTCTGTCAACAATAACAATAACCTTCAAAATGACTGTGAAAACCTTAAAATTGCAGAAGAACAAGGTAGTCAGATGGATGGATATTACCTACATTTACCTACAAGATGAGCAGACGTTAAAAAAATCATGCGAAATACACCACATGGTTTAGTAAATATTTTAGAAGAGACTGGATAAGGACATACGTGTTCTCTAGTTCACCGCCTCATGGTGGCTGAACAATATCAAGTCGTATCGACCTGCGACATAAAGCAAGGAATCGTTCTCCCATTACGACGCTCAAGTTATGAGGCAGTTCAATATTTCAGTCGAAAGGTCGAACAAGGTGTAATAATCTGAATTGCGTCCGCTGTCTCATAAAAAATCGTCCTACAAGCAAAGGCGAATGCTTGTGGTATCAGCCTAGGAAGGAATTAAAAAGCTGCAGGAAAGTACGAGGCAGAAAAAAAGAAGGAAAACGAAACGAAGAAAATAAAATTGGATGGCAAATAGATAATTGTCACATGTTTGAATAGTATTAAAGTGCGGCGCGTGTAGCGCAGTGGTTGGAGGGGCCGTGGAATACACCTGAGATCAATCCCGGCGCCCCAGACTCACCGAGTCTTCCATCTCTCTGGTGTCGGCAAATTCGTACCAGACTTGTCTGGGAGAATAGTAACACTAACTCGAGATACATCGATAGGCCACTGCGAGCCATTCAATAGACCAAATATGCATTCGTTCATCTCCAAACGATGCTTAATGAAGTCGAATTCATGGCGTATTCCTCAGGAATTGATCAACGCCGAGAGCTTTATCCTTCGTCTTTTTTATTAAAAAGCTCAGATCCTTTTATTAACTTAGTGCAATAGGTAGCCGTGATTAAAAGTAATAAAAAGAGTTAAGGAAGCATATAGGTTCTAACAAAACAAGATATGGAACAATACAGACACTTATGGCGCAGTGGTCATAGGTGCGCTACAATAAATGCGTGCGTGGTCTTCGGCTCGATCCCGTGCCTTGTGCGCATCAACCTTTCCATTCCGCGGGTGTCGATAAATTCGCCCAGACATGTTAAAGAGAATAAAAGTACTGTCTCTACACATCGAAAAAACACCCACAAGTCACTTTATCTACCAAATATGAATTCAAACACCTCTACCTTGATGAAGTCTAATTCATGGCACATACCTGAGGGATTGATCAATAGTGCATAGTCTTAATACTAGTTGAATATGAGAAATTTCTTTCAAGCGAAGGGACTAATAACTGTTAGCGGACTTTCTCATTTAGATGTGAAAGATCTTTCTTGTTTACTGGAGCATTCATTGGGAAAATGAAAACGTTGAAAAATATAACTTCAGCAAGCAGTCAAATCGAGGCAGCTGGGGAAGTTTATTCGCGGAACCCCATCGCAAGTGTATTTGTGTTCTCATTGAAACATTGTACAACAATTTACCAAACTCTATACTTTATCTTTGTATTGAGCTGTTTAGATCTTCGATATTCATTTAGTGGATACGGTAGTCCAAATCTTAAAAAGTCACAAAATTCTAAAAAACAGAGGGACCAAATAATCAAAGAATTTTGAACTTTTCTTCACTTCAGGCCAAACATGGGGGATATTTTGGTTTTATGTTTAAAAAAACAACTGGTTTGAAAGTTCTAGCAAAAAAGTAAATAGTAGTGTAAGAAATAAAGATAAATAATATTGTTAAAAATTAGCAAAAAAAACAATGGGCCATAACTAAGAAAAAACGCTGTGGTTTCGTATAAGCCATTTTAGCATTTTTTTCGAGAGTGCTAAGTGAAGTGAGACTAACAAGAAACGTGTACTTACCTAGTAAGAAGTTTGCCGGCTATTAACACCTCAGTTTTAGAGTAGAAATAGATCTTTTCAGAAGGAGCTCATCTTTTAGTATATTATCAAGCTCATAAACAGTCTACAACAGTAGTTTTTACAGCCGTTGTTGATTTTTCTTGTAATGACTTCTATTGATCAGCTCACCAACACGTCCACCGTTTTCTGGAACGACAAGAAATCTGAGTCCGAAGCAAATCGAGAATCGATTCAGGGATTTCGACATTGATCATCATGGTAATGGTGACGGTAAGGAACTTTCTTCATATACCTTGAGTATTAAAGAATTAACTCACAAGGGGTCAGATGGATTGTATTCAATGCGTTTCCATGTCGACTCATTATTTTGCCGCAAAAGTTCATGTGCTATGCTTTTGGGTATTCAATCCACAGTTCGTTCGGCCTTTATAATATTCCAGACGTGGTCCACGAATAACTACTGCCTACACTTGGTAATTTGCAGGTTACTTTCTTCTTCTAGGACAAATTTTTCAATGTGCACCACATGAGACAGAAAATTAGGTGTGGTTCCATGCGGCTGCCGCATAAAACTGAGCTTACTTGCTAGGCTATTCACTAAGCAGGCTAATTAGTTATAAATTTTTCGTGAATAAGTGCGAATCGCAGTTTTAGGGAAGAACGGAGCCATCATGATGCGCTTAAGTAATCCCGACTTAGTGGAAATTCAAGTTCAAAGTGTTTTTGAATTACGTCCTAGTTGTTTTTTACTTCACTTCACGTGTTACATTATAAATTACATTATAAATTGCGCTACCCTCGCTGTAGCTGAACATAGTCTTCTTTAGTTTTCTACAAAAGATCATGTCATAGTTGTACAAACCACTAAAGACTGACTGCTATCTGTTGTAAGACAAGATGACACTACTTGAGAATCAATGTCCTTTGTTGCTCCACCATTCTATACCTATAAAGTCTATAATGTAAAGGAAAAAGCCACACTAAAAAAATAACATGATCAGATCATCAATAACAGATCAGTATCCATACGAAGAACCACGTCGATGATTCCAATAAAAATTCCACCGCTAATTCGCCGCACATCTAAATGAAATGATATGAATTATCATTCAACCATGGCAAGCACATGCAAAGCTGGTATCATTACAGTTTCCAGGTGGCGAAGAATTGTTTGAGCGTGTCGATGTTCGTTTCACGACACCATCTTCAAGAGCTGGGCGACATGGCTCACCAACAATTCGTTCTCAAGGACGAGAGATAGAACTTGATAACTGATTCCACTCCAGTTCGCCAATTCTTACGCTAGTGCTTTGCTTTCTTCTTGCCTCATTTTAGATCGTTTAAAAATCGTTGACCTTTTGGAACTATCCAGAATTGTCCTGTCCTCAATAAAGCTTTGATGACTAGGGCGAAATGTGTATATTAGCATGGTTCGTGAGCTGGTAAAGTGCACCTTATATAATATTTTTTAAAGGATTTTATTTACGACTGAACTCAGGTTGTTATGATATCCTCGAAAAGCTTCCAGCTAATCGCAGCAGTCGATGCAGTCCTGGAAGGATACGATTAACGAGACAGCAGAATTCCTTCCTATCCACAAAAGTGGGAAACATATTTGTTGCGACGATCAGAGAATTCTTTACTTGGATACTCGGACACTTTGACGGCCCGTCCTCACTGCTTGTGCGGGCCTCAGCATAATCTCCATTGTTCGGAGTTTTGCTGGTTTAGCCATTGCGTCTTCCTGGAGTCTTGAGGTCAGCGTGGGCAAAGTCTGTCCCAGGTTTTCACCACCACAGGCAGTCGCAGCTGTTGTGAATCAGAGGGAGATTTGCCACCATATGACTAGTTTGATACTAGGACGGTGGTGGATCCTGGTATTGGTGTACTACTAGCTGGACTCTCGATGGAAACGCCGGACTCTTTTCTCAACTCGGGAGCCATGCCGGCGGGATGTATCCCCAGCTGTACATCGCAGCCGGTCACCCAGGAGCACCCCCAGCCACGATGAGGCGGTGAACCGTTGGGAGGTAGAGAATTCTTTAACCCAATTATCTCTGGTTTTGAGAATTAGATACGTTTGACCACCATTTGCTATGTCAGTTAGAACACAAGTCCTCCGATCCACAAATTGCAGTCGAGTCGGCACATAAACCTAATCACCTGTATGAATGACAGTTGCAAGATAATGATAATATTGGAAGTAGCGCTGGTTTCCGCACGACATGTTAAAAATGACATCTAGTTGTCTAGCTACCTAAGTGGTTATGGCAAAGCCGAGCTAAAATAATCTAAAGAGAGATTAAACCGAAGGAATCAGATTAAGCAGTCCCGCGGCTGAAACATATTTTTCTTGGCAAATAAGTGCAGGTTACTAAGGGCCCTTCGTGTTGGATGTGAAGCCATTTGGAGCCAAGGTACCTTTCACCTTATTGCGAATAATGGAGTAAATTGTGATGGTGATGACGGAAAGAAGCAGCTCTACTGTCCAACAACAAACATTAACCGTCAAATAGAGAGCATATCTTTTCTGTCTGTGAGCATCCTGCTCTAGGTCAGTTATCATATTATAAACGAGCTCACTGGAACAACTGGAGATTTCGAGGAACATTTGAATACGGTGCCCAGTTCCCTTTGTCGATGACTAATCCTGGTCAGACCATATTAGAACTAAAAATAAGGAAAGTTTCCTGGGAATGGCAAATCGAGCAATGAGCTTTATTCCTGGTAGTGGTTCTCCAGATTTTTGCTGAATTTGTTCAATAAATCGAGTCAATGTTGGTGATACGGACGAAGACGTCGAAATGTTGCCTGAATAAAACTTTCTAACGATCTCGTTTAGCAGAATAATCGAAAGAAATATGCTCATACATTTCCTTGTGTGGTTCAAATATGAAATGTTTCACTTGTTCTATCGATCTAGAAAGCAACTTGTTCGCGCTGAACAGCACCACTTAACCTCAAATTTTCGTCCCATGTAACAGAATGGTTAGAGGGTGCCCTACAGCGCAGAAAAAGGTCACTGGTGTTTAAAATCAAAATCTAGCCAAGCGTTCTATCTCTTTGAGGTAAGAAAATTGGTGCCAGAGTTTCCTTTGAAGTAAGGTTACTTAGGAACCTCGGATATGAATGAGGGCCGGAGATAGTCGGGTTGGAATGCAAATCTTTTTGTGTTTCTATGGTCACTTAACTTAGATGGAGGTATTGTTCGTTGTCTAATTTGGCAATTACGAGGCTCTCAAGATATATGAAGGTGGCTGGACTACGAACTACTGACTGGTTCCGCTGCAGGAGAATTTCACTCTTCCCTTCCACTCACCCATCGATCATTGCCCGATATTCAAGTGATAGTTTTCCTTGCTTGTTTTTGTGGCAGATCTGATCTTCTAGCACAGTTGCCTCTTGATGACACTTCTTCGCCATGAACACGTTAGTTTTTTCTAATTTAGCTACAATCATGTAATATAACTGATTCGATGCAATCCATCCTAAAAGATCTAAAACCACGAACACACGCTCAAAATTCTTCTTTTATTCGCTAAGATTCTGACCAGGTTCTCTTTATTTTTAGCAGTTCCAGACTTCCTATTGTAGCCTTTACACGACCCTTCTTTTCACATCCACTGTGCACATTTCCACTAGCTTCTTCGCATTCATTATTCACGAAGGTCTTCCTCCTTTTGCTTATGGATTCGGTGCTGCTTGAGGATTTTCCTTTCGTTATGAACGTTATCGATTGCTGGTTGTGTCGATGAGCGTTTCCCATCGCAGACAGCGAACTTTTCCTAGACAATTCTGGTAGCATGTTTCTCGATGCCGGAGGGACAAGAGGCTTATGACCCTGGTGAAGCGTTGAGTCACTGCCGTGCCCGTGATAATTATCACTATCACCAACGCGCGTCTCGGCCTTTAGCCTAGAAACATGCATGAATAAAGGACAATTCTTAGTAAGGGGGGTGCTGAAAAATTTTAGTATTATCTTAAGCAGTGTTT
The DNA here is from genome assembly GCA_018806985.1 of Angiostrongylus vasorum. Classification (NCBI taxonomy): domain Eukaryota; kingdom Metazoa; phylum Nematoda; class Chromadorea; order Rhabditida; family Metastrongylidae; genus Angiostrongylus; species Angiostrongylus vasorum. The sequence goes on from JADANN010000213.1 coordinate 88,231, forward strand.
TTGTTGCACGTTCTTTATCTTCTCAAGTTTTCACAGAACTAAACTTTTTCTAGCTAATTTTTGAAGCCTACTTTTATGCGAACACTGGTTTCATCGTTATATTAGTATTTGAAAATATTTCGGTATTTTGTTCCGCTCAGATCATTTTTGGTGGAAATGTCCTGGAAGTAGCTCATATCTAAACGTTATTCTCAACTTGACTGCCTAACTAAGGCCATGTCACGACTTGCTGGCATTTTAGCAGAAATCGTCTTAGAACTTTGCAAGCTTTTTCTTGAGATAAGGCCCACTTATAGTACCAGTCGAACTGAACTCTGTCGTCCATGAAGCCAGTGATATGAGAACCGGGGAACGACGACCAAATTTTAGCTTGCGCCTCGATTTTGGACTACAGCAACACATTCTGGACATTCCCTTGTGTCAGCAGTCTCGTATTTTTATGCTTTAAAAAATTATAGGAAGCGAATGGCGCACCAGCAGTGATGCGATACGCTACGAGCACGGTGCTAATTTGACCCCGCTCTTCGCTTACTAACCCTCTCATCCTCCCAGTGTTAATACATTGGTACCTGCCTTGTTCTGGACAAATTCACTGCCTGTAATAAAGGTGGAAGCGCTTTAGCACGGCTATCGAAGGACTCCAGGGAGAAACGACTCGACCATCATTTAGAGACTTTCATGCGGAAGACGAAATTCCTGGTCGGGGTCGGTCGAACCCACACGTAAGTAGCTCAAAGACCTTCGCTGATAATGGATTCGAAGAAACCAATCAAAATCAAGAAGTGCTACTCTCCCTTACTGTAGATGTGAAGAAGGTGGCGTAAGATAAGTAAACAAATAAATAAAGACCACAATTGTCTTCGCAAACGCCAATCTCTTTGTTCGTTTCAAGGCCCTGGTCATATCAAACTGCACCAAATCTCAGTTCATGAAAGCCAAGAAGAGAAACATCAACAAATCGAATGTCAACTTGTTCACAAAGTTGTTAATAATCAAAGACAGAAAGAGATATAAAGTCGTAAGCGGTATGTTCTGTTGTTAGCATTCGTCGCGCATCACGTCAGTTTGCGCAAAATTCTATCAAACCTCGTTCTCATCTCTTTCAATGCCACCTCACTCATGCAATCCTTGCGGCGTCAAGCGAGGTTAGTATCATTAATGACTACCAGCTGAGGTTTTCCTTCAAAGCTTAGGGATTCCAGGACTTTCAATGACTGCAATACTTTGATAGTTGGATGGCCCGTCTCTCACTGGTTGTGCGGGTCCCAACATACTTTCCACATTTTCAGAGTTTCGCTGGCTTAACCATTGTTATTCCTTTGAGACCGGAGCTCAGCCAAGCCAAAGTCTGTCCCAGGTTGTCATCACCACAAGCAGCCGCCGCCTTTGTGGACCAGAGGGAGATTTGCCACCATGCGACTAGTTTAATACCAGGACGGCGGTGAATCCTGGTATTGGTTTACTATTAGTTCCTGATGGAAACGCCGGACTCCTTCTTAGCTTGGGAGGCCCTGGTGGGGGGGATGAATCCTCCTGCTCTACATCGCAGCCCGACACTCAACAGGAACACCTGCCAGCCACCATGAGGTGGTGAACCATTGGGAGGCATGATTACAATAAGTCGCCGGAGAGGTTAACTGCTAGTGTGAACCGCGCCTGAGGTTCCGATTGCTCATACCTTAGCATCCTTGTGGTTGCATTTCTATGACTACTTGAAGATATTAACACCAAGAACCTTGTCAGACTTTAGCGGAAGAAGAAGGAAGTATAATAAGAAAGGTGAGAAATAAAGACCAGGATATCGGAACGAAATGGAACTCTCTTTGCTCGCCTCTTCTCTGACTATATTTCTTTTATATATCCAACTTGTCTGAAAGAAGGATCCTTTATAGGGTCAAAAAATTCGATAGCTTTGCGAATAGCATACAAATTGGAGATCTCGTGACAAGCAGATGGTGTCTAACTGACACCTCTGTGGTCTCATCGTTCCATTTTGATATCCATCATCACCTCATTTGCACGATTGTCAGCTACAATCTCTAAAAATTCCCCACGTCACAGGGGCTCTGATCTGACAGCAACAACACCTCTTTCACACAGTGTTCAAATACCAAACGTGAAATCTGTGAGGAACGTATAGGAGTGGAAAAGTAAATGATTCAGGCCAATTTCTGAGAAAAAAGCCGAAGCAAGTGTTTGTTGAAAAGTCTGTACGTTTCTGATCACGACCTGACTGAAGAGGAAAAGCATGCCTTTATCATTGTTCTTCCGAACGGATTACCGCCTCATCGTGGCTGGGAGGTGTTCCTCGGTGTCGGGCTGCGATGTACAGCGGGGAGGTTCGTTCCCTTGGCAGGGTCTCCCAGGATGAGAAGGAGTTGGGTGTTTCCATCATAGCTAAGAGTAAATCAATACCAAGATCCACTACCGTCCTGGTATCAAAGTCGCATGGTGGCAAATCTCCCTCTGATCCGCAAGTACTGCGACTGTCTGTGGTGGTGAAGACCTGCGGCAGACCTTGGCCAGGCTGACCTCGGTATTCCAGGGAACCACAATGGCTTCACCAGCAAATCTCCGAAAAATGGAGATTGTGCTGGGCTCGCATAACCAGTGAGGGCGGGCCATTCAAGTATTAAGTAAGTATCAAAGTAATTTTATCATTGTGCCCGTCCTCTTTGAACAGATCACAAATAGTAAATCAACTTCGGCCTCTCGTTTAGTTGATGTTTATGATTAATGTATTGGGACTACAAATATCTAAATAAATTTAAGTATACCGATTTTTTTTGAATATCGACGACTCCGTTGGATTAAGATGACTAAGATGATAGCTGGTAAATAAATTTTATTCGGTTAACGTTCCGACCTCTTCGTCTTCATCAGAGCCGATAATCCGAGACGATGATCAACTGTTGTTTGCCTTCTCGATGTTACGTCCTCTTCATCGTTTCGAGTCCCTATTTTCTTAAGTGTAGTGTCTCTCGAATGAGCACCCTCATCTTTTATGAAAGGGCGGCTACTGTTGATATGATTATCTGTTGATAATAAATTGTCATTCAACGGATAATGCACCCTGCAGCAGCCGGTATTATTGTTTTGCTGTTTACTATGTGCTAACTAACATAATGCAGACTGCTGCAGGGTGGATTATCCGTTGAAAAAACAGATTACTATCAACGGATAGTCGTATCAACAACAACTGCCTTTTTATGAAAGAACATCGCCGGGTGAGTATGCCTTATCCGAGAGATGCGCCACGGAAGAAGATCCGACTCAATAGAAAAACGAAGACACCACATCGAGAGGGACGAACAACTTTGGACTGTCGACTCGGATCATCGACTCTAATGAAGACGAATACGTTGAAACGTCAGGAGAATAAAAAATTTATTTACCTCCTGTAACCTAAACATTTTAAACACAGGTTGATAAACATTGATAACATTTTAAACACATGTTATAAAACTGTAAAACAAATTCACTACCCAGGTTAAATGATGGTCGGTTTCAAAATTATAGGATAAGGATGGATAGGATGACAGCCTTTGAGTTCGCCTAACCTCCTTCCTGTGAAAGCACCGGTTGCTTGTTCCAGTTTCCTTCTATTACTTGCAAACTGCATTTTGTTCACTGCTTTCATGATCCATCCATCATACCGTTTTCTGCGGGCTGTGAGGTTTAGACACAGGTCTTGTGATGGCGGGGCAGGCAAATTTCTTTTGTTGTGTTTTTGCGTCCCTTTAAATGCAGTTTTTCTTTATCATTTATTGACATTGTTAATCAGTTGATCATTCCGGAGCACAATTACTGTCTCCGTGATCGTCATACAGCTGTCATCTTCACAAAAAATCTTCAACCATCTTTATAAGTTTGACTTGAATAGTTTCCATGGTAGGAGTACGTCCACTCCACAGAAAAAAAATTAACTACGAATAAAACCACAAAGTTGAAAAAAATACCAGGATTCTGGCTGCTATTGAACTAATAGAGTCCGCCAGTATAGGAACTTCAAGGTCGTTCCTGAATCTTTGCAATTCTATTTCAAAGTTCTGGAAGTACGTCCACACAGATTATTTCCCAAGAACAGACAAAGATCATTTTTTTACCTAAATGCTATGTTGACCAAATACCTTTTTATTGATTGTCCCAATAATCTCATTGCATTGACAGGATACAACAAGCTTGGCGCATCAATTTTTGTGATCAATGTTTCGGTGCCATCGCCTTCTTCGTCGCAACAATGATTTGAGTAGTACTCTCCAGTGACGAACAAAAACGTGGCGGTGTGCTCCATTCGATTTGATGCGACTTCAAAGGCTCACTTAACAAAAGTGAACGGCTGTCGATACTCGTCCCAAATCGTCGCGGCTTTGAAACAAGAAGTTTTGCGAGCCACTTTCCACAATTAAGAGTTCTGTAGCAACATCGTGTCATCTTATAATACGACAAGATGACGACCACTCACGATCGTTCCCGAAGTCGGCTGAAAGTCGGTTCTCAAAAAAACACGCACGAAGTAACGACCGGCAATACCTTCGAAAAGAGTCTGAAAAATGATTGTCTAGGTATAACACTTGCTCTAACGCTTCCGGCGTTGATCAATTGCTGAGAGATGCGCCATGCATTCGACCTCATTAAGTATCGTTGGAGGTGATTGAATGCATATCTGGCCTTTACAATGACTCGCGGTGGCCTACCGATGTATCGAGCCAGTGCTGCTATCCTCCTAGACAAGTCTAGTACCAATTTACCGACCCCCAGAGAGATGAAGGGCCCGGTGGGCCATCGGCGCGGGGATCGATTCCACGTCTGTGTCGCAGTGGCGCCTCCAACCACTGCGCCACACGCGCCCGTCTGGATATAGCATGAACAAAATTATGATGAACATTTCGAGAATGTCTCTGCTTTTTCTCCTGGTTGGATCTTTATATTTGATTTACCTTTCTTCCTGCTCTTCGAAGAGTTGTTTCTTGCTCTTCATCGTTCGCATTGATAGCTTTTTTTGTAGTACTTGATTTTCAGAGTTCTAACTTGATGATGTAGACCCTCCATACATCACCAGTCTTTTAAAAGAACCATTCTCTATCATGTTAATAAATTCTTTTTTATGTTTCCAGTCAATATCATAGTTTTAACTTGTATTTACTCTCTATTTTTCTTTCTAGTGGCACGGTATTATGTGAAATACAACCATAATGGTGCTGAGATATTTGCAAACTCGGAACCCTACGTTAGCTTCGAACTCGCTACTACGCTTTGCGCGGCTCCTTTCTCCTAGCCAGTTCCTATGCCATATGTTCACCTCTTGTTTTTCGTCTTCCTAATTTTTTCCATATTTAATGTAACGCCTTTATATTGTTACAGCTGGACTGCGTTTCGAGAAAGCAATAAGAACGCAGAGATGATCCCATATTTCCCAGGAATGGAAGCTCAAAGGTGGTTAGGTCTCTCATCAGGAGCACAGTGTTAGTTCGACCTCACTCTCAGGGGGTCACCAGCCTTCCCATCCCTCTAAAGTCAAGAAATTCGTGGCGAGGCCTGTCCGAGAACACCTCATTCCTGCAATTTAAGTCTACAAAAAAATCTGCAATTTAAGTGGGATCGTTCATGCTCGACGTCTCAGGTCTCCAGGGGGAAAGATCGATCCCCGCTCTCCAGGCTCACCAAATTTTCCACCCTTCCGGGGAGGGGGGTCGGCAAATTGCTACCAGACTTTTCTGGGAGGATAGCAGCACTGTCTCAATACAGCGGTAAGCCACCGCAGGTCATTCCAAAGGCCAGATATGCATTCACCTGCCTCTAACGATGCTTAATGAAGACGAATGCATGACTCATTCCTCATGGATTATTCAACGCTGAAACCTTTATCCTTTATCCGTTAACTTTCGCGCTTGTGATTCACAAAGAGCTTCGCCACTGTTGAGGTTCTTAGTTCACCGATGAAAAATCGATTTCTCTCTTAACGGGTAAACCCTGCCACAAATGTAGGCTACTGATATTTACCACATTTCGGGATATAGAAACGCAATTTTTCACCACTTTGGTGGTATTTCCCTAGATAAACAGCGAACAATTTCACAGTTTTTAGTTTCTTCATTCATATAGTTGTACACATTTCTGAGATTACTGTACTACTACGTATTTAGTGCATACAAACGCATAAACACAAGATCTATGCAAATATTACACTGCTTGTGAACTTTATACCTATCTTTGCCTACTATGTAACTGACTGGAGCCTACGTAGCACAGTAGTTAGAGGTGTTCCGCAGTACATACGTGGTATTTGGTTCGATCCTATGCTCTTGGCTCCTCACGACCCTATCGCAATCGCTTCAGAGCCACAAATCCGTATCAGGACTTGTTTGGGAGGATAAAAAACACCGTCTTAACACACCAACGGACTACCATAAGTCATTATATATGCCAGCAATGGATTTAGTCACTTCTATGATGCATAATGAACTAGGATGCATGGATCATTACCAACGTGGTGGTCGATATCGAGTTATTTATCCTTTTATCCTCTTTATGATTGCTATGATGTGCTAAAGAGACCGTTGTTGATCGCTCACTGCAATTCATCTCAGTGGATTGTTGTGCTAAATTAGGGTCCTACATCTATCGATCTCTTCGTTGTATATTTATTATTTTTTTCCTGCCAACATGGGTTTTTTCGTCATATACAAAAAATATTGCAGGTTTAGTGTGGAATTACGCGTCGTCATTCTCAGTTACTCCATTAGTTAGTGTGATTTTTTCATAATAAACTGATTCTCTCCACTTTCCTTTTCGAGAAATCCTCACTTATTCTGTCCCTGTAGACGCTCGTTTGCTTTGATACTTAAAAAAATAGATTTTTGACGTTGATAAAACCCTAAGAAATGCGTCGTGTATTCAAATTCATCCAGCACCGTTAGAGATAAATAAATGGGTATTTGGCAGCATCGAACCAGCGACCATGTCTGAACAGCATAGTACCTTTAATTACTACGCTAGGCGCGCCGCTCTTTATACTCTGTTTCTCATTATTGTAGGTGAAGTCCTAAAGGTTTTTCAATGCCGCATGATCTTCAGGAAATACGTCTTGTACAACCTTCTTTACTTTCATGGACTTCGTTCACATTGCTTCCGGTTCCTCCTTCCCTATTTTTCTTTACCCGAATAATAACTTCAGTTACTTGTCAGCCGCACTTTCCCGTTTTGTCTAGACAGTCTGAAATTCTTATTTTGTTTGTGCTTAGTTTATCAGCAAGTTGTTGAACAGTTATACGTCGACATGACTTCTTCTGGAGATCATCAACGATGATATGCCAGTCGTTGACGTTGCAGTTTCAAACCTATCGTTCTTTTGCTTGACCGTTGTATAGATGGCGCTCTTTCGTTATGGATTGGTTTATTTTAAATTCATAAGGTAATACCTCTCCCAATGATTTAACGTCTTATCGTGGTTGGGAGGTGGGTCGCTGGGTATCGGGCTGCAATGTACAGCTGGGGGATTCATGCGCCCAGCAGGTTCACCCAAGGTGAAGAGGAGTCCAGCGTTTCCATCAGGAAGCCCAGCTAAGAGTAAACCAATAGCAAGATCCACAACCGTCCTGATGTGAAACTAGTCGTATGGTGGCAAATTCCCCTCTGATCCAGAAAGGCGGGCGATTGCCTGTGGTGGTAAAAACCTGGGGCAAACTCAAGGGGTGTTCTGGGGACTCCAGGAAACCACAATGCCTAGACCAGCAAAACTGCGAAAAAAAGAGTATTTATACTGGGGCCCGCACAACCAGTGAAGACGGGCCATCAAAGTATCCAAGTAAAATAATACCAGTGCCACATTGCTGTTGAAGATCATTACTTCTGTTGGTTCAACATTTTTAATTACTAGTTCGCCTCAGGATAATAGCAATGGTCGCAGTTCATCGTCTATCGCGAAACGCATGTGTCTCATCAGTTTCTCTCATAATTACTTCGGAAGGTGTAAGCTTTTTACTAACAAAGTGTAATCCAGCCCCTTCCACCATTTTCACGATGATCAAAGAAAATGTTTTTATGGCTTCTACCTTTAAATCACTAGTGTTTTTAACAGCCTTGAAATCAACTAACTACATACAATTTCTACCGATTCATATTTTACGGACACCAATGAGTTGTGATATGCAGCGACTGTTATCCGAAAACTAATGAGGGGATTGAACAGGCTTTTAGTAGTTATCCCATATTTTAATAGCTAGGAAATACACAAGCGCTAAGTATAGAAGAAAAGTTCTTCAGAATCCTGTTCGCTCTTCTCCAAATAGTGTTCAAATCGCTTATAAACAGCCCCATAGCAATTTTGTTATTTAGTACTATCCATTGGTTCAGATTTATTGATCGTTTCTAGTTTCTCAATAAATTTTTCTGACTAAGCTAAGTCTCTGCTTCACCGCTGCGATCATTTTCCGAAAAACTTTCAGTAACTCCAAGGGCTGACTTTTTATTAACCTCGCCATTGTGCAGTAAGTTAATGTTGTATTACTGAACAGATATAAGGTTGTTAATATAAAGGCTTATTCAGAATAGCTGATGCCTTTGGGGTTTCGCCTTCTTCAGAGCTTGGGAAGGTGAATTTGACAGGCAATACACCTTCAGTAATGGTTTTGTGTCTGCAGCTGCTGCGACATCAAGGTTTTTCACTGATAGAACATGTCGAATGTCTCGCCATGGATTCTTACTTCACTGGATTGTATTTTCTATTTCCTTTGATAAAACAGCGAGTTTTCTTCAGTTTATACTTTCGCACACATCAGCTTCTTCGTCCATTTTCACCATGTTCACCTCATTTGTTGAAGATAACACTGTTCATTAGCCCCATTAACGTCTTTCTTATCACTTTTCTTACCCTGGTTTGTCTTTGACACTTTCTTTTTACTCTGTCAGCTATTGTTAGTGCTGTTGTGGGGAAGTTCGTGGTCACGACGGAGACATGCGTTGATTCCGCAGTAGTAAACACGTCATTCACCAATTTGTCATCACAATAAGGAAAATCAAGCACATTTCTTTTTCGTTTCTGACACTCAGCACTCAACATGTTTTAAACTCGTCAATTCTTTTTGTGAGAAAAAGGACGATTTTCGTAAAAAATTCTGGAAACTTCTTTAAAATCTTTCAATTATTGTTTCTGTGCGCCAACCTAAATCCCTTTAGTCTTATTCTCGCTAGCAATCCGTTTCTTCTGTTAAGCCTCTCAATAAATAGCTGCTTGCATAAATCTTTATCAAGTGGATCACTACAGGTCGAAATGGATGGTCTTTGTACTTTCTCAGCGAACAACACCGTAATCTTTGCCTGTTATTGATGACATCACTTCAAGACGTGTTCTGATTTAGAGGTTGTCTAGGGGTACATTGCTTGCTTTCTAACGTAGATTTCTTTGTAAAGAACTCAGCTGTAACCCCTTTCTGATTCATTGAGAAACAAGGCAAGTGAATCGTTTAGCGTTTCGACATTCACATTTCTATGTTATACAGTACCGAAATGGATGGCTTAGCACTACATGTGGTCTACCATAGGTTTTGTACCTATACTGTTTCCCTTTCTGATGGCGCAAAATGTGCTAAAAGCGATGCGAAAGCGAAAGAACGAAAGATGTTTATTTTTTTTAAGACTTTGAGTTATCATTTCTAAATCTGGGCTGCGTTAGACATCCTACTAATCTCACTGTGGTCTTCTTCACTTCATTAGCCTTCAGGAATCAATGGTGAGGTATTTGAATGGAATTTTCATAGGAATGATACTGTAAGGCCTATGGATCGCAGAACTATCCTCCAAGTTCTACTGACCTACACGAGGACCACGCTTCTTGTTCTGTTGAAATAAAGACTTGAAATAAACACAATCTTGCTACCGACTTCTAGAGCCTGCAAAATGTCGACGTCATTATTAACAACGGTTTCGTGGTTGGAGATGTTTTCGATAAATTGTTGAAGAGGTCTTTGTAAGCAACTGATGATGATTACCGATTGTTCCATTGAACAAGTGAAACAGGGTGAAGACTCGCACTAAATATTCCCACGACCGACTTTCCATTAACCTCGACATTGATCAAATAATTCTTTGCATTCTTACTAAGCAAACGCTAGGTGTTATTTTTATTTTTATTCAAGAACAAGTTGACATTTCGGTTGGTGGATTTCGCCTTGGAAGTAGAAGACTCATATGAGGGCGGCTCTGAGGAAAGCAAAATCCGCCGAAACATCAGCTTGTTCTTGAATAAAGAATAAAATAACACCTCGCGTTTGGTCAACAAGAATATACTACAGACTAGTACTAAAATTCTTTCAACACGTTCAGCGATGGCTTTCCACGGGTTTTCGTTCTGGTTATGGCGTACAACAAACAAAATTGGCCCTTTACAGCTGCAAGGGTTATAGTTTGTGTTGCATTCTTGATATCTTAACAGCAGTTTTTCAGAAGTTCATGATGTTACAGGGCAAAATTTCTTTCAGCTAGTCGTATTTCAGTTGCTGTAACATTCTTCTGAGCAATTTTGCTTTGACAGTTGCTTCGATGATTCATCTTTGTCTATCCAACCATCGTGCAAAACCTTATCGGTACCTTCACATGGAATCCATTTTCGTCGTATTTAGCAATGGGATTAAAAAATAACGCAGTTTATTGTATAAAAGAGTCATGGAACGGATTTCATGCTGACTATCTCGCCGTCCATTTTGTTTATTGGGTGACCATTTGTCGACCTTTTTTCCTGATATTCCCGTTCGTTTCGAATAATCCAATTTGTTTGTGTGCGTGGCAAGCTCTTGAACTGTTGTGTGTGGATCTGCTTTAATTAACGTCTTCAAGTGGTCATCATCGAGTACGAGTTTTCGCTGACCCTCTTCAGCTTCAAGGTTGTTCATCACCATCATGTAGCTTTTGTAACCAGCGTTAAATTGTAGGTCCGCTAGAACTTTTATGGCCAGATGGAAAACTAATTTTGCGAGCCGTTTCGGCAATAATGCCTCCAAATTTGAAGACGCACAAGAGAAATTACTCAGATCTCTCTTGTTTTCTGAATGAGAGAAAATCGAAATAATCCAAGAGACCAGTTTTTAACAAACATCGGCATTAGTGACTAATTTACATCCTACGAACTGTTCTTGTCCGGCTAGCGCAAGGATGTTTGTTACATCCTTTTGAATACAGAGTTAACTTTTTGCGATATTAAATAAATCGATGTTAGATGGTAATAAATGATAACAACAATTGTAATATTAATACTGGTAATAGTAGTAACAACAACAATAATAATACTAATAGTGAGATACGTTTTTTGGCGACATCACGGAAACGTCAGCTATCGTAACTGGGGAAGATAAAAGGATAAAAGGATAAAGCTCTCAGCGTTGATTAATCCCTGAGCGATGCGCCATGCATTCGACTTCACTAAGCATCGTTTGGAGGTGAATGAATCCATATCTCGCCTTTACAATGACTCGCGGTGGCCTACCGATGTATCGAGCCAGCGCTGCTATCCTCTAAGACAAGTCTGGTACCAAGCTGCCCAGCCCGGAGAGATGTTGGAGGGCGCTTTCGACCACTGCGCTATCTCGAGAAGAAGTGGTAATAACCCTTGCGTAACCTCAACAAGGATAGTTCGCCAGCAAAGTAGTTATAAAAAGTTAGTATAAAATGTGGAGAGAAAAGCTGACTTCAAAATGGTACGTACTTTAACACAAGGATAACGGATGAGACATTCGACGTTGGTCAATCTCTTGGGCCATGTGCAATGCTCCCAACTGCACTAACCCATAACGCCCGGTGTTGAGGTCCATACCATGCGTTAAGACCAAAGATGGTAGGAATACTGTAGTATCCATTTTCAGTCCACGCGTCCAAGGACATTTTTTACCATATCGAAAGTACATTAAAATAGTAGGGGTGAGATCAAAAGAGGCATTCTCTAGACATAGTGATTTACAAAAAAGCTGTTTTTCGACGAAGTTCACGGACCTATAATTTGATTGACAGTTAACTGTTATTTCATTCTAACCACGATGGGGATTTTACGAAATGTGCGAGTTTAAAAAAACAATGAAATAGTCCAACATAGGGTGTAAAATACTTCGCACTGTTGACAGCAATCTGTTTGCATAAAGACCATAGCAAGACAGTAACTAGTGGCATGGTCATCATTTATACCCGTAGAAGTCTAGAGCAAAATTTCTCTTCAACTCTGTCATGTTCGTCACCTCTGAAGCACTCCAGTTCCCAAGAAAATATTTTTGTTATCAAGAAACAAGGAAGTCCGCAGCCAAGGGGAAAGTGCTCGTATTCCAACTTAGGAGTGGCGCTAAATTGCGAGCGTCCATTATGGGTCAACACCCGCATGATTGTGTTATGCTATCTTCTGTCAAACCTCTTATGTGGTTTACAGACGTTTTTTACCGCAGTTTTTTGTGTTCTGTGGATACAGCTTCAGAGGAAGATCTATCAGAACTGACTCGTGAAAGGCAGTTCCTTACACTTAATAGTTTACAAAAGAAAGCTCTTTAGATTTTGCATTGAGCGGAGAGAAGGTGCAGCATGAGCAGTATGGGCAGTGAGCAGACGCAAAAATATCTCTATCTGAACACTGGAATTCGACACTTAAGGGAAGCTTTTTCGCTGTGATAAGACAATGAGAGGATCGCCAAGGAGTCGTTTTTCAGAGTGGCATGGTGTTCACGGAACATACGTTCATCAGTGGGATTCAACACAGCTTCTACTGCAAAACATCAAGTTTCATCATATTTTTACATTACATTAATTTCGTATCATACAGCTTGCACTTTGCAATATATATATATACACACACACACACACACACACACACACACACACACACACACACACACACATACACACACACACCATACACACACCACACCACACACACACCACACACCACACACCACACACACACACACACACACACACAGTAAATATGTATTCTGTATCATATACCTTAACAGTAACAACCAATAACAGTAACAATAATAGTAACACCTCGCAATTCTTGCCTACAATCAAATTCGTAGTATAAGCTCACTCAGAGATCGTCTTTACAATTCATAATTTTTGGCTACAATAAATAATCTTCACGTAGAAGATCCTAGCGTTTATATCGCATTGCACTACATCTACTAAATTTTTATAAAGAACGGTGTTCCCTACAACGGCTGAACCTAGCTCTAACCATCGTGGAAAGTTAGAGAGCGTACTTCCTATTATGGAGTTTTACAATAGCCTTGTAACAATCCACATAGCATCTCCATCTTTTTTGAACCACCTCTACCGCCATCCCCAACAAAATAAGCATTTGGTGACCACGAATTACTCTGCACCCAATATAACATCAGCAGACGTCCATTTTGTAGCCACTTAGCTTGATTTTTGCGCGTGCGCTCATTATGAATATATTCTCTATGCGTTCACACCTGGCATGTTTGCGTGATCACGTGGAAGAAGAGCTATGTGTACCTAAATTGTGGATGAAAAAAGATATTTCTAAAACATGAATAGAAAAGGATGAAACTCTCGGCGTTGATCAAACCTTGAGGGATGCGAAATGTATTGGACTTCATTAAGCGTCGTTGGAGGTGATTGAATGCATATCTGGCCTTCACAATGACTCGCCGTGGCTACCGATATATCGAGCCAATGCTGCTATTCCCCCCAAACAAGTCTGGTACCAATTTTTCAACTCCGGAGGAATGGAGGGCTAGGGTGAGCCTAGGGCGCAGGGATTGATCCTATGTGTATTCAACGACGCCCCCCGATCACTGGGCTACACGCGCTCCCTGTCTAAAACACGAAGGACACAAATATACGTACCAGTTATCAATCCTTCTTTCAAACGTGTAGTATTTCGCTATCTAGTCAAACGTGTCCACGAAAAACTTGCTTTGCTCATAGCTTCCAATTACCTCCGCTTTTAATGAGATGGAGGAAGAAGACGCGTTATGAAGTGTGGAGAGCATAGTAATGTCCTTCTTCTTGTCTTTCCATTGTAACACCATTATCCTGCTCCGATTCTACTGCTCTACTAAATGTCCACCATTCATCTTCCTTCATGACCAGCTCCCAAATATCGGCCATAAAAATTCACAAGACTCCCTCGGTTCCGTGTATCTATCCTCTACTTCCCTGGTTTCTGCACTGTGACTCTCGATGTGATGTGAATGGGGTCCGAAGTGAAAATCGTCGTCATCTGGCATCGCTAAAGGCCATAATATTAAATTTTTGACCACCGCAACTGACCCAAAGCGGTAAAAAAGGGAAGCAGTAAGTAGGATACTCGATGATATCAAGGTAAAGGGAGTGAGAGAGAGAGAGAGAGAGAGAGAGAGAGAGAGAGAGAGAGAGAGTAGAAGGAAGCAAAGAGGATAAAGTGATGAAGCAAGTATAGGGACTGCGATAACCTTATAAAGGAAAGCCTTAAATACCTTCCTGTTTTCTAAAATATTAATAGAATAGTAATTCTGATTCCTCTGATGAAAATTTAAAAAAATCTCCATCGATTTACTGACGTTGCTAATTTTTCCACCTCTTCATCGATCTTTGCTTCCCAATTTTAACCTTTTTACTTACTGCCTACTCTTTTTGATGGCAGGGTATATTGCAAAAATATAACTTCAACGAAGCTGAGATATTTGCAAAACTCTGGACGGCAGGTGCCTATGGTGGGGAACGAACGCGCTATTACCGTTTCCGGGGGCTAACGCGTTCACTACCACACCATGCGGGTCCTTCGTTTTGCCTGTCTCTCAGCTAGTTCTGTCGATCTTTTCGCCATCAGAGCAGGCAGTAAGTAAAAAGGTTAAAATTGTGATTATAACTATAGCCCCAGCTTAGCTGGGTTCAACGCCGATTTGGGCTCCCCAGATCAATCCCGTTGACGGGTGATTGCTGATGGCAAAAAGATCGATAGAACTAGCTGAGAGACAGCCGAAACGAAGGACCCGCATGGTGTGGTGGTGAACGCGTTACTTCCCGGAAAGGACAATAGCGCATTCGTTCCCCACCATAGGCACCTGCGGTCCAGAGTTTTGCAAATATCTCAGCTTCGTTGAAGATCTTTGCTTCCATTTTGTGCTTAGTCGTTAATAGTTACCTCTCTCAACAAGCACGACAAGCGATAGTGAACTTTATAAACTTAAACGAGAACTATTGGAATCTGGGAACCTCTAACAGTAGGACATCAATTTTCTGATAAAAATGGCACTTTTTGTAAAAGTCATAATTTTAATAAACTCCTAATGAAAATCACATCTTGGCAGGGTTACTTTATTACTGGAGGGACATGATATAGTTTCTTCTGCAAGAACGTCAGGTTATAAACTTCACAAGTCCTCTATTTACCAAAGATCGGGAGAAAAAAACTGCTCATCCTCAAAGATGCTGGGGTGTTCGCAAAACTCTGGACCGCAGGTGTATGCGGTGGAGAAAACGCGCTATTACCGTTTCCGGGGGCTAACGCGTTCACCACCACACCATGCGGGTCCCTTCGCTTCGCCTGCCTCTCAGCTAGTTCTGTCGATCTTTTCGCCATCAGAGCAGGCAGTAAGTAAAAAGGTTAAAATTGTGATTATAACTATAGCCCCAGCTTAGCTGGGTTCAACGCCGATTTGGGCTCCCCAGATCAATCCCTGTTGACGGGTGATTGCTGATGGCAAAAAGATCGATAGAACTAGCTGAGAGACAGCCGAAACGAAGGACCCGCATGGTGTGGTGGTGAACGCGTTACTTCCCGGAAAGGACAATAGCGCATTCGTTCCCCACCATAGGCACCTGCGGTCCAGAGTTTTGCAAATATCTCAGCTTCGTTGAAGATCTTTGCTTCCATTTTGTGCTTAGTCGTTAATAGTTACCTCTCTCAACAAGCACGACAAGCGATAGTGAACTTTATAAACTTAAACGAGAACTATTGGAATCTGGGAACCTCTAACAGTAGGACATCAATTTTCTGATAAAAATGGCACTTTTTGTAAAAGTCATAATTTTAATAAACTCCTAATGAAAATCACATCTTGGCAGGGTTACTTTATTACTGGAGGGACATGATATAGTTTCTTCTGCAAGAACGTCAGGTTATAAACTTCACAAGTCCTCTATTTACCAAAGATCGGGAGAAAAAACTGCTCATCCTCAAAGATGCTGGGGTGTTCGCAAAACTCTGGACCGCAGGTGTATGCGGTGGAGAAAACGCGCTATTACCGTTTCCGGGGGCTAACGCGTTCACCACCACACCATGCGGGTCCTTCGCTTCGCCTGCCTCTCAGCTAGTTTTCTACCGATCAGTGCAAAAAGAGTGATCATCGCTTGTGTAGCCTTTAATTTTTTGTATGAGGTCCAATTTTTCCAAGAACAATTCAATGCTTTTCACTACCAACTGTTAGGTTGGCTCATGGCCACCGTAAAGAACAATCGTTTACAAAAATGCCAAACCAAAATTCAACAAAACTAGTAAAATCCTTCCAAGTTTTGACACAAATATGTTGGGCAGGTGAATTTTAGTAAAACGGTGCGTGTGGTTGATATGTTCTACCTCGATGTTAAATGAAAGCCTCGGCTTTAAAACTATGATATTTTTGGTCCACTAATTGTCGAAAATTTATTCGAAATTAATTTATTAATAAACAATTTGGGCGTGTTTAAATAGCGGGCGCGCTCATGGTATTTTGGCCTCTGGGAAATCTACTGTGGTCGTCGATGTGTAACGCACTGTAGAGGTGACTGAACGTATATTTGGCCTGTAGAATGATTTGCGAAAGACTACTGATACGTCAGGTCACTTCTCTTATCCTTTCAAACAGACTAATTTCCAACTTTCTGACATCGGAAGGTTGTGAATTTGGATTAGTCCGGAGCACCGGCTTGAACTGTCAACCACTTAACTGGGCACCTCTAACCACTGCGCTACACGTGCCCTATGATATTTAACATAAAGAGGTAAAAAAACAACTAGATGTTGAAACGAGGAAGTTGGTCGTAATTTTAGAGCGAACAATTCAACAACATTCAACGCAATTCCTAAATTAGCAGACCTGTGAGGTATAAGGGGCTAGGTTTGTTCTTCGCGCTTTGATACTTGAACAGTTCCTCTTTCTATATCACCCAGTTGTCAGAGCATCATCATCCACTGGTTATTCACTGTCTTGCTCTTGCTTGCTTGGATGTTTAGATGACTTGTCCTCACACGACGTACGAGCCTGAAGCAGTTCTTCATTTTAAATACCTGTCTTACAACCGTCATTCATAAAAGTTTTTGAGGTTCATTTGTGGAGTGGACTGCAGTTTAATGGATCGTAGGTTGTTCTTCTCATTGAAGATGTTCATTGATAGCTGAACAAAAGTTTTTCATTGTTTTTCTAGAATTTGGGCATGGACGTGCTAGCGCGCTCCCACGTTTTCGCCATAATCGTCGGTTTTTTCGAATCGGATGAATATTTACAGCCATACAGTTGATATTCTCACAGGAAGGTGGTGATCTCCATGAAGGCAGAGGTTTCAGCGATTAGTCTATCCAATCGAGCAAACTATGTGAAAGATTTCTGACTACGGGTAACACGTGTCGGATATCCCACATCTAAGATAAAACTGTAACAAAATTTTTCTTTGTTATGCACAGTAAGTTTCGGATACAACTTGTAGTAGCAGATGGATCATTCTACAATGAACCATAATGAATTACTTAACGGACAGAAGCTCCTGTTTAAATGGATAGACACACCGATAGGGCGCGTTTGGCGCAGTGGTCGGAGGCGCCACTGCAACACACATGGGGAATTGGTCCCTGCGCCCATGGCCCACCAAGCCCTCCATCCCTCCGGGGTCGGCAAGTTGGTACCAGACTTGTCTTGGGGGGATAGCAGCACTGGCCCGATACAACGGTAGGCCACCACGAGTCATTGTAAAGGCCAGATATGTATTCAATCACGTCCAACGATACTTAGTGAAGCCGAATGCATGGCGTACCCCTCAGGGATTGATCAATTCCGAGAACTTTATCCTTTATCTTTTATACACACTGATCGTTCTTCCTGTGTCACTCATAATATGCTTACAATGAACAATTTATCACAAGAGAACAACTTTTAAAGTTCTTCATCAAACCCCGTTTTAACTTATCAGTGAAATGATATGTGTCGATTAGTAATATCGAGGTTAAACGAAAGTTGCTTTATGGGACAGATGATAATTTGAAATTACACAATAAAACGCTGTTGGCTATTAAAATGAGAAATGACTTCATTTTGCCCACCTCTCTGTTCTCTACTCACAATGCCACAAATTCTGACGGAATGCTGTTTTTTCTTTTGGTTTCATCAATTCATCATTTCTTTGTTTTCTATTTATCTGTTTTCGTCCTTACTATTCACTTCCCTGTCTCCCTCTGGTTCCCTCTCTAGTTGCCGGTTCTCCGACTGTTTTGCATTTCTGCCCGCGTGATACACAGTTGTTGTGACTGGTTTAAGCATTTATAATCAATAAAATAGATAAAGAACTTGCCAAAGGGGAAATGTTTCTCGGAAACATTGGTGTGAATATGCTGCAGAGCCATTAAGCTGGACGTAGGTTTTAATGCCGCTGCAAGAACACTGCTATCTCTCCTTTTTGTACTACCTGTAATACTAAAAATCATAGAGCGATTCAAGCGAGGGACGATTAATAGATACACCCGAGATGCATGGCCTGATATTCATGCTTTTTGTGTGGAGACGGAAGAAGCGGACAAGGTGAGTGAAGGACATTTCGCCCATAACGTTTCCTATCCAGTTGTTTGTTTTGTTGCATAAAGTTTTTTTCTTACAGCATTTCTTGTGCCCAGCTGATAACTTGTTTGGCACAGGTGCTATTATAGGTGTGGTCGTGAAAAATCTGTCTTTTACACTTCACATTTCACAGAAGCCCTTTTTCCGAACCTATTTTGATTGACGGTTAATTGTTGTTTCATTTCAGTCACTATGAAGAATCTTCCTATTATATGGAAATGTCGACTACAAGAGATACATAGACCCTACATAATTGTGAAACGCTTCCAAATGCCGAGTTCTATGGTGGACTGAAGTATTATTTCTCTCTTTATTAAATGACTCGATGTGATGCGTATTAAATAGCGCGGATTCCAGAATTTGATTGGTTGCCTCGTATAACCACCCACAAGGATCTTCGAATTTCTTTTTAGGTGTAGGTTTGGATGCCAACTGGCGATTTTTTCGTCTTCCTCGCAGGTGTCGTAGAACGCCGGTCGAGACAGTTGTCTTTGGAATCCTGAAATAGCTCTGTTTAAAGTGCTTGTACTAATGCACGGTGAGTCGACTTTCTTCGTGTTCAGCAATCGCGAGGTTGTTATACAGCATACATTTTTCATACAAGAACACACAACACAAGAGTAGCCGACGTTTCGGCAGTATCGTCTTCTTCAGAGCCTGGAGTGGAACGCAATTTAGCCGGCCAAACGCTTCAATAACGCGTACAAAAAGAAGCAAATCTCTATGACAAATACATGATCAACAGCTTCTTGAAAAACCTACCGCTTTTTTTTACGTGACTTCCAATGAGGAAAATTAGAACAGCTGATTATAGTCGCATATGGTTGATGACTGCAGCGCCCCACATCAAAAATTAATGCGAAGATACGGGGCCAGGTCGCGATTGACCTCTGGGCATTCCTCCATGCTATTCACTGTAGGGTTTTTGGCATTTATCCAAAGAGCCTCAAGAAGTTTGCGCGTTAGTGTTTTTTTCTCCTGTGCGAAGATAGTGACTTTTATATCAAAATTCTCTCAGCTATGCTTCTGTATCCTATGCGTGCCAAGTGGGGTACTTAGTCTTGCTTTTCGTTTGCCATCTAGTTGCTGTTTTACGGATATCTAAAGGTCTGCCCAATTCGCCAATATATTCATCTTCATAAGTATTGCAATAGATGAGGTATATCACGCCAGAACTCATGCAATCACCGTCCATGCCGTAAGGGCAAATTACGCAATTTGTTCCACATAGACGGTCATACAGGCGGTTACGGACTAACTGACGACGTAGAGTTGCCGGTGGTATTTCAACTATCGCTACCGATTCCTCTAGGTCGGGAGTGGTGCAGTCATCAACCACATGCGACTATAATCAGCTGTTCTACTCTTCCTCAGTGGAAGTCACATTAAAAGCGGTGGGTTTTTCAAGCAGGTGTTGATCATGTCATTGCCATAGAGATTTTCGTCGTTTTGTATTGTTATTGAAGCGTTTGGCCTGCTGAATTGCATATCATTATACCCTTCCAGGTTCTGAAGAAGGCGATGCTGTTGAAACGTCATCTACTGCTGTATGTTTTTTTATGGAAGTAAATGCATGCTGTATAACAACCTCGCGATTGCTGAACAAGAAAACGACGCATCCATAATCCAATGCTGAAGATAATATAAAGTCGATTCTGGGATCTCGTGCCAATTTCCAGATATCGGGAGAGCGAGAGGCCTAGTCGACTGAGTGCGGTGTCGTAACATCGCCTGGGTAGGATGGCCCCTCCGCCCCCTCCGTTGACGATAGGGTTCGTAGTAACACATGATAAACACAAGAAAACACGAGATACGTCTCTCTATACAATAATGCAAAGTTTCTTCTCTAATTCAATGATGTAACCGACCTCTCCATTCATTTAGTTGTAGAAAAACTACCATTAATTGTCTAGGAACCAGAAAGATAGTAGCAGAAATAAGGCGGTGACAATGCATCAGTACAAAGGTTTGATGTCTGTTTCGTGATTGGCAGACAGAATCGTTCATGTCGCTCCATCAATCTTATCGAAACGATTACAGCAGACAGCTATGATTAAGTGATCATTCGAAAGGGCCTCATTCTGTGCCACGACATTGTGCCCCTTCATTTTCCCAACGCTGTTTTTCCATAAAGTAAACGAGTTCGGCTGCAAAACTGTAACTAACTGCCAAGTCGAACGAATGCACAGAGATATCGAACAGCCAAACCAATTAGCACTTAGAATCGGAAGAATGTTTTCCACAAACCGCTAGCAATTTTTTTTGTAAACAGGAATTAAAAAATGTCCTTATAGAAGAGATTTGCTATGTCTAATTAATGGTCAGTTCATAAGGAACGGATTGGTTTCGTATGCCCCATTCACGCTCAAAGGAACCACTATCTCCAAATGCTTCAGTTACATCTATCTTGGTCGGGAAATCAAGATGTTGAACGATTTAGATCTACAGTTAGTAGGAAGAAATGACCGGCTTGGGAAGCTTCCACAGCATCGACGATATTGTGAGAAGAACAAAGAGCAGCCGACTCCTTGCCCACCATTTCGACTCAACGATACTTCCTACCCTAACGTATGCGTCAGAAACCTGGTCGCAGCGTAAGCAGGATGGAAGACCACTCAGCGTTATTGAACGCGCGAACGCGCAGTCGAAAGGACAATGCTAGGAGTATCCCGTCTCACCCAAGTGAGGGATGGGATCCAAACCTCCGACCTGCGTCAACGATCGAAAGTCAAATATGCCGTTCGGTTTGCAAAAGAGTCGAAGATAAGGCAGGCCGGACATGTGATATGTATGGACGACAATCGATGGACAAGAGCTGTTAGTGACTGGATTTCTCGGGATGTTAAACGCACTGCAGGAAGACCACCAACCCGACGGCCAGAGTTTTCCACGAAAAATTCAGAAGAAAGGTATGATGCTCAACGAGTTCCTGAGAGCGAGCAGAACCCACTGGGTTACTCTTGCACGCGACAGGGAAAAATGGAGGAATTACTCGAGTCGCTCGACGACCAACGGGACTGCGGGTGATGCAGGTGAATTAGCGGTCAGGACGGTTGCTTAAAACAGTATTAAAAAGTTGTCCTACTTTAAACCTTGTTTAGAACCAGAATTTTCGAATAAAATGGGAAAGATTTTGAATTTTTTTAAAATCCCAAAGGAAATCCCGGTGGCTGTAAACATTAACAACCCATTTAGAGATGTCATCGGGTTCTAATTGGCGAAATACCGCTTCTTGAATTGCTTTCTTCTTTTTAAATATCATCGTCGACGAAAATCTTTGCACAGTGAAGATTCAATGGGCTCTGAAAGACAGGAATTTCGTCTCGTTAGAAGAAATAACTCTTATCGTGCAGCTAAAGAATTCTAGATTATATTATTTCTTACTGCAACTAACATAGCTCGCTTTGAGATAGGATATGTTGGTCTAAATTTAGAAGCTGTCATTATTTTCGGACCGTAGGAGTGGAAATCAACTCATGCTGGTTTTCAAATGTTAACACTTGAAATCTATCCTGCACTGAGTACAATGCATTTTTTAAAAAGCAATAGCCACTTTCAGATTCAAAGCAATACATTTTAAAATGTTCTATTTTCTTTTTATTAGCAATTTAAACGTTTTTTCGACATCTTCGCCTTCTTCAGAGCTGATAATCCAAGACGATGTCCACAGTCCTTCGTGCTCTCGATTTGATGCTTTCGGCGTCATATCGAGTCAAATCTTTTTCACTGGAGCACCACCTAAATAAAGCAACATCACACGGCAGTGCTCATTCACACAGGACGATTGTTGGCGATAGCGATTGTCTGTTGATAATACATTGTTCTTCAAAGGACAATCCATCCTGCACAGTCGGTATTAGATAAGGTTCGTAGCGCGGTAATGCTATTATGAACCGACTTTCATTTAACCTCGGTATGAATAATCAATCCACTTCTTTTCATTTATAAGCTCAAGCTCTATTTTTTCTCTTAAAATTAGGGGCTTGGTTTTCTGGAGTTCACAAAAGTTGTTTTTCCACTCTTTACCGTCATTCCTCGTGTTTTGAACACGTGAACAATTAAACAAGCAGGATTTAGTCCACCAGGATACGATGGCCTTCGCCAATTTTCCGTTGGTTTTTGAAGCTACCGTGCATGAGTTAGGGTTCCGAAAGTCTAAACTTCGTTTGCAGCTCGGCTCGTTAAGAATTTTCGTTCTAAAGGAATTTGAAGTTGAAAGTGCAATTTACAAAACTGAATGTATCTTCAAGCCGATAAAGCAAAGCCTTTTCTATAAATGTGACTCAAATACCTTAGCATACGAGAAATTGCTGCCAGTTATCGAAAAGCCATATTTTGGACTATTCTGTTATCACCTTCACGAGAGGAAAATGTTCTTAAAAAAGTGCCAATGATGTTTCGATAGTCGGATTATCCCAGGAGTTGCAAGTATGACAGTGCGGTAGAACTTGCCCTAGTGTTTCACACCTCGAGTACAAATAATTTTCCAAAATGATCTCTTAAATCTGTTTGGAATCCCCACTTAGCGAAAAGCACAGCTTATTGGTTTCAAGAAGTCAGGACTCTTTGTATCTATGCTATAAGAGACCATGCATCTTGTTGACAAAGTTCTTTAAATTCTAATGATTTTTGTTGGAATAAATTAAGCTCACGTTCAGATGAGATCTATCTATTTTAACTTAAAATACATACAACCGTAATGATGCTGAGATATTTGCAAAACTCCGGACCGCAGGTGTCTGCGGTAGGGAACGAACGCGCTATTGCCCTTTCCGATAGTTAACCACACCACACCATGCGGGTCTTTTGTTTCACGTGTCTCCTGGCTAGTTTTCTATCTACTAGTGCCATCAGCATTCGTCCATTAATATCTATTTATATTTTATCCCTAATTAACATTGAAACACATGGCCATTTTTTTTACATCTATGAATTGAAGTCAATGCATCATATCGCGAATGTGTTAAGCATCACGAAAACAACTTTTTGCGAGAAAATATTCGCACCTTGGGTAGTAAGAAAAACCCTCGACGCTCTTGTTGATAATAAAAATCCAATGTTTAATGAGGAATAGGTTATTGAAGATGTTGTACAATAAACTAATTGTATGTGTTATAACTAATTTTGCCATGATAGAGAAATTTAGGCTTAAAAAATCTCACAGTCCTAAAACTTTTCTTCGAAATCGGACTCTTCACAAGTAATAACGACGTAAGATTATATCTACACGGAAGCTGTAAATAGCCCAGTTCGAAAAAAGCAAGCAGGGTCCGCATAAATAAGTAGGTCAAATCTAAAAAAAATGATAAAGATATAAGTAAGGTTTAACGCGAGGGAAAGGACGCGTGTGGAGCAGTGGTTGGAGGCGCCACTGCGACACACACGTGGAATCGATCCCAGCGCCCATGGCTCACCAAGGCTATCATCCCTTCGGTGTCGGCAAATTGGCACCAGACTTGTTTGGGAGGGTAGCAGTAATGGCTCGATACATCGATAGGCCACCCTAGTCATTGTAAAGGCCAGATATGCATTCAATCACCTGCAACGATACTTAAGTCGAATGCATGGCGCTCCCCTCAGGGATCGACCAACGCTGGAAGCTTTATCCTTTTTTATCCTTTAACGTGAGGGATGTTATCAATACTACAGAAACTGATACTGCTCCGTGAAAAGATTGCAACTGTTGTCCAAGCCGGTTTCGTTGCAGATTTGATAGTGCACACCACAAATGGAAACACCCATCTTATAGCATCTTTCCATCTTTTTTTGTTCTTTCATTCATTTTCAATAACTTTTCAAGCTATTCTTCCATTATTTTATTTTTTTCTATTGTAAAAAGGAATACTCTTCGTTAAAAGCGCAAGGATTTCACTCTCTGGCTCATCTTCATCCAGCCCTGATGCTTTCCAGCATTTGACGTCTCCTTACCCATAGTCACCAATTAGAGAACCAATTTTGATTCGGCGACCAGACGACAGTGAAGAGACCGCCAGCCACTCAAGTGGCTGCACGCCTTCGTTTTTTTTCCATCAACAGCATGAAATTGTTAATCGCTGCTGGCTGTCGTCTGCGACCCAACCTTCTACGTTCATCGACCATTTAGTGCGTGCCCAGCGAATCCCCCAAGGGATTATCGCTGCTAGTGCAGTGAATCATTTGTTTTTTTGTCATCCCACCCCGACTTCGCATACACTTTGAAGAAAAAATGCAGGCAATTTTTTTTTGTTTTGAATTTGCTTTCTATGACTATTCCATCGACAGAATAGTCGAGAAGCTTTGCAATCCAATCGGACAAGCCGTATTGGAGCCGTCGCTGCACCTACTCCAGTAGCAGGCACTAGGCGGGCCATCAGCAAGAAGAATTTATATTTCTCTTCAGGGTCACACTGTTTTCCTCTTCCTTAGTTTTGTATTTCTTCGCTTTTACAAAACATTTATCATTAGTGAATTGTTCACTTGACACATCGACATTGTTTTTCGTCAGATTCTTTTTGAATGGTTCTCAGAACAAGGTTACTGCTAAAGAAGATATTTTAAATAATTTACGCTCCACTCCAGTAACGCACGTTGTCCGACCCCACCGCAATTCTTTCTGCTTTCAGTTTCCTGGTTTTCTTAACTTTGTGGTCAGGTTGTGTTTACACATCTACATACGCATTTACAGGTGTACATCCATATACTTCGCTCGTACACTTCTTTGTGTGTTTATATCCCTGAACGAATCCGATAGTGAAATATTGCTGGCTGCTAACAGTTTGCTCTCTTGTGATTTAATGAGCGTCGTTGTTTTGTCTAGAGAACTTGTCAGCATTCCTTCAATACTTCCCTTTCTATCTCCGTCTTCCGCCTTTCATTCGCCTCTGTCTCTCCCTCATTCTCGCTGTCCCTGTTACTGCAGTTTTCGACCATTCAACAGCTTTGTGTTCACAAACCTTTTTTTGTGAAGTTACGACTACTATTACACTGATTAACTGTATTGATAAAGGAGCGCTGAAATCAATGGTGTCACAGTCGATACGAATTTGCAGATTTCTTTTGAACTGAAAATGCTTGAGAAAAGCACTTGTGGAGCAGAAATCGGAAATTATTAGAGTAGATAACAAAGAAGATGCCAAAAATTAATAGCGATTATTAAATCAGCCAACGTTGACGACTTATGTCAACTATTTGAGTTCGGCCTGGCTTCAGATTGTCTGGTTTTCATAAAACTACCGTAGCGAAAACGAAACGGCCCACTTATCATTAAAATCGTAAAGTCTGAAACCATCTGTTTGAGGCTTTTAGAAATCCGAAAAATTCTACCGTATCTTATTTGCGTTCTCCAAGATCTATCCGTTCTATTTTAATAATGTGCTGTCTATAATTATTCAATGATTGGCACGTTTTCCTTTCATGTCTATAGTTAAAATTCTTCAGATAGATCCTGAAGCTTTCAAGGATATGGTTTTTCTTGAATTCAGTGACGAAATGTTATAAAAATGCATTTCACCATAGAGAGCGTGTGGCGCAGTGGTCGGAGGAGCCATGCGACACACATATGGGATTGATCCCCGCCCTCGTGGCTCCCTCAAAGCATTCCATCCCTCCGGGATCGGCAAATTGGTATCAGACTTGTCTGGGAGGATAGCAGCACTGGCTCGATACACCGATAGGTCACCGCGAGTCATTGTAAAGGCCACACATGCATTCAGTCACTCCAACGATGCTTAATGAAGTCGAATGCATGGCGCATTGATCAACTCAGAGATTGATCAACGCCGACAGCTTTATCCTTTTTAATTTATGGGAAAATTTCTCTTTAACACTGAATTGGAATCTCTACGTTATCCAGAACTACTACTGAAGAAAAGACGTGAAGTAACTATAGGTGCGTTTCTTTGCAACTTCTGACTAGTTTTTCTTACGATGACTCATTCTATAGTGGAAAAAAACTTTATGAACCGTACGTTCCTGCACTACACCGTGCATTGCTCGTTACATCCACCTGTCACCTCCATCACATGGTCTGCCAATGATCGTCAGTGACACGACCGACCGCCAAAGCCTCCCCATTAGTCGCTGTCGCGTGCCGCTGTTGTTCCCCTGCCCTTGTGTACTCGAGGAACAACGCAATAAACATCTCATTTTTCTCCTGTGGTTTTTGTGAAGAAGTCTAATCATCTGCTCCGTCTTCTTTTGCGTCGACATCCCATGGGAGCTAGTCTCAGACGCTCTTGCCTACGGGTTATCATTAGGAGGCAATACGTGTCCGGGACACCTGAGTATCGATATCATAGTGTATGAAAGATCGTTCCTTATTATGAGTTATCGGAACTTAGGACTCTTGTCCTCATGAAGGTGGAATGGAGGACTCCTAGCATCGCCCCTCTTTATAGCGAGTTCGATAACGTTGAATGGTCTTCCATCCTAGGTGGATACAGATCCAGTTGCTCTATGTCATCTTCAACACATCCTTGATGCTTTTATGAACTTTGTAAGCCCATGGATTCTTGGTGGTCGACTCTGCTTCCAATTAGTCATTACGTTGACTTCTCGACTGCAAATATTTGTAACATTTAGAAGCATTCGTCTTTTTGAGAGTGATTGAATATCACAAATGATTCCGGATCACATAAATATCCTACTCTTGAGGTCCAATTGGAATGCGAATTTAGAACAATCACATTCGCATTAGTTTCACCTTTCTAGTGCTTTAGTGCTATAAAAAGGGTGCCGTAAACAACGCGAAGGTGATTTAGTTGCCCATCGTCAACTTTCACTCTCATTTTATCCCCCCACCAGTGCCAGGTGGAATCATCTTTTTGAGCCATTCACTACAACGGAACGTTCGTCACTCTCCACCATTGCAGAAATTATTGCAATACCTTACTAATACTTAGCTACTTGAGTGATTCATCTTCACCGATCACGAAGAGTCATGTGTACTCCGGCACGGTATATATTTAAGTGATTATTTCCTCATTGAGGAATGTTGACTTTGAGTGCTCGTCAGCAACTAACCCTGCTGCTAGCAGAATAGTTATGACTACTGGAACTGATTATTTGCTTTTTAGCCGGATTTCTGAATGGAATTGTGAAAATTCTTCGCAGGTTTTGGATATCCTGCCAAGGAGGAAACCACTCATTGTGCAAGCAGTTTAACACCTAGAATCACCTCCAGCCACTATGAACTGTTATGGGACATTGTTGGAATACAATATAAATAACCCTTCTATATATAATTGTATATATATATATATATATATACACATACATATTACTAAGACAAAACTCTGGGCTGACACTAATTACCTTTCTGTTTCGTTCTTCGAATGCTCGTAATGAGACAAATATCAGAAAAGCTGTCGATGTCTGCACAGCTTGATTCTTCGGCGTTCCTCTCAAGCTGGTTGCCATGGTAGTCAAATCACACGGCATCTACGAACACGTCGTCAGTCTGTTCTGACTTCTCGTCCTTCTCAACACATTTTACAAACATTTTCAATGCTTTTTACTTTTCTAACAGTTGCTTATACAGTATTTCGATGACTGACGTCTTATTATAAAAGTACGTGCCCAAATTTTTAGGCGATCACCAGGAACTGAAATTGACTAGACATTTTCATCGTTTCTTACTTTATGTTCGAATTCAGCAGTTCACATAACAAACAATACTTACAAAATTGACTGGGGGAACAATTTTAAGCTTTCAAGCCATAGTCATCAGCTGGATAATGAGAACGAAACGAATAGCATCTTATACAGTAAAACCTTTTCAGTATGTTTTTCAAACGAGGGGTCCTTTGCTAGTTTTTTTTTCAGATTGAATTGAGTTGGGGTACTTGTGATTTATTAGAAATGCAGACATAAAAGGATAAAAGGATAAGGCTGTCGGCGTTGATAAATCCCTGAGAGATGCGCCATGCATTCGACTTCATTAACCAACGTTGGAGATGTTTGAATGCATATATGGCTTTTTACAATGACTCGCGGTGGCCCACCGATGTATCGAGCCAGTGCGGCCATCCTCCCAGAGAAGTCTGGTACCAATTTGCCGATGTCGGAAGGATGAAAGGTTCGGTGAGCCACGAGCCCTGGGATCGATCCAATGTGTGTGTCGCAGGGCGCTTGCGACCACTGCGCCACGCGCGCCTTGTTGACGGGCGTAGTAATCCGTAAATGCTTAGATTGTCCGTCATAATCATCTACAGAGGCATTTTTTTGACTGTGATTCCAATGTCCTTCCGGAATTGCTGAGTAGTCGTTCTAGGATGCCCCGAACCTTAAACACAGTCAATTGGTGACCCTTACGGATCACGGGAATGGAGAAGGTTGCCGCTTCGTGGCTAGGATTCGTCTTAAGTGGCAGGTACTCAGCTACTGCGATTAGTCGATCAATTTATCTGCATTGAACAACTGTAAAACTATAACAGCTCTAAAATCTGAAGAAAAATAAGGGACATAAAGATAGAAAACGTGGAAGTGTCATTCGTTGCAGCAGCTCGTGGGTAATTTCTTCAAAATCAACTACTATTTTGTATATTTGCTAGTACGGACTCGAATTAAAATGTTACCCGCTAGACTTCTTCATATTTTACATAAGATTTTCGAAAACGCCTGTTATTTTTTTCTTCGAAAATCTTTAAAAAAACCGTCTCTGTATCTGCCTCTATGTCTCTAAGTCTCTGCCTCAGAGCCTTCATTGCTTTCTTACCTTGCACCTTTGCCTCACCAAGTCGTCCATCGCTCCACAGTCGGCAAATCGTTACCAGACCTGTCTAGAAGGATAGCAGTACAGTCTCGACACATCGGTAGGCCACCGCGAGTCATTGTAAAGGTCAGATTTGCAATCAGTTACCTGTAAACGATGCTTAATGAAGTCGAATGCATGGCGCATCCCTCAATGATTGATCAACGCCTAGAGCTTTATCCTTCTATTAAGAGCCTCGTTAAGTCACAGGATCCAATTTACACGCGGAAAGAAATTATAGGTGTGGAAGACTGAAACTCATTAAGAAGTGGGAACGAAAGGAACAAAGGCAAAAAAAAACATTAGTATTCCATAGTACCATAGTATAATAGATTCCATAGTATTCCATAGTAAATCGGACGTTTATGATAAAAAAGATGTGAATCAATACCGGCTTTTTCGCATACCAGTTCTAAAAAGCGTTCGCAAAGCTCACCGAAGCTTCGCCAATTACAAGAACAAGATGGTTGCACTCCAACGTCCAAACGGAACACTTACAGCGCTTACAGCGTCCGGAAAGGCAGTGGAGAAAATCATTCACGAATACTACTCAGATGTCTTCAATAGCCACGTCCACTTTCCGTTATACGAAATAAAGGAGGATGGATATGTTGTACCACCGGTTCTCCCTTCCGAAATCCGATGTGCCATCTCGTCTGTGAAAAATCGAACACCATCAGGTCTGGATAGGATTAGACCAGAACACCTGAAGAACCTTCCGCCAGTCCTCGTAAACACACTGGCTCGGCTCTTCACACGTTACCTGCCTGAATGCAAGACCCCTACTCACTGGAAGACCAACAGGACCGTGCTATTGTTCAAGAGTTGTGAACTATACGATATCGGCAACTATCGTTTACATCTGTTTGCTGTTTGTCGTCCACAAACTTTTCACTGTCCTCCTAAACAGGACTAACAGAACACTTGACGAAGGACAGCCATGTGAGCAAGCAGGATTTCGAAAGGGATTTAGTACGACGGACCACATCCTCACGATAACAAGGCTCGCTGAGGAATGGCGAGAATACAAAAGACCGCTCTGTCTCACTTTCATCGATTTAGAGAAAGCCCTTGATTCAACTGAGATGGAAGCAGCCATGCAAGCCCTTGATAGTCAGGATACAACGGCTCACAGTGCCAGAATATGAGGGGCGTTTGCGGAATGAATAGGAGTGAAGAATTGCTCGCAAATACCCCAAACTTGGGTAATTAAACCTTTATACGTTTATACGTACTGCTCACACAACAATGCAGTGAAATTTGTAATGTGTGTACAATAAATTACAAGTCGTCAGAAGCCAAATGACGGTGCTAGTGGGTGTGGTTACGTCCAAGCGAGTGGCGTTGGTCGTAGGGTCAAGGCTCGGGTCGCGGTATCTAGTCCACAAGCAATGAGACGTGCCCAGTAGCATGCCTGGTGTGACTGATGGCTGCAAGATGCTGTGTCTAGTGGCGTGCCCGGTGGAAGGAATGGGATGTGGATGTAGGGCACTTACGCGGGCGTTGTGGCAAATGCAGTCTCTATCGACTTATAGAACTTGTTTGTTAGGTAGATTTTTTACACAAGGAGTCCCTGCTCAGTACGCAAAGATTCTTCGTGAGCTGTAAAAAAAAATTTCACAACCAGGATATCGTCATTCTACAACGGTATTAACATTGACGTCAAAACAGGAGTTAGGCGAGGTGATACTAGCTAGCCAAAATTATTCACCGTTACCATCCAGAACGTCATGCGAACATTGGAATAGGATAATATGGGAGTGAAAATCGATGGTCAGTAGTTATATCATCTTCGCTTTGCTGATGAAATTGCCCTTATAACACGGAACATTAGCCAAGCGGAACGTATGCTTGCCGACTTTGACAAAGCCTGTGAAAAGAATGGTCTTCGACTAAATCTTACAAAAGCGATGTTCATGAAGAACGGATTGGTTTCGTATGCCCCATTCACGCTCAACGGAACGAATATCTCTGAATGCTCCAGTTATGTCTATCTAGATCGGGAAATCAATATGATGAACGACTTAGCTCCACAGCTAAGCAGAAGGGAACGAGCAGCTTGGTGAGCTTTCAAGAGCATCGATGATGTAGTGGATAGAACAAAAAACATCCGACTCCGTGCCGACCTTTTCGACTCAACGGTACTTCCTGCCCTAAAGTATGTGTCAGAAACTTGGTCGCTGCGTAAGCAGGATGAAAGGTCACTCAGCGTTATCGAACGCACAGTCGAAAGAACGATGCTAGGAGTTCTTCGCATTCTTTTGAGCAAACGCGATGTGTTATTTTTATTCTTTATTCACGAATAAGCTGACGTTTTGGCGGATTTCGCCTTCCTCAGAGCCTGGGAAGGTCAAGTTGAAAGCAATCTATTTGGCCAAACACCTCCATAACCAAACAGAGAAAACGCCAAACCAAGATTTCAATCACATTGAGCACAGAATAGCTTCTTTGCACACTCACCGCTTTCAGTGAGTCTTCCACCGATTATGTCGCGTGGAGATCAACCGCACAGAATTCACATGGAAGCGTGATGTGCCCCTCGCATCAGAATATCAGGTTTATACAGTTCTCAATATCACGCGTGATAATAAGGCATTCTTTCCTGCGGTTCATTTCCGGATTTCTGGAATTAATCCAGAACGCATCGAGAGTTTTGCGCGCTTGTGTTCTCGATTCCTGTGCGAGGATCGTGACACGTACTTCAAATTCCTTTCCCGTTATGTCTCTGGGTCCTATGCGCGCCTAGTGGGGTATTTGGTTTACGTTTACCGACTAGGTGTTCTTTTACGCGGACACAGAGTGATCTACCCGTTCCGCCATTTTATTCGTCTCCGCACGCTTTACAGGAGATCAGATGAACTGTACCCGAGCTCATGCAATGACCGTCTCTACCATTAGGGCAAATTATGCAATTTTTGCGTTGCACATAGACGGTTATATAGGCGGTTACGAACCAGCTGGCGCCTAAGAGTACTCGGTGGCATTTCAACTACGTTTACCGAATTCTCTAGACCCACCCTTTTTAAGCAGCGTTTTATAGCTGCACTTACATCATTTGAGATGATGGGTAGGATAAACGGGACTTTTTTTATCTCTCGAGTTCTCGTTTGGGAGCCTAGGATTTACCCTACACCTATCACGAGCTACAGAATCGTAGCCATTAGAAATCGCTATTTGCCGTGCCATGTTCCGGGACTCCTCTCTCTGCTCTCTTTCGTGCACACGCTGGTTGCTGTTCGAAGCATGTTTCTACCAAGCGCGCTTTTCGTGATAGAGGGATCAGAGGAGAGGTAATAAACCAAGATATTTTTACTACTTGGCTTTCGGTACCACTTCGTAATGTAGCCATTTTCTGACAGGTTAATTTGGACGTTCAGGAATGGAAGCCAGTTTTCTTTTGGTTTCTCTCGGGTGACCTTGATATACATTGACTTTTGTTCAACAACTCGAAACATTTGTCCATTTCCTCTTGTGTTCAACAAAGGACAAAATAGTCATCTATATATCAACAGTAGAGTAACGGCACGAGATCGGTCACTGGTGCTTCCACCTTAGACATAAACGCAATGGCAAGACTTGGTGCCAGTCGCTGTCCCATTGCCAACCCTCTTATTTGAGTGTAGTACTTTCCGGACCATCTGAAGATTGAGCAGCTCAAGCATTCTTTTAAGAGTGCCATCAACTGCTCTATCTTGAAGCCATACGTGTTTATTTCTCCTTCGTTTTGTATAAGGAGTTCGAATATGGCTTGCATTGCGGAGTCATTCGACACGTTTCTATAAAGGGCGGTCATGTCGAAGAACTCCATCACGTACGCGCTGTTGGGCTGCGCAGTACGTAGACGATCCAGAAACATCTGCGTATTCGTAAGGTGGGCTGGAATGTGTTTCAACAACTGGGTAAATATTAGGGTTAAAAACCACGTTATCCTATCCGTTGGCCCGTCCACACAGCTAATGATAGCTCTAACCTTAAACAATGATGGATCGGTAGACAGAAGATGATCGCTGGATACTAACTTATGAGTTTTTTATAAGCAAGTTCAAGACGGGACATGTTGGTAAGTCAACTTTTAGTTGAGAGATAACTGATGGTTTTAAACCAGCAGCCCTTGCCGTTTTCACCCATTCGTGGTTCAATTTTCGGTATTTACTTTTGAACTCCTTCTCAGATAATGGGCGATAAAGTGAAGCATCTTCAAGGTGCTTTTTTGATTAAGGACTTTGCAAGTTTCATTCGTAAACATCCGAAATTTAACATCAACTTCATTATATATGGAGGTCTTTGGCCAAATAGATTGCTGTCAAGCTGACCCTTCCAGGCTCTGAGGAAGGCGAAATCCGCCGAAACGTCAGCTTATTCGTGAATAAAGAATAAAAGTAACACCTCTCGTTTGCTAAACAAGCAGACGAAGAATTACCTCATCAATGCCGAGGTTAATAGAAAATCGGTCGTGGGATGCTAGGAGTATCCCGTTTCACACAAGTAAGGGATGGGATCCGAAGCTTCGACCTGCATCAACGATCAAAAATCAAAGATGCCGTACTGTACGCCAAACCGTCGAAGATAAGGTGGGCCGGACACGTAATGCGTATGAATGACAACCGATGGACAAAAGCCGTTAGTGACTGGATTCTTCGGGATGTCAAACGTACTGCAGGAAGACCATCGACCTGATGGTCAGAGTTCTTCACAAAGAGCCTAGAAGGAAGATATGATGCTCGACGAGTCCCTAGAGCCAGCAGAATCAACTGGGCTACTCTTGCACGCCACAAGAAAAGTGGAAGATTTACTGGCGCCCGCTCGAGTCACTCGACGATCAACGGAACTACAGGGGATACAGGTGATACGGAAAACAATTGAATACACCCATTGGAAGTACGGGAGAAAAAAAATGAGTAAAGTTGGAAATTGAACAGCGAATGGGAAGAGTTTTTGGATCGAGCACATCGGTTGTCGCTTTCGATATCGCCGTGCAGCCTTCGTGCGCGATTACGCGCGAGATCGCCCACGACGCGCCATCGATCGATCGCGCGATAGTGGCGACGTCGCGCGCGTCGCCATCGCGAGGCGGACGGCGTTGAATCGACGGCGACCTTGCCGCACTAGTTTTCATCGGCGCTCAGTTCAGTACGATTTTCGTCGTTGAATTCAATTTGACGTGCTGTTTGTCTGCCGTGAGAATTTGTGTACATCCGGATTTGCTGGGATTATTGCCTCAGCTTTTTTCACAGCTAAGCCTTTAATTCCGTCTTTTTTTCTCCCTTTCTTTCCAGAGTTTTATTTTTCCCCATACTATTAGATTTAAGTGGTGGCTTTCAATGCCTCATAAGCCTCGTTTACGGCATTAATGGTTCTCGTGCGAAGAAAATGCTTGATGCATTCATTTCCTTCTAAGTGTTTTTCTGTATTTTTCTTGTTTTACTTCATTTTTTTGTCATCTTTCCTGGTTTTTCTGGCTTCATTCACATCAGCAATTGGAAAATACTTGTACAAGAAGGGCAAGGTTGATTTAATGTAACACATGAATATTTCTTAGGCCATTCGAGAAAACTAGATACTAATGAAAACATGAAAATATAAAGCAAAAAATGTAAATAAACGGATAAAATATACTATATAAAATAATATAATAAAAAAAAGTATACTATTTGGATTTATTCGTCTCTATGACGTCTAAAATTGAAAGCTGTGGCTCGTAGCATGAAGAAAAACCGACGAGCAGAGCCAAAATTACACCCAACGAGGCGGTGAGCAACGTACGGCTGGCGGGAACCCTCCCTCCCCTCCCAATAGCGCATCCTCTCCCTTTCATCTCATCGCATATCATCTTCTGATGGCAGTTGCCACATTCAGACGACTGGCGCTTTTCATTGGTCAAGTCAAGTCAAAACATGAAAGCAGCAGATTATTTTCTTTGTCCTTCTTCTCTTCCACTCCTGGAATGCAGCTTCCTACGTTTTTTAAAACTAGAATTTCTACTCAGATATGTTGGATAATCCAGGGATTTGATAGCTGCTACGGAATTCCTGCATAGCTTTTAAGGATATCCTTTAATAGGTAATAGTGTATCTCCGAATTCAAGATATTGGCAGCTATCAGTCCGTCTTTCTGCTTATTTTCGCAAGGACTCCACAGTTTGAGCGCTAACTTTTTTTATGATAGCTGGCGCTATATATATAAATAAATAAATATATATATATATATATATATACATATGTGCATGTATATATACGACGTAAAATTGCTGATTTTTGCCTTTCAAAGTAAAAAAAACGGAGGATGCTCTCAATTTTTTGGGGCTTTTAAGGCCTTAAGTCTTGTGTTTAGTATTGGTTTTTGCGCAGTTTCTATTCCCTTCTACAACTCCAACAAGTTGCTTTCTCTTTGGAAACTCGACCACTGCCTTTTCTTCTTCATTTTTTTCATTCTTCTTTTTTTTTGCATCTCCTTTTCAAATAAGTTCATCGTATAATTTTTATATGAGTATATGCAAAAATGAAGCTATGATTTAAAATATTTCACTACGACATTTTATCCGATGGATTACGATAATGAGATTTTCCCAAAGCCGAGCCACCTGGCGACTACCAACAAGATGTCGTGCGCTTCTCACACCTTTTTGGTGCGAAAACAACTCGTATCGACAAACTAGTCATCTGGCGGCGGCGCCTTTGCGTTTCTTCGTCGATTCGTTGTTCGGGCGACAATTCGTCCAGAAAACAAGAAACTATCGCCAGTACAGCGAAGCGATTCATGTGCGCGATGATCGCGTCGGTCGGTGACAGTCGCCTGACCACGCCCGTATTTCCGCGCACCACTTGCGCAATGATCGCCATCTGATCTCATTGGAAAGCACGAAAACCATGCCTCCGCCGCCGAGGCGTCCATCGCGTCTCCTTAGCGCTGAACTTCTTGTTTAGGTATTGAACAGAATAACAAATTCTTTAGATAACGTATATTCTTATCTACTCTATTCTATTCTTTTCATTCTTTTTTTTAAAATGTCCTTTCTGTCCCTCATTATTAGGTAAGTTAAAAATTCTTTTTGGCGAAATTTTGACGAAGCAACTCCCTTTCTTCGCGTTTATTTTGTAATTAAAAAAAGCATAAAGGTTCGTTTTCTTTAAAATACCTTAAATATGAGCAGCAACGAAGTAAGTAATTCTTTTTATTCGACTCGTCTTTCACACGTGCTATGCGAATCCCAGGGCTTATCGCATTCGATTCGTTTCCTCGCATCCATCATCCAAAGAGGTATTACCGCTTTCTTGCCAGTGGATTCAGTTGCTGCTTGAGAATTTCCCTTTGTCATGAACATCGTTGGTGGCTAGTCGAGCCGATTTTTCCCTACAGTCTTGAAATACAGGTACTTAGGTATATAGGTAAGTAGTTTTCGATACTTGGGATTCACTAAAACTCCAGACTTTCGCGTTCAAATTTACCATTCTGAACTGCTAACTACACTTGCGGTTTTGTTGGCTAAGAATGTGATGTTTTTTTAAAAAGTGTTTGACGATAAAATTTCTTCTGCGCTGGTTTTTTAGAACCATTGCATTCTTAGTACAGAGCAACTACAATAATAACTAATCATCATAGAATAAGAATGAATTTAAAAAATTCAAAAAAACAGAAAATAAAGAAGGGTAAGGCTGTCGGCGTTGATCAATCTCTGAGGGATGCGCCATGCATCCGACTTCATTACGCATCGTTAGAGGTGACTGGATGCATATCTGGCCCTTACAATGCCTCACGGTGGCCTTCCGATGTGTCGAACCAGTGCTGCTATCCTCCCAGACAGGTCTGGTACCAATATGCCGACCCCGAAGGAATGGAAGGCTTGGCGGGGTGCGGCCGCAGAGACCAATCCCGTGTGTGTGCGGCAGGGCGCCTCCGACCACTGCGCCACACGCGCCGTTCCCAAACAGATAGAATGTGGGGTCGGAAAATGAATAAAATATAGTTTAGTAAGGCAAAATCTAACGTTTGTATATGAGTTTCGTATTTGAACAACCTAATTTCCTCTTTAGACAAGTTCACGCTTGGATTTGGTAGAGTATTTTTGTCAAACTTCACGAATGTTCTCGGAACGCTAAAATGTTGTGGGATTCGTCAGGTCTGTTGATATGATGATGATGTTTTGCCAGCTCTGGGCTTCCCGATTGTTCCCAAGTACAACACTCCTTGTGTTATTGTAGTTGTTGACGAAAACATCACAGAGCTCATTCGCTCATCTGTTGCAGTAGTAACTCTCCAGAAATCATTGATGAATCATCCAGTTCACCACTGTCTTAAAAGGTTCTATATTTTTTCTTCCTTTCTTCTTCCTCTTTTCTCTACGAAGTTGTTGCCTACTAGGACTCACTTTTTTTTGAATGTGTATGCAAAAAGCACTGAGGGTTAATAGATTTTTACCTTTTCTTCTGTTTTTCATTTCATTTCATACGCATCTTTCTTGGTTTTTGCTTAGTGTATTAATATCACTTAAATGATAAGGATAAAGCTTTCGGCGTTACTCACTCCCAGAGGTATGCACCACACATTTGACTTCATTGAGCACCGTTAGACATGTCTGAATGCACATCTGGATTCTATAATCTCTTGTAGCCGTCCACCGATGTATGAAGTCAGTGTTGCTGTATTCCCCGACAACTTTGATGCTAATTTGCTGAACCAGGTGGGATAAAAGGCTGGTGAACCCTGGGGACGGCACCGAACCAAAAACCAGCTGTGTATTGCGGGGTACCTCTAAACACCGCACTACAAACGTCTGTTTTGATTTCACATACTCGTAAGCAACTTGAAGTTCTTTGACGTCGACATGGATTTTTTGTCTACGAATTTTTTTACATTGAAAACCTTGTCTGAACGGTGGTTCGTGACTAAACAGGGAAGTAAGCTTACGTCGCAGAGATGAAAGTATAAACTGAGAAGGATAACTTCAATGATGCTGCGATATTTGGAAAACTCCGGACCGCAGATGTTTGCGGTGGGTACCCGGATAGGATAATAGTGCGTTCGTTCCCCACCGCAGACACCTGCGGTCCGGAGTTTTGCAAATATCTCAGCGTCGTTGAAGTTATAGTTCGCAATATACCCTGCCATTGAAAAGAGTAGGCAGTGAAAGTTAAAATTGAGAAGGATATTCTATTACCGAGCTACGCCTCCTGTGAAGTTGAATTTTTCGTTTTTCCTTGTAAAGGTTGCTTCTGTAAAATTCAAGTATTTTTTATATAGTTATAGTTTTTAGTTGGTTTTGTGTTATTCTAAGCAGATAAAGATGTGGCGTCATTCTCAGACCAAGCCAGTCTTTGCTTTGATTGAATCTCACAGGAAAATATAGGCTTTCACGACTGCATTCGAGTATCCCTAGCTAATGAGTGGACTCCTATATAAAGAATTATGAAGGGAACTGCCTATTTGGTGATTTAGATTATGTGGTCCGGTAAAGTCCGATGTTTCCACATTGTAATCTTCACAGTAGATCTAACAGGTTTCGAAATGATATTTCCACTGAAACTTGCGCAGTAACAGTTTTTTCAGTCTGATGGTCGGCACAATTGACCTTTTTCTATTGAATTCTATTCACTTGTCGTTTGTAATCCCGTCAATCATCGGCTGACTCGAATGATCCCCATCGAATTCTGTATTTCTCTGTCATACGGCATAATCGCGCAATGGTCTCCGCTCTTTCTTTTCGAAGGACACAAAGTGTACCACACTTTCCATTTCTCCTGTTTCTAACGGAAAATTCACCACGGCTAGGTTGCCAAAATCTGCTTTAAGGGATTGGAGGTTCTCAGCAATAAGCGGACTGGTTCTGCCGCAATAGAGGTGAAGTCTA
Source organism: Angiostrongylus vasorum (assembly GCA_018806985.1). NCBI lineage: Eukaryota > Metazoa > Nematoda > Chromadorea > Rhabditida > Metastrongylidae > Angiostrongylus > Angiostrongylus vasorum. Next base: position 127,589 of record JADANN010000213.1, read on the forward strand.
TTGGACGCGACCTCATATTTCCCAGTCAGCAGATGGCAGGTTTCTGGGCTAATCGCCGTGTTGGATGCAATCCGCATTCACACTTGCACATCTATGGACCGTGAATGAACATATCTACGCACATGCGATGGATAGCTGTTAGTTCGATGCAGGAAAGAAAAGGAATCCATCTGCTGAATCTACCTGCCTGTCATCCAAACACAGTGTCGCTTTTGCTCGACCTTTTTAGCCATTATATATATATATATATATATATATATATATATATATATATATATATGTATATATAGCTGGTTTTATATCATCGCTCTCCCTACTTCATTTAGGGCTCGTACCGTATAGCCTTGCAGCTAACCTCGTAGAGATTCTCACATGATAGAAATATGTGAATGGGTTTTCACTATGATTTATGTTTACTTTTAACAACATGAAATACTAGTTATTATTTTTAGTGCACGAATAAAGTTTTCATTCACAACGATGCTGAGACATTTGCAAAACTCCGGTCCACAGGTGTCTGCGGTGGGGGAACGAACCCGTTATTACCCTTTCCGGGGGGCTAACGCATTCACCACCGCACCATGCGAGTCCTTCGTTTCGCCTTTCTCTTAGGTATTTCTAGAGTTTTCAGTATTTGGGAAGAATATTGCGAGCAAATATTGCAGTTGCATTCTATCTATTCCAGGGCATGTTATTCAACTTTTTAGTCGAAGATGATGGTTTGGAAGTTAATGGGAATCCATGGTAACAAAGCTTTTTTCTTTTTTATTTCTACTACACTCGGCAGACATAGCGGGGGGTACCAGCAACTCTCTCATTCAATTCGTTTCCCCCATTTATCATCTAGAAGGCTACGTTCGGATTTGCATGTGGGTTTGGTTGCTGCTTGATGTTTTTTTCGGTCTATCTTATCGGTGCCGTTAATTTCTGATCGTATCGGTTTTCCTTGGGATCTTGAGACAGCCGTAGTATGACTTCTCCATAGCAAGGAATACAAGATTTGTAAATCACAGGTGGATAACAAATTAATTTTAAAGTCGAGGAAGATTTTTTTCTGAACAAACTGGCGCTTTTTAGCCACCAATATTCAATAGATGGTGCGCTTTGCATCAAAAAGGCCGACCGTGTGAGTAAAACTTTTTCAGATACAGGTAAGACATACACTTTTATAACCAATAATCCAATTTGTTAAATTGTGCGGGCTTTGCTGGCAACAACTCTCCTGGCATTCTTTGATTCAAATTTTTTTCACAACAGGAGCATATCTTTACTATGTCTATTAATATCGTAGTTAATTAGTCTTTGGATGAATTTAGCATGCTACTTACATCATGCTTCATCAGTCGGTCGTGTAATCGCAAGAATCATGCTCTCGCGGAAGGACGTAATCGCAAGGCAAAAAAAGCTCCTTCGTTCCGGTGCAGAACTACCGTGACTAAGTTAAACGCTCCGATAACACATACAGAAAGAAGAAAATCTAAATCGCAATCACACGATCAATAACTTCTGGAAAAAAGCTCTGAAGAAGGCGAAATCCGCCGAAACGTGAGCTTAAACGGAATAAGGAATAAAGTAACACCTCGTGTTTCCTCAACAAGAATACCTGGAACTATTTGATCAACGCCGAGGTTAATAGAAAGTCGGTCGTGGGAATTACTACCGTGACTATTTGCGGCGAAAACCGTGGAGAACTTTTCGCTTATTTGTTTACGTAAATATGACCCGTCTTCATATTTTGGGTGGATCACAGAATCATGTTCATTCCTTTCGTCATTTTTCATATTTTGGAAGTCTTCGAATTTATGGCTATGCTTCTATCAGTCTTTCTCATAAATGTCGCTGAATATTGATCGAGTTTATTCGGCCGGCAATGCCTGCATAGCTCTATCTAGCGTATCTGAACGTCCTCATGCAGTCGCCGGTCCTTGTGAAGGAAGGAGCTCTTCTTAGACAAGGCTGGTACCACTTTTCTGACCCCAGAAGAATACGAAGCTTCGTTACATCAGCCACTGAGCCCAAAAACTACCAGCCATCACCAAACTCACATAGGATGTCAATCAACTCTATAGATAGCGGTTCCAGTACAGTCAAGTGAATGAACGAGCTAATGACCCACACAACATCTGAACATAGGTCACCTAAACATTTAAGGAGCTGCATAAGTCTTTTAATACAACCTTTTTTATTGAAGATGTTTCCCATCAATATCATGTGTCCTCTTGTTGTTTGTCAAGTAACTCGGGCAGTCGTCAACAAAAGCTCTATTTATTGCTGTTGCATGCCAACGTTTTTTCCCTCACTGTCACGCGGTGATGAGGCTACACCAAGATCATCGTGTTTTTTCTTCTGCTATCCGGAAGAAGAAGTCTGATAATGTGGTCATTGGCCTTCCTTTTAGATGTTGGAATGCATTAAGCCCAGTTACTAGAGTTTTTATCCACCGACCATCGATAAGACGCATTACTTGTCCAGCCGATCTGATCTTCGATATTTGGGTGTAAAAAGTACCAGCGTCTCTGATCTTCATCATTTTTCACCAATATCCCTTAAAAAGCAAAATCGTTACAATATATCCACATTATCGATGTGTTCGGTATCCAGCTATGATATACTGCCGAAAGAAAAACATCCAGGTAGACAGGTTCGAACTAGGATATCAAAGTTTATTCAATTGGGAAGATGATTAACATGTGGTGTCTACAAAACCCATTCGTGTGCTGAACATCACCGGATTGTAGGAGAGACTGTGCTCTATTGTTCTACGGGTATGAGCCATAGCAGATCATCCCAAATATTACTTTCAACATTTGGAAGTGTTATTAGTTAACTTATGCTGTATTTCTTCCGAAATTTTTTATGCTAGCAAATTCCACAAGACAACCGCGATCTACTAGAGGGATTTGGGTGAAATAACAAGCAATTTGTGGTCAACTTACTTAATGAGCTCATATGCAAAGTTTTTCGGATATCTCTATGTCGAGTTTAGAGCATTTCCCGGCTCTACGCCTGCTACAATATCTATGATGGACAAGCTATGAAACGATCAAAAAAGTTTCGGAAAAGTTTCTTTGCGCCAAAATAAACCATTAGAAAGAAAGCGATCCCTATACAGCTCATACCGGCCACTCGGAGAGGCGCGCATGGACAGCGGTGTCCATGTCATCATGGATGGGTTAATATAAATAGGTTATTCAATATGAAATATTTCCCTTGCAATACAAAGCTTCAAGCTGGGTTTGTTGTTCATTGTAATATTAATTCATTGACATTTTATAAATCATCCTACGGCTCTTAATTTTTTTTCCTTTTCCTTGTTCATGCTTGATTATTCACTTGCTTTAGCATCAGATATTTTTGCCATTTGCTTTCGAATTGGGTCACCGGGATGTTTGCTTGGTTTTTTTTGTATAAATGTTATAGTAAACATCTTGTTGAAGTAATTGTTCGAAACATTAATGGCAAATCTAAGAACACTTTTGTCAACGAGCGAACCATGCATTGTTGTTGCTCAGGCAATTCTGAATTTGAGGTGAAAGACTCGTAAATGAAGGCGAGGGAATTTCTAAGACTGTTGACGCAGATTACATAGTGGCTAGAGGTGACGTAGAAGACACAAGTGGTCACTGCTTTCATTCCACAACTCGAGCAAACCAGGCCATCCATTCCTACGAGGTCTGCGATTTGGTACCAGCCTTGTTTGTGAGGAGGAAGTCAATAAATGGTTGTTATGCCGATTATTCTCCGCAAGTCATTGTATAAGCGAAATATGTCACCTCTACGATGCTCGATGGAGTCGAGTGTGCAGCGTATCCCAGCCTTACAATGATCAATGATGAGTACACAACTCTTCATTGTTTTTCTAGTTGAAATGAACAGAGTGGTAGTCGACGGACAACGTTATCTGCGCCTTTTTAAATTTGGGTAAAACTATGACGGAAAAAGTACTGCACCAACATCGAACCAACGCATATAAAGTTTGCCGAAGAACGTAATTTATCCTAAGGAACGGAATATTCCTATTGCATGACAGAGCGTGTACGGATGTTTTGCAAACGTTGGTCCCCCAGAAGCTGAACAAGCTGGAGTACGGAACTCTAACGTGTTTGCCTTGCCTATCACACTTATCAGCAATGGATTCCTACTCCTTCAAATACCTGAAACTTTTTATGTAGTGCGAGATCTCACGCCTAATAACAGGTATAACTGAGTAGTAATTCGCTGGACCTATTTTTTCACTAACTTGGCATTCCTGAATAAGTCACGGTTTTCTTGATGAGCAGACACGAGTTCGCAAAAAGAAAGTTGTGGAATAAATTCTCTTTATCATTGGTATTTACACCAGCCGCTGGTCGAAGCATCTGGCTAAGAAAATAGACGCTCTTTCTCTCCCATGTGTCGTTATGGCCAGTGTTCCACACCTTCTCCATTATTCTTTTGCTCAACTACTTTACCATTGCTTTCTACCTTGGTTATCAATCAGTGGGCTTTACATCCGTCCACGTATAGTTCTGTAATGTTTCCATTATGCTGGTGTAGTGGCGTTTTCTATTGGTGATTGTCCCTACTTCAGACAAAGGTCCCTATTTTTACTCACGAGATGTTTAGTTTTAAAGGGTGCATTAATTCATAGTCGATAGCGAAGCAGTACTTTTAAAACCTGAGCTTGATTTAACCTCCAAACGAATAATTAGTATCGCGTCGTGCTGATAAGCTAACACGAGGTTGTTACAAGACTTGCTTATGGCTAATCTTTCAACGCTATCGCCTTCTTCAGAGCCGCAGTGATTCGTGTCCAAAGCCTTTCATTCTTGAGATGTGAGGTGACCTTAGGCGTCTCAAGTCGAACTCAGTGGATTGGGAAATCCACTGAACGATTCATAACTGCTTCGAATAGGACGCTGATGCCGAAACATTAGCCACAATAAGAGTTTATATAGCATTCTCGTGTTAACTCATCTATACAGCATCTGCATGGTCGTTCGACACCTTCCAACACGCTGCTGATACGTCGGCTTCAACAAGATGCATTTTAACTCCAGGTTCATCTCCTCATGAGACCTTGCTAGCGCCTATCCAATTCCATTATGGGCAACTCAGCTGGTCACTGTACCATAAGCTTCTTCGTGGACTTTTTCGTCGAACAACGTTTTTCATATCTGGATTCGTTCGATCTCTACTGATTTTTGCGTTATTTTCGTGACGGCTTCGACTTACTCGTACACCTCTCGCAAAGTATTATAGGTTGTGTACCGTTTAGTCGTTTGATTATTTTACAAGTTCTTTGTTACCGCATTTGCCGACTTTATTTCTTTATAAAAGGTTTCTTTTCAAAACCTCTTCTATAGACTTTGTAAACGTTGCCGCTTTATAACGAGCTTATTCTTTAACAATCTACACCCTGACGAATAAAAAAAACTGGAGCTCTAGGCGTTGATCAATCAGTCCGTGAAGGACGCGCCATGCATTCCACTTCACTAAGCATCGTTTGGAGGTGATTGAATGCATATCTGGCCTTTATAATAACTCCCGGTGGCCTACCGATGTATCAAGCCAGCGCTGCTATCCTCCCAGACAAATCTGGTACCAATTTGCCGACCCCGGAGAGAGGGAAGGCTTGGTGAGCCATGGGCGCGGAGATCAATTCAACGTGTGTGTCCTAGCGCGCCTCCTACCACTGCGCCACACACGCCCCTGACGAAGAAATATTATAAAGTCTTTATTTTTATTATAATAAATAGGTGACAAGATGTTAACCAATCGCCAGAAATGCCATCTTTCACTTTTCCCCCTTAATTACCCACCCCTGTTTCGTTGCACAACTGAAAATTCCAACGAAACTTAAGAATTTCAAGAAAGTTTAAAAACCTCTGGAAAGCAAAAATTCACTGAGAAATATTTTGAAGCCATTTGGAAGTAATTAAATTGGGAAATTGAGATCAAAAGAAGTTCTTCATTGCTTCGACTTTTACTCTGAAGCTGGTGGATTCCTGGATCACTTCGTTGCCTCAAATCAACTAACAGATCGGCGTCTACGACGGATTTGTACTGAGTTTAATCAAGCACCTAATCACTAGACATTCTACTTATCAGATTCACCTCATCAACGAATTTAGAAATGAAACGAGGATATGGAGATGGATCTCAATAAGCATGGAGAATTATATCCAGTCCCACGTATTTTATGATTCGCCTGTTGCTAGGAAACTACAAGTCAACTCCGTCGATGTTTTCACTGGCCTTCGCTACCAGAAAGAATGGATCTTAAAACCGAATTGGTGGAAAGAACGCCTTGTTGTAACATCATGAAGGGTGAGGAGACTGTGGAAGGCAAATGAAAAGGAAGAGCTTTAGAGAGAGAAAGAGAGAGAGAGAGAGAGAGAGAGAGAGAGAGAGAGAGGGAGAGAGAGGGAGAGGGAGAGTGAGAACGGGAAGGTGGGGGAGTGAGAGAGAGAGAGAGGAAAAGAGAAAGAGGGAGAGAGAGAGGGAAACTGAAAACGACCTATAAAACGAAGGAAGGAAAGAAAAAAGGGAGAAAGTTGTAATTCAACAGGATTCAGTGGTTTTCTAGTAGGCGACCAGCAAAATTCCACTGGTCAGTATTGAGCAGGGAATTTATAAATATAGACGTGAACAAAAAGGTAAAGGGAAAATTTAGAAACCGACCGTCATTTAACCTCGGTAATAAAATAATCAACATGTGTTTCTATTGTTGAGTTTTACATGAGATTTATAAAGATGTTTATTCGGCTAACGTTTCGACATCTTCGTCTGCATTAGAGCCAATGATCCGAGTCGATGGTCCACAGTTGTTCGTGTTCTGGAGCTGGCGTCTTCGTCACACATGGAGCCGTATCTTCCTCAGTGAAGCATCTCTCGAACGAGCCATATATGCAGGGGGCGCGGGCGGCGGCGGGCGGTTGTTGTTGTTGATCGGTTCTGATGTCGGTGACGTCGAAACGTTAGCCGAATAAACATCGTTGTCAACGTTGTGTAAGCTCAGCAATATAAACACATGTAAATGAAACTGTTTACTTTGGTTTAGTCATACGCGTGATGTTGGTTTTCGAACTACGCAAGCTTTTTTTTTAAAGGGTTTTTGTCTTCATTTATGGCTGCAACATTCCTCTTCTAGAAATTTTTTCTTTTTTCTCCACTTCTTTTCACTTTCATTGAAACGCTTCAACTCTTGGTTTAACGAGTAGTTTTTTGTTTTGAGGCATCCGTTCAGCTTTTCTTTCGTTGTCGGATTGGCTAATTATCTCCATTCTTCTTTACTGATTCTCGTTTTTTGACAGTGATGTTTTGTTATCAGCAATGAGCGCATCACTGTGCTCTGCAAGTCCAATCTTCACGCATTGTACCCATTCCAGAACTTTTTCATTCGATGTGTCGTCTTACATCCACCGTTTACGAACGTCTTCGGATTTACGCGTAGGTTCGGCTGCCACCTGAGGACTTTGTCTTCTTTATGGATATCGTGGAATCTTTAGTTGATTCTCCTATCAATCCTGAGATAGCTCTAGTAGGAAGTTCAGAGCTCTTCCCCACAAGCAGTCGCTGGCCTTTATAGATTGGTCGGAATGTATCCAAGAAAGTTCTGATACCAGTTTGCGATTCTGGAGGTATGAATTCATGGTTGGCCCGATGCTGTTTTAAATCAACGGCCATGGATGCATTACACGCAATTCCTAAGCACTGCTTCTACCTCGTTAATGGCTATTAGCCAACATTAGTCCACATATTACACTTTCGTTTTTTTGCAGGCATTTGCCGTAAAACACCGACTTTGTGCGAATTTCAAATCCATTACAATTCTTGACTAAGTGACCCATCCATCAGTTATTACCAAATCCTTCGTATAGACCTTACTCTTTCAGTAGATGTTTTCGACATCGTCCAGATCAATTCTACCAAGAAATCACGTCGTTTAAAGCTTCTTAATGAAAGAAAACTTGCTCAAGATCGCTAAAACTTGATCATGTTGTTTTTTCTTATCTTATTTTGTTTCTAATTTTAAGGGAACCTCGCTGCAGCCAGTTCAACTCTGTGAGAAATAGTAGAAGAAAAAGAAGGCTTCTGTTCTCATTGACTTTCTACAATTTTCTCTGAAGGTACAACCAAGTATTAATCCAGGTTAAGGATAGTCATTCCGCTGAGTAAACCTTCGTCGCAAAGCAGCAAACCTAATCCTATCCACCTAGTAGTGAGAATGCTTCTCCAAAGAGGAGGTATACTAGCCATGTTTAGATTGTGTTGGAGTTTACACAGTTCGTGAACGCCCTCTCAGGAACCATTAGCTAAGACTTATTTGAAAATTCAAGAAGTTGTCGAAAACGCCTTTATTTTCCTTTTGTACTACCTTTAATAGCATTTCTCGTCAGTGAGGAAAACCAATATTATCTGAGCAATTGACTGCCACGCGGCTTTACTTTCATATCTGTCTTATAGCTCTCAGTGCTCCACACTACTCAGCTGGCATCAGTTTGTTGTATTTCATTCTAATTTAACTGCTATTTTTTTTAGACTAGAGAAATGTTTGTTTTTGTTTAAGTAACAACTTTTCAGACCAAAAACCTCAGTGATTTACCAGTAACACCAAACTCGGTTCACTACTTGTATACTTGGATGGCCAATCCTCACTGCTTGTGCGGACTCCGACATAATCTCCATTTTTCCGAGATTTGCTGGCTAAGCCATTGTGGTTCTCTGGAATCCCGAAGTCAGTCTGGCCAAAGTCTGCCCCAGGTCTTCATCACCATAGACAGTCACAAGCCCTTGTGGATCAGAGGGAGATTTGCCACCATACGACTAATTTGATACCAGAACGGTGGTGGATCCTGGTATTCGTTAAATCTTAGCTAAGCTTCCTGATGGTAAAGCCGGACACCTTGTTAGCTTGGTTGCCCGGCCCTGCTGGGGGGATGAATCCCACAGCTGTACATCGCAGCCCGACACTCAGGTTCACCTCCAACTCATGATTAGGCGGTAAACGTTGGGAGGAACTCGGTTTATATGGCTAGAATTACCTAGATACTTTGCTATTATATACCTGTATTCATTTCTCTGTATACTCATCGATTTTATCCAATAGTGTAAGCACCACATTCAAAGAAATCGAAGCTGTGTAAACTAACCGTAAAGTTCTGTGTTGGTGTTTTTCCTTATCGATCTTATCAATGGGAAACCGCGGCTTCATTTCTCGGACGTTGAGAGCCCCAAATATTGTATCTCCAGAAGCTCAAAGAGTCCATAAGATTCGAGTAAGCCTGCTTCACATGGTTTATTGGTCCCAACATGCTTACTTGAGTTTTGATACTTGAATGGCCGTCCTCACTGGTTGTGCGGGCCCAACATAATCTCCATTATTCCGAGATTTGCTGGCTAAGCCATTGTGGTTCCCTGGAATCCCGAGGTCAGCCCGGCCAAAGTCTGCCCGGTCTTCACCTCCAGGGGCGCTCTCAGCCCTTGTGGATTAGAGGGAGATTTGCCACCATGCGACTTTTTATGCCAGGACGCTAGTCAATCCTGGTATTGGTTTACTCCTAGCTGGGCTTCCTAATGGAAATGCCTGACTCCATCTCAGCTTGGCAGACCCTCCCAGGAGCATGAATCCCCCACTGTACATCGCAGCCCGACACCCAGTAACACCTCCCAGCCATAATGGAACGGTGAACCGTTGGGGAGGCCCCCAATACAACGTTACCGAATGAAATTGTTACGGTGTAGTATTGACAGAGGTCCTCATCACAAGTGGTTGCCGTCTGTTCGAATATGAGGAAGTTCTCACCATCATACCACAGAGATGAAGCAGTTTAGTGGAAAAAATTGCACATGAAGCCTTTATCACTTTATATCCGGCTTAAAATCCACTGATGATCGGTAGGCCTCTACTGTGCATGGCAGTACGCCACGAGTACACATTTTCATCACTATTTAACATAGTAGTTAAAGTTCCCAGGATCGACTTTCTATTAACCTCGGCATTGGAATATGAATGCGTCGTTTTCCTGTTCAGCAATCGCGAGATTATTAAACAGCATACATTTACTTCCATAGAAAAACACAATACAATACAACAGTAGCTGACATTTCGGCAGTATCGCCTTCTTCAGCGCCGCTTTTTTTACGTGCCTTCCAATGAGGAAGATTAGAACAGCTCAAGAGCTCAGCTACTGTTGTATTGTATTGTGTTTTTCTATGGAAGTAAATGTATGCTGTTTAACAACCTCGCGATTGCTGAACAAGAAAACGACGCATTCATAGTAGTTAAAATAAAAGGGATAAATCTTTCGGCGTCGATCAATCTTTTAAAGATGCTTGTTGCATTCTATTCCAGTTAACATCGTAGATGTTATATCTGGATTATACAGCGACAGGTGGTTGCCTACCGATGTATCAAGTAAGAATTTTTTTACCCTATCAGGAAAGTTTGGGGCCGGCTGCCCACACTGGAGTGATCGGAGGCCTGGTTTTTCAGGGGCACTGGGTCGGACGAATGATCATGCTTGTATTGCACGACATCTCTAACTGCGCAACACGCTCGTCATGGAGCAAACCAGTCTACTAAGAACCTGTTGGGGACATGGTTATGACGCATTAAAAAGAATACGGTACTTTGATATGAGTCATGGGAGAAGTAATGTGAAATATCGCTGAAGAAACACTGATCAAGAACGACAACATGGTGTTTCATAAATGTATACCAACCATCGCCCCACTCAATTTCCGAAACAAAGAACAAACTTCTTCTCGAATCTCTTAGTAAAAAATTAAAAAAATCTGACCAAGTTATAGTCATCCTATTCATAATTTTTTTTTATATTATTTGATCCATCTTCACGTTTACTGTGTGGATCCCAGCACTTCTCACATTCTATTCGTTTCCTCGCATCCATTGTCCATGAAGGTCTTCCATGTTTTTTACGTGTAGCTCCGGTTGTTGCTTGAGGATTTCCATTTCATCTTGAATGTCGTAGAATGCTGGCCGAGCAATTCTCCCTGGAGTCCTGAGATAGCCGGGCTGGAGAGTTCCCAATTGGATTGCAGAGAGTAATTTTTTTCCCCCAGAGAAGTCCGGTACCAATTTCCTGACCCCGAAGAGATGAGATTCTTGGTTGGCCCGGAACGGAATCGAACAGATTCATAATTGTGCTGTAGATATTGTTTTCTTCAAAACCTCCGAAGGTCGTCGTCAACTATTCTCGATGTTCTTCGTCCGCCTGCAACGCTGGAATGCATCTCTATCGTAGAGAAGAATAACAAATGTTAAACCCTTGAAAAATAAAAAAATAGACAGAAGTAAAATCTTAAACAGATCTGAAGAAGTTCATGAAAGTGCAAATCTCCTGTGAAACTGTCATCAGCGTATTTTTCCTTTAGTTCTGAGACAAACTTCACGCCTAAACGTCTTCGTTCTGCTACTGGTATTGTTTAATAGTTGCAAATCCGCTTTCTCTCAGTATCGCCCTATCAGATGCTAGTTGTCGCCGATCACCTAGCCAGTCAGCCTATCGAAAACCAGGAATTTTTCGTAACCTTCGTCGCAACTTCGTCCTCATTCGGCTGAATGACCCGAAGTATTTGCGGCAGTGATTGGCCTTGGACTCACACGTTTCGAACTCGTGTACTTATAAAGTTGTGGTGTTTCATTTTTCGTTCTTTGGTTTGCATTTTCATCTGTTTTTTCTCATTCTTTCATTTTGATGACTCGTCTTTTGACATCGTCTTCATTTTTTTTTCTTCTGCTCACCCTTCTGCTCATTCTTTTTACTGACTTTTTTTCGGCAATCTTCAGAATGAACCTTTTTTGTTTCCATAGTGTTTGTCGTACTTTGTTCTAGTAGATTCTCCTTGACAATGGTATGCTTTTATAATATGAAGAACTTGTGATTGGTTCGCCACAAGTGATGTAAGGCTATAAATTACTCATCAAGTGATTAAATCAATTAGTATGCCTCTTTTCTATCCGATTTCCTCCTTTTTTGCCTTTTTTTCATACTTTCCTCTTCTCCACGCCTGGATATCATCCCTGTGCTCTAAACACGATTTCCACCAGTAGTACTGATATCGCCTCAATTTCTGCATCAGGAAACTCAGGTCTATTATTTATATTCTTAACGACTGATTGAAAAGATAATCAATTTTTTTAGGGGGCAACTTTATGTTCGTTCTTCTTCCATAAAATTATTAATCTCCGTTATTCATGCTTTCCATTGGAATTCGGATTCCCACTGTGAGCCTATCACCAATGAAAACGCAATTTTTTGAGCTTACCCGAAAGAAGCGTACTTTTTAGCCCAATATTCTTCTCAGTACATGAATGAGAGTACAGCTTTACATCAATTGGCTTTCCTAATGTCGATTTCAAGTACATGAATCGAATGACTATAAATCTCGAAACGTTTGCCCTTTTTCCCGTCGCTAGTAAGAAGGTAGCAGAGACTTCACTGTTTCATCAACTTTTTGTGAGAGTTTACGTTCAACATGTTTGTAGTTCTCGTAAAACTCTTGTTAACTCTCAAAACTGTGACGATGAACTTTTTTTAAGAAATGTCGGCCTGCACAACAATGAACGACGATGAATAAAACATTCTGCGTTGATCAGTCCCTAACGGGTGGACTGCTCGGCCGACTTCGTTGAGCGTTGAAGAGGTGACTGAATACATATTTAGCCTATGTAATGACTTATGGTAGCGTACCAACCTACCATGTCATTGTTGTTAACCCTCCAGACAAATGTGGCACCAATTTATCAACCCCAGAGCAATGTAGAGGACTAGATTAGCGCTTGCGGCGTGATCGAGCGTGAGACAACGTAGGTATTGTGGGACTAACAACTGTGTTATATACGCCGTGAGCTACAATGAGAGGCAATTTTCTCACTAATTTCTGCAGAAATGTATGCTATCGAATCTGCCAGTAGTTGTAAGAGAAGGTATTCTTGAAAACTGCTTCTTTTCAAAGTCTTCCTCTTTCTTTTTTTCTACTATTACCTGCTTTCCGTTTGTTGATCACAATCTTGTCGGATGTTTTCCTCAGATGAGAACACTACTTTCCATATATTCTGGATAGTTTCATTATGTATTGCTTAACGCTGTTAAATATATTTGTGTTAGTTATTTGATCTTTTTCTCCCGAAATAGAAATAGAAAATCAATGTGATTTTTCTAAGTTCAAGATTACCCCGCCTCTAGACGATATGGCAAGGATGATTACAATAAAATATAGACGAGAAACCGTCGACATCCTGATGTAATTGAATACGGTTCGAAATTGAACAAGAAGTTGAATACCATTAACGAAGGTGAATTGGCTAATCGAATTTTGCACGGTAATCAGTCTAACCAAGGGGCCGGATAACACAGTGGTAGTGGTGTCCGTCATCGCGACCATGGTGTTAGTTCGATACCGCTTCGTGCGAACCAACCCTCTCATCCTTCCGGTTTCGGGAAATTGGTACCGGACTTGTCCAGGAAAAAATCACTCTCTGCAATTCAACTGGGAGCGCTCTAGCCCGGCTATCTCAGGACTCCAGAGGGAATCGACTCGACCAGCATTCTACGACATACAAGTTGAAATGAAAATCCACAAGCAGTAGCCGAAGCCACACGTAAGAGTTGTAAGATCTTTGTGTACGATGCATGCGAGGAAACGAATCAAATGTGAGAAGTGCTGGGATCCGCACAATAGACGTGAAGATGGATCAGATAAAATAAAAAAAATTAAAAAATAGTTCAATCTAATCTGTGAAAAAGTGATTAGGCTATATTTGAATGGGTGCTCGCCTAACTTTTATTCTTTGAGGGCACAGAGAAGCTTTGAAGTTCTCACTCATTTTTCCGTCTGCTTACGAGTGTCCTATTTTATTAGAACGTCAATGTTTAAAGAAAGTGCTCTTTTTTCTTTCCAACTGAGCAGATTTGCTGAGAAATAAACGTTGAAGTGGAGTTGAAGTGCCCGAAAAACGGCCGAAAGTGAAAGTAGACATCAAGGTCGCCAACGTATTTTCTTCTCTCTGATGATTCTTATCGATCGTTCGATAGCTTCTGTATCATAGGGAGGTTTCTTAGGTAGTTTACATTACCAACACTTTTATGTGATATGACAGTATCCATGAGTGCCTTCGATGTGTTATTAATTCATAGGTTAATGCGCCATGTACTTAATTTTTAACTAGTTGTAAAGACTTTTGTAAGCAGTAAGCCTGTGAATCCTCTTATGAGAAATTGTGATCGACAAGACGCAAAGAGGTGTGATTCAGCTCCAGTTGGCCTATGGGGGGGTTAAATAGGTACAAAAATCAAGGTACTTATACAAGCATAATACTTGTACAGAAACGTAATTAGATTCATGAGATGGGCAACCTCTCTCCTCTCTACCGGATTGATTTATACATTCCATGTCTACACATACATATTAATCGGTGTGCCTGCATTTGTGGCATTGTGTCTCCAACGTCAATTTGGCAAAGAGCCCACAATGAAATGACCGGAAATTATGTTGGATGAAGTTCAGGCTCTGACAAATAAACCACTCCTCTACTCCGTGGAATCTCAGCAATTTAGTTCTGAGCATATCCAGCACACACGGTGGAACCTAGCATGCTATCTTGGCTTCATCATCATGAGAAGCACTAGACGTTATGCGCTTTTTTATGAAAGTAGCTCGTCAGTTTCTTCTGGGAACGAATGGAACTCACTAAGCAATTCTAACGCACGCCTGGTAGGAAGGCAGACGTTTTCCGCTGGAGTTATTCAGTGTTTGATGTGGTTAAGGGATAATACAAACAACAGTCTTATTTAAGTTGATCTTTGTTCACACTACTTATCCTGTTTTGCGAAGAGCACCTACTCTTGTGTCATATCTTCTAAATAATTTAGAAAATAGACAATAAACAACCGCTCCGGGATTTGAAGGCAACATGTTTTGTTGCCTCGAAAAAATTCAGTTTGTTACCTCTGTAAAGAAAAAAACTTGTGTGTCTTGTTTTTCACTGTCTTTAAAATTTTATTTGACCCATCTTCAGGTCTACTTTGCGGATCCCAGCACTTCTCACATTCAGTTCGTTTCCTCGCATCCATCATCCACGAAGATCTTCCAACTTTACGTGTGGCTTCGGTTGCTGCATGAAAATTTTTATTTCATCTTGAGTGTCGTAGAATGCTGGTCGAGCAATTCTCCCTGGAGTCCTGAGATAGCCGGCCTGCAGCGTTCTCAATTGGATTACAAAGAGTGATTTTTTTCCAAACAAGTCCAGCACAGCCGGGCTGCAGCGTTCTCAGTTGGATTACAAAGAGTGATTTTTTTCCAGACAAGTCCAACACCAATTTCTCGATCCCCGGAGGGATGAGAGGCTTTGTTGACCCGGAGCGGAATCGAACTAGCACTATGCTCATGATGCCGGGCATCACTGCCACTGTGCTATTCTTCCCTCATTTGATGTCACCTCGTATTAAGTGGGCAAAATTTAGAAGATTCTAACAGGTTTTATCTCATTTAATAAAATTATCTATTCTCGGCCACGTGTAATTCTATACAAAGCGTATCACCAGTTATGTGCTAAATGGCAACGTCGAATATTCCGATTGTGTTTTTGATTCCGATATCTGGTCGTCGGGGTTGTAAAATGCACAGTCGTGTTCAGTTTTCCACAGTGCTTTTTCGAAGAACTTAGCAGATTTACTTCAACTGGATTTGACCTCATCTCGCACTCGCCATCTTCACCATCGTCGTCGTTTTCTTCATCATTTCTTCACAGCAGGAGATATTGATGTGGTTCATGTCGAGGCAAACCTTCTGCTCCTGACAGCAGTCGCTCGAAATAGCACCGCCCCCCAGTTTACAGCTTTACCATCATCCCATTCATGCGTTGCTTTATGCCCTCAACTAAACACATAACGAAGAGGTTCTCGGTTAAAAAGTTCTAAAGCAAAAAAAATTTATTCGAGAAGAATAAATAATTTAATCTGACAATTACGCGATCTAATTTTTTATTATCCTAACAGCATTGTCATTCCTGAACTCTCCGCTTTTAAGCAACATACATTTCCTATGACAGACTTAGCTCTTCAGTACTTTTTTCATCTTTTAAATTCGTAGTTTTTGTTATCATGGAATACAACCACAATGATTCTGAGATATTGCAAAACTCCAGGCCGTCGGTGTCTGCGGTGGGAAATGAACGCGCTACTACCCTTTCTCGAGGGTAACGCGTTCACCACCACATCAAGCGAGTCGTTCATTTCGCCTGTCTCTGGGCTAGCATATTATATAATATATCCTGGAATAGTTAATATTGTTAAATTCAGTGTTTGTCAGTAGAAATTGTACGGAATCGAAAAAATGAGTAAAGAGTGATTGGATTGCTTCGTTTACTGATGGAAGTTCAAAGTATAAACGCAAACACTTAAGTGATGTATCAAAAACGTTGTCGTAAACACAGAACCGTGAGATTTCAAGTGCACATTCTTACAGCGTTCAGGGTTAGAGTTCTGACTGCACTAGAGTTAGTCCAAGGAAGCTACAAATTTTGTCTGCACAGCGCGCCTCAAAGTGACGCCACTCACAAACGCATATTGCCTGATTCGACATTCTATCGTAGGCACTTCGTTCCAGCACTAATCCAACACTTTACATGAACTCTTTTCTTGGACAGAAATTAAAGCTTCTTTTTTCTTCATTACGAATGAACCTCGACGATCGTTGGTTTTGTCAAGTGCATTGTCAATTCTTCTGAAGGACAGTGTAAATGGTTGACGAGCAACTTGCTCTCTACACTCTGCAAACTTTTCCTCGTAAAAGATTTTTTTTAAGATTTAGCCGGAAAATTAGTGTTTTTTAGCATTGAATTTGTTCCAACTGCATTAACGTTTATAGGGTTTGGAATGTAGAAGAAATATGAATTATTGCATTGAACTCTTGGAAGACTTTGGAAATTTGTCAGGTTTTTTTTTATTGATGACTCTGTATTGACAACCATACTAATGGAATTTTTTTAATCTTATGATTTTTTTATTTTTTTTATTTTATTTGACCCGTCTTCAGGTGTCCTCTGCGGATCCCAGCACTTTTCACATTCAATTCGTTTCCTCGCATCCATCATCCACGAAGATCTTCCAACTTTACGTGTGGCTTCGGTTGCTGCTTGAGGATTTTCATTTCATCTTGAATGTCGTAGAATGCTGGTCGAGCGGGCTGGAGCGTTCCCAGCTGCACTGCAAAGAATTTTTTTTCTCAGACAAGTCCGGTACTAATTTCTCGATCCCGGATGGATGAAATGCTTTTTTGGACCGGAGCGGAATCGAAGCAGCACTGTGCTCGTGATGACGGACATCACTACCGCACCCTAGATTTATGATTACCTTTCATTAACTTTATGGTTTTTTTATCCATTTACACGGGTAGTTTTTCAATAGTTACGAACTTTCAAACTAGAGTGCTCTGTATGTTTGGGGGCGACTCTTTGTTTTACTGCATTAAGGATATATGTTTATATTTTTTTAAAACCTAAGGTCTAAAATTAGTAGGTTTCACTTCAATTGGCAAAACTCGCTGCAGGTTGATATGCCTATTAGTAAAGTTGGAAGGCTGAATTACTATATTCCCGACAACACATGACCCATATGTTACTCGTTCTTCAAAATAGACTCATTTCTACGTGTTTAAATTTTCAAATTATGTGACGTTTTTGCACGAAGGCTGAAGGGCAAACGATGCCACTCGACAGTGACCAATTCCTGAGGGATACGCCATCTGTTTGACTCCATGGTCATCGCTAAGTTGAATGGGAGCATATTTGATCTCAACAACTTTTGGGGCCTCCTAATATATTGAACTGGTATTTCTTTACTGATAGGCTGGTACAAACACTTTGATAGAACATGAAGCATAAAACATAGGAACGCATGTTGATTATTGATGCCGAGATTAAAGGAAAATCGGTTTTTGAAATACCGTAGTTTTGTCCTCTCTTACTCGTCAGGCACCAAACTACGGAAGGAGAGAGGGCTTGTTTGGTCCTGTTTGCTCAGAGAGGGTGATCGAACCAGTGATCATGTATGTGTCACAAAGCGTGTCTAACCACTGCGCCACAAATCGCACTTTTCACATATATTCACATAAATTGTCTCCTCTACATAATTTCTTCTCCAGTGAGAAGGTCATCGTGGTAGATACTTGGTTTTTTCTCTTTTATGTTAATCACATAATTTTAGCAGACTCGTGTTTTGACTGGACGAGTACAGTTGAAAAAAAAAGTCAAAAAGGGTTTTTGATGGTAGTTGACAAGAAGGATTCGACTCGAAGGATACTATATTGCAATAATTTGAATAAAAATATCCTGTTAGACAACTTTTAAGGCAAAAATAACAGGGAGCATGAAAATCTTTAACCTAGAAATATTGCCTTTAGTCACTAAGTCGTCACAAAGTTTTCTAAGTCCTTTTAACCTTTTTAGGTTTGGACTAGAGAAATAATCGTGTTCATCACCGGGTAGCGAGTGCCGGTAAACTGCGAATGCGCTTCAATGCCATCGATGGGGAGGGATTGGGACTATTCGCAGACGACCTCTGCTGTATTGCAGCTTGTTTGTTCTCTGCATACAAAATTCCGGTCGATACGGGCGGAAAATTTCCCGCGGATGCGCCGACGTCTCGTTTTGCAATTCCCATCGCTGAGCGACATTCCCTTCAATCAACGGAAAATGCTCATAATCGTCCTTCTCTTTGTGAAGTGTGTAAAATACACGAGTTGTTGATGGCTGCACGACACTAACAAATCTGCGCAATTAGCCCTCATCCATTGCCTTGACGAATTTATGATGGAACAATTGGTGGGGCGGTACACCACAATCAGATTGGTCACCGTTATCTTCTTGATTCTCTATCGTGAAGGCTAATCCGGCGTATCCTTAGTGCTCCCTGGCACCTCTTGTGTCGGCGTCTGCAACTACACAGATGTCCAGTGCAGCTGCAACCGAGTAGCTCACTTGTAGTATGATCAGTGTGTAATTGTCAGATATTTTCGTGCAAAACCTCTATGGAGAAGTTTTCCTCACTGTGCTAGTCGTTCATCTTACCTCCGGCCCATAGACTTTTGGAATATCCAATCCTTCCGTTAAGAAGACAGTCGTAAAAAGCCAGCTAGCTTTTACGCCGTACGAATAGAAACAACGAACGAATGAACGTTATGAGCTTCAAAGTGGATGCCATTTTCGCCTTATGCTTTTTTCCTGAAGTCATTGAGCTTTCGAAAAATTTTTTTTCATGTCCTTAGGATTTTCCACAGAAAATTACTGCGGACTTTGCTAACCGATTTTTTCGTTTCAAATAATATTTAGAATTTACACGTGTTTTACAAATAATTGATGAAATTTTGGAAACTATCAATGAGATTTTTCTTCATTTTTTATGGGCTCTCTGATCGATTGATTAAGCGGTGCTGTTTTGTTTGCACGGCCGACGAAATTCTTCCCTTGCAGCGAAGGGAACACCGGGTGGTTTTGATGAAAGGAAACCTCGTTAAGCATCGTTAAAAGAACTATAAGAAGTCCATTAAAAGCTTTACTCTACCATTTAGCACATCTGTTGCTATGACAGAACTGTCCATATATTTAGTAGTTCTTTTCTTACTTGTTCGCCTGATTCCTATTTGGTTTGCTTATTAGGCATCGATCGAGCCAATCATCTGTAATCACATAGTAATCAATTTAATCGAGCGGGAAACAGCATTCCCTTCTTTCCCACGAGCTACGCACAAAATGACTTAGTGGGTTACGATCGCTTGAACGACAGCTAGAACATCAAACTTTTTCCTAATATAAAACTTTCTATTCCGGATATTTTGATGAAAAGCTATCGATTTGTAACTCATCCGAAAGTGCAGTAAGACTTGAATCAGGTCACAGTACATATTTAACTGGACATCGAACTGCCTTCCGCTTGGTTCCTAGCCAACTGCTTTCCGACTTTTGACCGAATCATCGTGCAGGATAGAACAGGCTTACACGAAAACACCGATTAGCGTGGCTGCAGAATGTACATCACAACTGGGTGAAGAGGGAATAGGACGTCAAGTTCATGTCTTGGATACAATTGCTGTCAGAATACGTGCTTGGACGCTTTCAATTCCTATTAAGCCTCTGTCTCCCACCTACCTAGAGTCGCTTCATGCAGCCACCCAACTAAATGGTTCGCGTTCGCTCAAGAGAGATTCGTGACTAAAGTGCGCATTTACATTAGATTAGATATTTAATGATTTCTATTAATAAACACTAGGGCTCGTATAGCGCAGTGGTGGAAGGAGCCCTGTAATAGACTAGGGATCGATCCCCGTGTCCCAAGCTCAGCAAGGCTTCCATCCCCCTGGGTCGGTAAATTGGTAACAGACCTGTCTGAAAGGGTAGCAGCACTGACTCGATAAATTGGTAGGCCACCTTGAGTCATTGTAGAGACCAGATGTGCATAATCACTTTCAACGATGCTTAATAAAGTCGAATGCATGGTGCATCCCTCAGGGGACTGATCAACGCCGAGAGCTTTATCCTTGTTTTTTATTAGTCACTTTCTAAATGTAAAGGCGTAGAAGAAGGACAAACGATGCCTGTTTGGTCAATCTGTCATTTATGAAAATTTAGCTTCTGGAAACCTTACTATTGCTCCAGATCTGGTTTAACTAGACTGAATTTAAATGCCTACTTCCACAGTTCACCTAGGAAAACACTAGGGGTTTCAAAAATCCTTTGATCCAGCCAGCTATTTAGCTAGCCGATTGCTTTCATCACCAGCGACTTCACTACACACCACTTTTGTCAACTCTAGCCACCGTAATATTGTCGCAAAAATCAGTAAATCCTGTTCGTATCCATCGCGCATCGTGACGACCCAGAGGTATCCGCTCACTCAGTGGGCAGGAAGAGCATCATAGTTTTGGTGTGATGCCCTTTGTTTTTAGTAATTTCTGCTAAAAGGTATCCACATGTAGCTCAGTCAGCTCTGTCGTAGCATATACTTAGTATTAGCTGCCCTTTCATGTTGAAGTTTCAGACCCTTTCTTAACATGGATGACCATGGTGAGGGATAAACCCTTCGGTGCACGTCGCAATTTGACACGTGAGATTATCGTCATGCCTTGGTAAAACGAGAAACCGTTGAGATTTCTCAACTATGTTATATGTCGATCACTTATCAGTTTGTCTTATCAACTGCATTATACTGGCACCCCATTGCCAACTTCATTTCTGCAAACGTCAGTCTCCGAGGATGATTCCTAGTGGTTTTGCAGTACAATCATCACACCTCCTACGTTATGTCGAGTAACCGAGTAACCGTGTTGTTGAGACTTGCTGTGAAGTGTATTCCCTTCCTGTCGTAGTTCGCATTACATTCTACTCGTCTGATTACTGGTCGGTGTGCTTTAAAACGATTGTTGCTTGTTGTAAAGTTTCTGAAAATATTGAGAACAAAATGTTAACTTTTTTATTTACTACCAATTATTATTTTTCACGATAGGGGATGATGTGAAATACAACCACTGTAATCCTCAGATATTTGCAAAACCTGAACCCAAAGCAATACCGAACCGCGATTACCCTTTCCGGGGGTGACCTGTTAAGCACGACGCCACTGAGGCCCTTGCTCTGCTTTTCCCTCAGCCAGTTTTCTACGCAACCGTGGCATCAACAATCATCCGTCAACGGGGTTGGTCTGGGAATCACAAATCGGTATTGAACACAGTTAAGCTGAAGCTGTAATCCATTCCCGTTGACGGGTGATTGCTGCGAGGACATCAGTGGTTCGGTGCGTAACGCATGAGCCTCTGGAAAGAGTAATAGCGTTTCGATCTGACCTGGGGGTCGAAGCTTTGCGAATATCTTAGCATCATAGTAGTTATGGTGCGAACATAGTTATTCACTAGTTTCTACTCCTCTGTAGAAGCCTTAAGAGCATCCGTCGCGTTGATATTTCCTCTTTTCTCATATGTCCTTCATTCGTTGGTGGAACATACTATTCGCTTTTGATAGCCAAGGCTTCAGCACTTTAGTAATTTACCTTTGTTTCTACGCGTGGTTGCTACACTAATTGTTGATTATATTTCGGAGGATGTGAGTTCAAACTTACTACTTCTCATTCAAAGGTAAGTTCTAGTCCCATCTAAGCTAAGGCCTGGTGTAAATTTTTAACACATTCTAGCGATTCTAAACTGATGTGCCTTTTTTAAAACAATAGGCATTGAGTGGAACCTGCCAGTAACTCCTAATGGCTATCCATCATGCATAATATCAGGGTTAGTTACAATGTTGATTTTTTTTTGCGTAGTATTTTTTCTAGTCACTGCTGCTATCCTTCCAGACAAGGCAGGTCCTAATTCACTTACCCGAAGGGCTCGAGAACTTGGTGGGCCAAGAGAGCGGGATCGAATTAGCGACCAAGTATTTATTGCGGAGCACTTCTAACCAATGGATCACACACGTTTTAATTACAGAACAGTTAAAGCTCTGCGGAAAGTTAGCGGAAGTGTCGTCGGTCACAGCTAGCATGGATTCTTCTTCTTGGGTTGTTTCTCATGACTAACAACTCTACGTTGCTCTGCGCGAAACGTCGCATGGATTTGAAGGATTCATGGTATAGGAAAAACTACGAGAAGTGTAGGTCTACGACGAGGTTGAGATACCATTATTTAAGGCAAAGTTTCAATAACCAGGTGGACCTGGTAAATGATGCATCTTTTGGGGGTAACCGGTGGACAGCAGTCGTTAGCAACTCTGTACCATGGGCTGTTAAGTGTTCAGCAGGAAGATCAACAACGCTGTAGTCAGAATTGTTTACGAAAATTCTGGAGGAAAGGTATGATGCTCAAGGAGTCCCGGGGCGAGCAGTATCGTCTGAGGTGCCCTTGCACTTGACAGAGAGAAATAGAATTTATAATAGGACTCGTTCGAGTAACTGAGCGGTCAACGAGAACGCAGGTGATAGAGGTGGTAGGGGAAAAATATCATTTGTTTTAAAAGCAGTGTATTTCTTACCAGTTGGAGGTGAAATGTAGCGGATTTGCGGCGTGGTCTATACGCAAAATTTCTGTGGCAGTCGTTCTGCTTTTCGTGTTTACGATTCTTCAGCTTCTGGAACCACTTTTGCAATTACTATTAATTGACAAGTACACCAAGTCAATCAAGGAATTAGGTAAAGATGTACTAATATGACCGTTGGTGTTGAATGACCGATTCTAGACCATTTTTTTTAGCTCCTCCCACGAATAGACTTTAGTTTTATTAATATTAGTTTTTTTTGCATGATCTGGCATTATAGGTGCGGTCCCTTGCATTTGTTTCATTTGATTCATTTCCTCGCATCCATTATCCAGGAAGATTTTTGGAGTTTGCTTGTGCGGTCGGCTCCTACTTGAGGATGCTTGCTCTCTCCTATGAGTGTCGTTGGATGCTGCTCGAAACAATTCCTGGAATTCTGAGATGGTTTTCATTGGGCGTTCCCACACATTGTAGGACGGAACGAACTTCCCGGATTTCACAGTGATACTGATTTCCTGATCATAGTAGGATGGAAGTGGTATTGAACCAGGGCCTTGTGCTTATTAAAGGACATCAATCTCCCCGCGCCACTCGATCTGCTCCAACATGAATTAGAGAAGTATTAAATGTTTGGTACCCTTTTTTTCATGGCGAGGTGTGATGTGAATTGCAACCACAATGTTGCTGAGATATGAGTAGAACGCGGAACCTCAGCTGGGGCTCGAACACGCAACTACTCTTACCGAGGACTCACGTTAATTAGATGCTTACTTGTGTTAGATACATTATTAATAGATATTACATACGTTCTACAGGTAGTGAACGTCAACTTCTTTTCCAACTAGAGCTTAATTCCTTTATTTATTTATCAATTCACCCACGCTAGTAACACTAAAATCGTTCATTCGGTTGAAGATGGCTTGACAAAAGCAGGTCAACCATCCATGTTTTAATATTAGAACAGTGCGAATGAGGTCATGAGATAGCTGAATGGACGGACGAAGAAGTGGGCGACAAACTCAGCAGAGTAACCATCCAAGTGAAACTCATTCTCTTGGTCGATGAAAGGGGTTCTGAGCTTGATTCTCAACCCATCTATCAATAACCACAGGCTAGCCGTTAAGCTTAGTTTCATCCATTTTTGTTAAAAATTTCAACATTTCGATTAGCGATTGACGTTGCCTCGTTCTCCCAACGGTATTTTTAATATTTTCGGGAAGTTTTCTTAATTTAAAAGTTGTTTGTGGTCCAATTTCTAAAAAATTCGAAAAAAATTCAAAGCGTTAGATTTTTTTATCACGATCTCGTTGGCCGCAAATGTTGGATGCATTTGGTGACGTCGTTGTGTCTTGTACTAAATCTCATTTGTTCTGTCTTTTCATTTTTGCGAGAGATGAGGGTCGATTCGAACGAATGTGTTCCCTCTTTCCAAAATACAAGAATTTCGTCTTAGTGCAATAACAAAGCAAGACAGTCATTTTTGGCAACATGCGTGTTTATTTCAATGCGCATCTTACCAATGCACACAACGAAAGTTTTAATATAGTGTCATACTTGTGTTGGTCGTTGACTGTACAATCTGTAATCTCAAAAAATAAAAAGAATGAAATGTACTCTTTACATTTTTTCTATCTTAAGCAATATGCTTAACTTTGCCTTTCGAGTGTGGACTACTGCCCACTGTAGGTGTGGAACAAGCTCCGAGACAGGAGCAGGATATTCTTCATGATATGAGAATCACACCAAGTCAACAACAAACAGTATTCAGCTGCTGCAACAATGGGAGTGCTGATAGTTCGATCTGGGACGTTTTGTAAAGCATAGCTCTTTTCTTAGGTCCACTGCCGTGTTTATTTTTTTAAGCAGTTATTTCTTTTTTGAACTTTGGAGCTGCTATTCAAGTTATTTTCGATTGTTGATTGTTCAGCGTTCTGAGAAATGCTAGAGCTTTCCTAGTTAGTCGCTAGAAACAGCACCAACTCATGAGCGTCGGATGAAGATTTGCCACCTCACGAATACGTTGTCATCAACGCGGGTGATTCCTGGCATATGTTTACATTTTAGTGGGTTTCCTAACGAATATCCCTAATTCGTTCTGAGCTAAGAAGATTGTGCTAAGAGATGAACCCGCGCTATAATTTTTTAGTTCGACTCCTATAACAACAGCTTGTAAGTGTATTCGTGGTATTAGAGTTTCCATGTCGATGACATCTGTGAAGATGAATGTCTTTTTTTGGAAACAGTTTCTACGCAATACAGTTGAGAAGGGCGCGAGTGATTATCCATTCGCTACCATTTTTGCTATTAAAACACCTCTTTATTATTTCAAAAAATTTGTAACTTGGGTAGTTGAATATGTTTAGTCTTATTTTTTTATGTATTAAGCGGGTGGTAACGCTTCATATTTAAGGCAAAACTCTTTTTTTTCTTTTTAAAATAGCGCCTTCCCACATTAAACTAAACTTTAAAAAAGAAAAGAACGATGAAAGCAGGGATAATTTTGGCCTTTTTGGGTGGATCCATCTTTTATTAAAAAAGCGTTTGCATGGAAACGACGTCTTATTTACTGAGTCACTGCAGCAGTTTTTTTTATAAAGTTGTTCCATCATTGGAACACTTTAAAAGGGAACATATACGACATCATATGTTGATTTCACTTTTGTTTTTACGTGAGTTTAATTGTATTTTGGAACTTCCTTCGGAATGAGCAGAAACGGTAAGACTACAGTGATGCTGAGATATTTGCAAACCATATGACCGCAGTCTGCGGTAGGCAATGAATGCGCTTTAAACGTTTTTCGGGAGCTAACGGGTTCACCACCACACCATGCGGGTTCTTCGTTTCTCCTGTTTCTCAGCTAGAAACGGTAAGGTTCCGAGCAATGATCAACGCTAGTTATCGGCACGCGCCGTCATGTTTCATTCATAGACATCGACTGAAGTGACTAGTACGTGAGTTTGGCCTTTGCAAAAAATTTTTGTGATAAAAACATTTCATTAGCAAAAATCAATGCTTCGTATGTTTGCGAAGGTTCTCATTTCAGCTTTAGATGGCCAAATCATAGAAGGTTATCGTGAATGTTGAAAAGATCGAACGATAATCAAAAGAGTTCATCTGCTCAATTTATAATTTGGCACTTATACTCCTTTCCTGTTCATATCCTCAATTTTGAAAGTCAAAAATAATAAAACGGTTGTTGTATAGCTCAATGGGGTCTAATGAACTGCCGCAGAAACCGCATGAACAGATTTCTAGCACTGAAATCGGAGACTCTGTAGCTGGGAACATCCCATGTACGAGTTCTTCCAGTATGAATCGCGGCGGGCCCTTAAGCTTTGTATGATTACTTTTTTCCCTAGTAATAAGCTGTATGCGATTTTCATAGATTGCAGAGGAAGTTTTAATTGTAAAAAAGAAAGTGGCTCATATTCCCTTTCAGACATCTGGTGTACATCCACACAAATACTCATAAATACTCCAATCTTCTCATTTCAGCAGTCTATACATCTTAGTATCCCACTTTTTATCTTCTCATCATAACTGCGTGGTTTTATGACGAAATTGATTACGGTGACAGATAGATGATCTTGAGATGTGAATTTAATGAACATCTCTTGCCGCTCGTTTAAATCAGTCTCTTTCTAGATAGTGAGGAGGTGTTTTCATGAAAAATCCCGTAAATGGGGTGTCTTACGAGTTTCTTCAGTGGGTTAGATGTTTTTTCTCGTACGAGATGTCAAAGCATTTGATGGCTGTTTGTTAGGAATGTCGGTAGAATCTAGTTGATTTCATTAAGAATAAGAAATGGCTACATCAATCACCTTTCACCTAACACCTGTTTTCCAGTTAATCACAAAATAGCTCGAGAAAGTCCCTCTATAAACTCCATTGGTTTCCTTCGTGTTTCAAAACTGCTCTGTTGGTCAACTCAGCAGAGATGGAGACCATAACAGTTTTAATTTGACGTCGTTTTTTCGTGTGCTGTAGTGATGACAATAACAACAGGTAGCTCGTGAGATGTTGGGTGGCCTTGCTAGGAAGAGGGTGGTACCGCGATTTCAACCCCCGAGAACACATTTCGGCAGCAATAAGATTGTACACCAGTAAAGGGTGTCATCTACAGGTGAGATTTTCTCCTACTACCTATTTGTGGGGGCTTCATTTTAGGTTAACACGATTGCTGATTTTAATGAGGAGTGATGTACGGGATGATCCATATACATAAGGAATAGAAAATAAAACATATTATGGCGCTATTATCTACTTCCTTCTCAAGGATTTCTGGAACACCTCACGAATTTCTCGGTGATGAGGCCTACTGAGATGAACAATTTGTCAGGAACACAAGACAGCTGTCTCGAACGTACATGCGATTCTACGTCGGTTTAGAGACGTTGCTTTTTTCCTGCCGCTACTTCTCACAACTATGTTTAAATGAAATAGTACATTAACTGTTTAGCGGTTAGTTCACAACGTTTAAAATTCACTTCGTCTCCGTCGACTTCAGTCGAGGTGAGCTTTTCTCTCATCTGGGCGTCATTTGTTTTATGTCGAATCTAAACTCTTCGTAGTGGAATCCTTACTCGTTTATAGTTAGACCATTGGTGTCTTTGTTCTGTAAATCGATAATTGTACAGTTGTGTTTTCATGTTTCTAGTGATTGTTCTCGTTCTGAGCCCCGTAGCATTTTTGTGGGTGTTGGCGTGAATGCGGTTCTTTCATTTTTGCACTGATTAGACTGGGCACGTAACCCATCACATTCACAATCCAAATCCACCGTTTTTAACAGCGGATAGACGGGTTTTTTGTTGATGAATTTTTGTTTGTATTGAATGATTAAACTGAGCATAGAATGATTTATTTGAGATGTTTTTACATGAAAAACAATATTGACATTAGTCTTGTTGATAGAAGATCTACGTAGACTCAAGTATTCGATAAAAGGTTACAATAAGTCAAGTCGTCACTTTCTGATAAGATAAGGCCCCAAAATGGCCCAGAGAAGTGGGTTTTAATCAAAGATTGTGGGAAATGTCGTTGAAATTACACTGATATAAAGCATCTAAGGGAAATGAGCGGGCTATAACTGTTTTTTTAATTTAGTTTTTTGCCTACCTTTTTTTTACCTATTAAGAACTATGCGGTTCCCCCTGTCAATTTTAAGTGATGCACTCAAAGCACGGGTTCCTTCTTCATCCTATATAAAGGATGGTGTGTGGTTTCTCTATTCAATTTCTATATTGTTTTCCCGTGGTTTTCTCTCCTTCCTTCTTTCTCTTATTCTTTCTTCTTCTTCAGAAAAGTCATTTGTGCAAACTCAGACGTTCCTACACATCTGGTGCTAAGCAATGACCGTAGCTTCGAATAGGGTTGTGTTTTGCACTAGTTGAAATCCCTTCAGTCTATCACGATTTCCACGAATTTCTGT
This sequence comes from Angiostrongylus vasorum, assembly GCA_018806985.1. NCBI lineage: Eukaryota > Metazoa > Nematoda > Chromadorea > Rhabditida > Metastrongylidae > Angiostrongylus > Angiostrongylus vasorum. Next base: position 156,041 of record JADANN010000213.1, read on the forward strand.
TCTGACAATCTATTCAGCAGATTATCTGACCATTGGTTGCCCTCAAAATTTCGGGAATACTCTCAGGATATGGATCGATCTCCCAGTTGTACCAGCTCTTTATGCACACTTTTTCAAGGTGGTAAACTTCGTTCGCAATTCTATTTTGCACCCACAATTGAACTACTAAAGAGGTCAAGGAACATTTAAGCAACCTGTTTAATGACTTACGATAGCGAAAATCTTGGTAGGACAGTAGTAAAAATTCATCCAATGTCCTCCATGTTTTTCTTCTCCGTTTCCGTTCAGGAGACGCGGTCCGCATCGTTCGTCGTCTCATCTGCCGTCGTGCTTGCATCGATTTGTTTCGCATGCCTTCCTAGAATGGATCTATGAAGTTGTGCAACAGACGAATAATTTACGAGGTGACGAGCATGCGAAGCATCGTTGTCGTCAATGCGTGAAACATGACGTCGTCGGACGTTGACGTTTTCTGCAATGTCGTAATCTGATGACGTCGCCTGTACGCGAGCTTTCCATCGCTTCTGTCGGCGTCAACGAACGCCAAACCATTGTGAATCGATGTTGTTATTCATCGCTTTCCTAGCTGCTTTTTACTATTCATTCATTGCTGCTGGACGATTGGAACATCAGGACCACCAGCTACAACTTCATTCGTTTATTGTTCTTTCATTGTTTCTCAGAAACTGCATGTTATCAATGGTTGTTTTCAATTACGCACAATTACTCACTTTTTTTCTCAAGAAGAAAAAACCGGCATATCTCGCCATTATTGGCTTTGGCTGTTTTGCCCATCTGTTGATTGAAATTACTTAGCCACAATAGTTTAGCAAGCTGCCGGCAGTTTAAGCATTTCTCCCTTGATATAGCAAGTGTCGTCAACTTAAGGTATAGTCGTAATCTGATCAATAACCATACTTCTCGCTGAGAGTCGTAGAAATCCTAATGAAATTGCCAAATTGTGGTAATTTTTAACCTACCAACATCTTCTCCATCATTCACTTCCATCATCCATTTTTCGTTGCTAACTACTCAACGGGATAAATTTCTGCACTAACACATTAGTGAAGAGCTACCATGAACAGTTCATGCTCCACTGGTTTCGCGGCCCAAGTGGTGCATTTCTAAGAGGTTCGCTGCAATTCTCATATGGTCATTTGTTGGATCCCGCGTGCACGACTAACCAATCCCTCCATCCCTCTGGGATAGGTAAGGCGCTAAAAGATTTATGTGGGTGAGTATAGACGATGATATTATGCATTAATAGACCCTCGTAAGTTGCTGTATAGGTAGATATGCTTCCATTTACCACTGTGGTAGTTAGAGGCCGAACTCATGATGTGTCCCTCGGGAATTGTTCTACGCCGAACACTTTTAACGCTTTGGATTTGCACTTGTCATGGGAACGAACTCTTACATGATTATATTCATTGTTGTGTTTATGACATTAATAGTGAAACCAGTTAAGGTAGTTGAATTATTCGAACTTTTTTTCACAGTTCTTCTCCCTTGTCCATCATTCATTTACTACATAATCGTTATATCGTATGGTTAATCGAATATTTCAACGCGATCTTCCTCAATGTTTACACTTTTTTCTTGCTCTAAACATCTTCTTTACCAGTTTATTTAATGGGCATACATGTTTTATTCATTCATTCATTCATTCATTCATTCATTCGTTCATTCATTCGTTCATTCATTCATTCATTCATTCATTCATTCATTCATTCATTCATTCATTCATTCATTCGTTCATTCACCGTTCCGTTCATTCTTCCTCTCAATTTTCTCCACAAACACTTTTTTTTCATGCATCACATTTTGTCATTGGTTTTTTGTCTGCAACGCTCTATCGTTTTTCTCACCGTTTCGTCTATGGTGGTACTGAATCTCTAATAAACTGAACAGTACTTTGCCGTAGTGCTTTTTTTTTCGCGACGGGACCCGTTCACAACCTGTTGATGGTATCATTTCAGAATTCTATACGTCGTCATGAACTGGAAGCGTTTTATTTAATTGGCCATCAACAACAATCGGTCGTCATTACTCAGTCGGCCAATTGCAACATGACAAAATCGGTCGATGCAATTATAACGCAGGTAGGTTGCCGGCGTTGTTCTTTCTATCAGTTAGCCTTTTTATTGGTTCGTTTCTTTATCTTTCTGATATGCAACTCTAGCACAGTGCTCTATATCAGTACTGGAGAAGTCTCCCATTAACTGTTGAACCTGAACCATTCAGAAATGCTTGGGAATAGTTGACATTTGTATCTGTTCGTGAAAGGTCTTGCTTCTTTTTTAAGTATCGTAACGGCGAAAAGAAGGACCCGCATGGTGTGGTGGTGAACGCGTTAGCCCCGGAAAAAGGTAATAGCGCGTTTGTTCCCCACTGCAGACACCTGCGGTCCGGAGTTTTGCATATATCTCAGTATTATTGTGGTTGTGTCACATACAATACCCTGCCGTTAAAAAGAACGGTAGGCAGTAAATCCAAAGGTTAACAAATATTATATACATTGTTGTTATATTTGCTGAAGGTGGAATGTGCTCTACACGTTCTTCAGCCTTACAAAACCAACAAAAATTACAATATTATTGGTTGGATGTTTCTTCTGCTTTTAATTCTCCTTCTTACTGTTTACCTTCATAAAGAGCAGTGCATTAATATAATGCTATATTCGGCTTTGTACGTGGTTCTCTTTTTCTATTGGTTTGCTGTATGATTGATTTTTTTGACTTGGTTCTTTTCTTTTATTGGTTCATCCACATCACGTGGAAAGTTTTTCTGGATGTCGATTTTTGTCAGGCAATCCATCTTTCAGCAGGGCAACCCAGAAAAGAATTGCAATTCCATTCAGAATACTAGCTAAAAAGTGAATCGCCGTCACTCTGGAAGGAACTTAGCTTGAAGACAATAAACTTTTTTGCCAATTCAAACGCATAGGCGACTGCTAGTCACAGCGAGGACGTGGGAATGCCGTGGCAAAACTGTCGGGATATTCTTTCGGTGCAAAAACATTTTTTAGCCTGGGCAATGTCAGTCACATGGTGGTTATTTTGAGACCGGTGATGATATCTAAGCGATAAATGCGACTGGTTTTCCTGGTTTTTGTGTGCGGTTTTCATCTAGTTGTTTTTAGCGAACACACTTCTCTTTAAAGCAGTAGCTCGCGGCCGTATATTTTCGGGTACGATGCCACTCCACTGTATATTCGTATGCTTGGATAAAGAAAACGAATTTCTCTAATGAATTGACGCTATTAATCATGGCGCTGCAAAAATTTAATTGTGTCAACTTTTTTATCTACTGCCTATTACAATTTTTCACGGCAGGGTATTATGTGCGACTCAACCACAATGATGCTGAGATATTAGCAAGACGAAACGAAAGCCCCGCTTGGTGTGGGGGTGAACGGGTTAGCCCCCGGAAAGGGTAAGAGTGCGTTCGTTCCCCACCGCAAACATCTGCGGTCCGGAGGGTTGCAGATGTCTCAGCATCACTGTGGTTGAGTCTAATCGTGTCTTCCATCGTGTTCCCTAAATCTTTTTTTTTTCTGTTGAATCTTTCAAAATGCCGGATGAATTTTATCCTTTATGGCTTCTCATAACATTCCTAATAAACCCTGGTGAGTTCTGACTATATTTAGCTAAAATTGTGGAGATTTTTTTGTTTTCGTAGTGTTGGAGAGACCACTGCATCGTTTTATACTTGAATTGTTTCTAGAAATTTGATACATCATCTCTTAAACGTCTTCGTTTCACTTTCTCTTCTCAGTCATCTCATCGTAAAATAATCGCTGTCGATTAATTCTTCTATAAATGTGGGAGAGCCTATTTTCTTGCTTCACTTGAGCCAACTGGATTCGTAGCCTAAAAATTTTTCTGGGTGGCTGCGCATGTTTTATCACATTCCATCAGAATGATATGCCCAGATTCCATATCAAAGAAACGGACCTTATATGAGAACATGACGAATACGAAGGGACAGGACGCATTCAAACTGTGCGGCAGCTGCCAGATTCATGTGACTCGACCATCCGAGTGTCCAGAAAAAAAGTGAATTAGTATTTATTCACCTGTGTCACCTGCAACCCTATTACTCACTGAGTGATCTGTGCGGGCACAGATGAGATTTGTTGCTCCTAAAAGCTCCGGTCCAGTGTTAGCCAGTATTTTGGACAAAAATGACCTTAGTTCTTTTCGGTTTGAATGGACTTTCGGTGTAATGTTTATTCTGTTTTTCTTCGCAGTTTGTGACCTCATTGAAACAACGGAGGGAGGTTTAACGGAAAAATGACTTAAGTCCGTGAAAATGCGAGGTGTAACATTGAATCCAGAACATTTCAGCAGGAAAGCTAGACGAGACAGGCTTGACGGTTTTTGTTTGACAATTAAGCAGCAACCAATTATCGCAGATAATTTCATGCCTAGTTAAAATCATCGCTTCTGGTGAATCTGGGAAAAACTTTTCGTCTCATATATTGCCCTATTCCTTTTTGCATTGAGACGCTAGTACATCAATCCAAATAAGACGGTTGGCGTGAGTCACATCTTAGACATAGAGAACATTCCAGAAATAAGAAGCTTTCACACGTATAGGGTAGAACTACGAGACTCTCTGCAATCGACCGATGTCCAGGTTGTTTCAGATATTTAAATGCTAGCTTGGAACCTTTCTTACCTACCGAATTTGATGGTGACACCAGGAAATCTCGTGTTTTTTATCCTACATGACACTCAAATCTTGCATCACTTTCAGTTCACTTTTTATTGTTATGTTATTTTCTGAACGCAGAAAGGCTTGGGAAGGCTACTTTACAGTTGAGTTTTTAACTGAAGAGCTCAGCAGAATAATGAACGTTGTTTTCTTCTTGTACTCTTCGTTTAGAGATAACCTTTATAACCTGCTCTAGGGTTTAGTGCTACAATTTTAAGACTCTATATGACACATGATTTAAAATATCCATACTTCTTTTGTAAAGTTTCATATGTGCCATTACTGTGCGGGTTACTTTGAATACTAATTTTATTTGGAATGCGATTTAAGCTTGTAGTAAATTACAAAAATCGTTGATAATGAATGGTTAGGGAGATTCTCGCCTTTGTCCTAGATAAATATGGCTTCAAAATTCTGTCATCTACTCCAATCTGGACTAGACGAACTAACATTTTTTTAGTAACTCCCGTGACCGACTTCTATCAACCTCGGGATTGATCGAACAATTCCTTATATTCTTGTTTAGCAAACTCGGCTATTAGACGTTGTTTAGCCCCCTTTAACAATTTTTTTTCCCATGGCTACGATTCTCAAGCCGCAGCCTATTCCACATACGATTCCTTTCCACCTTTATGAATGATGGTTTCAGAAAAAGCGAACCGAATGAGAAATTGTTTTGCCTTGCAACAGTATGCGTGATTTTGATACCTTAGTATTAATATAGTTACCGTTTTCAATGAGTTGGTTCTTTGCATGTTGAATAATCCAACTTTGATGGGCGGCACATGTGATATGAAAGGCGAATTTTTCGAAATTATGGCGAATTGTAAAAAAACTTATTTGGTTTCTCACATCAACGATTTACTTCTTCGCTTTTCGAATTTTTTTTTCTGTTATCAATGTTATTCTTCTCCCTAAAATTATTTACAGCTGTTGTTCTTTAGCAGTTATTCATCAGCATCAGTGGCTACCCATCGATGGTCAGACTGTAACCTCAACCACACTTAGTTAGGCTTAGGCATAACCCTTCTCAGGCCAGATCGCCAACGCGTATTCCAATAGCGTTAATACACTCTTCATTTTCATAGCGAAAACACTTCTCACTATTTATCACCTCATCAGTCGACTGTTCGTTATGATTTCTTCATTATTAAAGGAATTTTATATCACCTTAATTAAGCTAGTTGACGAATATTCAACATAAGTGGTTGTTTAACAATGTGTTGGAACGGTACGCGGTTTGGATTCCGTTTTTCCCATTGAATTTTTTTACATGGTTTTCCGAGGCTCAGTTGGGCAACGATGTTGCTGATGCTGGCCAGAAGCCTTCATCGATTCGGAATGTGCGATTTTTTGTAACAGAGAATCTCTCTGTTGGCGCACGTGGCTTAAGTTTGCGTGGCCGCCACATGGGATGACGCCTAATTTCATGTAAGCTACGACCTTCCTAGTCCTAAAATTACCAGTAGATAACTCTTACGGAAAAAGGTTCTTTTGTTAGTTAAGTTCTTAAGTTCTTTAGTTTTTAGCTTCTTTGTCCTTTTGTTGTTTTCTTTTGTGTGGACCGCTCGTGTGCCACATATATCCAAAATGGCAAACGATTTATCGGGCACAAAGTGATCGTTGCCGTAGTTACGGTCACAGCAGGTCGCACGACTTCGGAACATTTAACTGATCACATATTCACCCAAACATTATGTCATAGTGCTAAAGTGGGCTCTCTTTTGGTTTTACTCCTTATTTTACCATGTTCCTTGCAACGATTTGCCACCTCATCGTGGCTGGGAGGTGTTCCTGAGTGTCAGGTTGTACATGTACAGCGGTGGCTTCATCCATCCGGCAGGGCCTTCCAAGCTGGGAAGGAGTCTGACGTTTCCGCCCAGAAGCCAAGTTAAGAGTAAACCAATACCAGGGCTCACCACGGTCCTGGTATCAAACAAGTCGTTTGGTGGTAAATCTCCCTCTGATACACAAGGGTGGCGACTGCTTGGCGCGGTGATGACTTGGGGAAGACTTTGGCTAGGCTGACCCCGGGACTCCAAGAAACCACAATGGCTAAACTAGAAAAGTTCCGAAATATGGGAATTATGCTGGGGCCTGCACAACCAGTGAGGACGGGCCATCCTAGTCCAAGTAAGTGAGTAAATAAATGTCATTCTGTATTTCAACAAAGATGTTATGCAAGCATCGGAAATAGAAGATATTCTGGGGAATAATTTTACAAATCTTCCCCTCTGTAAATGACTCAAAAGACCGACTTTCTATAAACCTCGGCATAGATAGTTGATATATTTATTTACATGATCTTATAAACTGATCTTCTTTAGCTGATGCGAGGTTGGCATAGGTCTTCCTTGTCATTGTCGTTGTTTTTCGGTGTTGTTGGTCAATGGGTGACGTTTCGGCGATTTCGTCTTCCTTAGAGCCTGGACGTTTTTTTATGCAAGAATACTTCAATTATCCGGTGGAGAAAACGGGCTAAAGTATTAATGAAGATCGCACTTTTGAATAGGCGCTATATTGACCAAAAAAGGCTGCTCACCGTCGATTAAATAGAAATAATGAATAGGAATTAAATAAATGCTTCCCTCTATCTTTTTTAAACTATTTCCTGCTATCCATGTGTTCACCACAAGCCTTTCGGATGTTTTCACGAGATGAGTTCCAGTTCTATTTAACGCCGAGGGGTATAATTTTGCCATGATTATGACGCTGTATGCCTCAGTTGTTTGGGTCAAACAAACGGCTCCTTGAATACTGGGACAGTTTGTCAAAAAAAGTACATTTTTCGTTAACTACTAATAGTATAACTAACGCTTAACGTTGAGAAGGTTGAATAGTGTTATTCCTGATTTAAATTTCACTTTGAAAAAAGTGAAAAGTACGTTTTTTCAACTCCGACTTTCGTTTAACATCGGCATAGATAATCAGTTCCTTGGTTTCTCACCTTAGTGATAACCTTAGAAGAGATTGTTAGGAATCTTTGTGGCCGCTAGTGTCTCGGCTCTGCGGGTAGAGCAGTGGTAGTGAAGCCATTCATTACGTGACCGGCCGAACCCACCCTGGCTCTGGCCCAACAGAGCTCTGGGCGCACCAAACCTCTTCTCCCCCGTGGGTGGGGGGAATTGTTACCAAACTTGTCTGGGACCTGGTCGCTCGTATTAGTCCATATGGCAAATTCCTAGTACCTCTGTCTAGGCGCACTATAGGAAATAATTCTTTACATTTTTGTTGAGCGAACACGAGGTCATACCTTATTCTTCATTACGGTAAAGCTAACGCTTCGGCAGTGTTGCCTTCCTCGGAGCCTGGAAAGGTAAAGTTCACTGCATTCTACGCGGCGAAACACCTCTATAACCAAGCAGAGAAAATGCTAAACGAACATTTCAATCGCATTAAAAAACGAAAAAAGTGCGCACACTCACTGCTTTCTATAAGCCTTCCATTGAGCGTGTCACGTGGAGACCGACCCTACAGAGATCACATGTATGCGTAATGTGCGTCTGACATTAAAAATCAGTCTTAAGTCCTTGTCAGATCACGCCTTATCACGGGGAATTCCTCCTTGCAGTTCATTTTCGGATTCTTGGAACTTATAAACTTATATAAAATGTCTCGATAGTTTTACGCGTTGGTGTTTTCGATTCCAATGCGAGGATGGTAACTTCTACTTCAAAATCTTCCCATTATGTCTCCGTGTCCTATGCTCGCCTAGTGGGGTATCTGGTTTAACTTTTTAGTTTAGAGTAGGTGTTTGGCTGGGTAGTTTGTAGTAAACGTGACCTCTCCAGGCATTGAAGAAGCGAAATGCGTCGAAACGTCAGGTTTACCGTGGTGAATAGTAAAGTAGTCGTGTTTGCTCAACAAGAATGTAGAGAATTATTTGATCAATGCCGAGGTTAATAGAAAGTCGGTCGTGGGAATTACTATAGGGAAAATCGACTCGATTACATTGTTCAACGGCATTTGTAGAAAAGTCGAAAAAATTCTTAAGTACCACTAGAAGCCACCTGCGAAGAGTTCGAAGACATTCATAGATGGTGGATGCGAGGAAACGAATCGTGTCTAAGAAGTTTTAGGATCCGCATAGTGCTACGTAATAGCGTAGGATTATTTAATAATTAAGCAATAATAGTATAATAATAATAATAATAATAATAATAATAATAATAATAATGTATCTGCGGTTCCGCCTTCTTCAGAACATCAATGATTCAAATCGAATGTCCACAGCAGTTTCTAGCTGTGAAGAAGGCAAAGGTGTCAATCACAAAAAGACTTATGTTTTGACTTATCAAGATACTACTGAAAAGTGGGTAATTTTTTAACTACAGTCTGTGGGCGTATACGCGTGAGGACTATCCTAACCAACCGAAGAAAGGTAGTGGTGAGCGCAGTGTTACGTCTCCGAGTGACATTTTTCAACAAATTTTCCGGTACTTGGTGCTATGAGCCTCTGCCACTCATGTATAGGATTACATAGGAGGACAGGTGATGACACTGATTTCTACGTTCAAGGGAAATATCAGATTCCCGTAGAGAATTTCTGTAAACGAGAAGCGGGGGTAAATTGTCAGCATCTGCCATGGAAACATTCATTAAACCTGAGAATTTTGGCACTTTTGAAAAATATTGCTAATTTCTGTTATGTCAAGAATTTAAAATCGGCCAACTGAGAGCCCATATGGAGAAAACACGGGTGCATAAATAGATAAGTAAATAAGAACATACTTAAAGCGATCGTCCTCTTGCTCTTAAAGGCAAGAAATTAGGGATGGACTCCAATGTATTTGTCCCTGCCGGATGTATGTAGATATGCTCATTCATGTATTAGTGGGTATTTCTTGCATGTGTGAACATTGTACCTTGGAAATCAGTTCGTCCAAAAGCCCAACTGATGGGGAATTGCTAAGTAGGAAACACTTTGGAGTCTCCTCTAATAGGTAAACATACCTCATCTCTGACATGGCATTATGATATAAATAAATATTTCTTGTCGTGAACATCAACATAAATATGAAATAATATAAAATATGATGAAATAAAATAAGATATAGCAATTACAATATGAATATAGGCGGCGGATAGCACAGTGGTAGTGATGTCGATCATCACAAGCACGGTGCTGGTTTGATTCCGCTCCAAGCTCACCAAGCCTCTCATCTCTCTGGGGTCGGAAACGTGGTACTGGACTTGTCCAAGAAAAAAAATTACTCTCTGCAATCCAATTGGAAACGCTCCATTCCTGCTATCTCAGGATTCCAGGGGAGTCGACTCGACCAACACTCAACGACATCGAAGATGAAATGAAAATTCTCAGTCAGCAGCCGAAGCCATACATAAAAGTTGGAAAACATTCGTTAATAATGGGTGCGAGGAAACTAATCGAATATGAGAAGTGCTGGGATGCGCACAGCAGATGTTAAAACTGGTCCTGTAAAATAAAAATAAAATAAAATAAAATAAAATAAAATAAAATAAAATAAAATATAAATAAAGCATGAAAACAGATGGCTTCATCGCATTGTTTTTTAGAAGAGCACCAAATTATGTAAGCTTCGGATAGGACGAATATGGAGAAGTTGTTAAAATCCAGGGTTTTTTTTTGACATAGCAGAAATTGTGAAGGACTATGAGAAGGGCAATTTTTTTTCAAGAATGACTAGATATAGCTAGATAGTGAAAAACTGGTTGCAGCACATTCTAGTGTTTTGGTACAAGGATGGAGACCCATACAACAGTGGCTGCTGTCTTTTCTTCATCAGTGGAATTGTGAGAACATTTGTTGTAGAACGGCTATTTAAGCAGCGAAGGACTTCAACGCGGCGTATCGGATTAGGGCAGTTACGAAACGTGGTAAAATATCGTAGGATTAGAAGGTGTTATCGCACAAAATGTCATTCTGCTTAAAAAAGGATTTAGTTTGGTGACGATGAGTCAGCGTGAATGTAGAGTTGACGCGAGGAGGCAAACGGCTTGAATAGCTTAGAAAGTTTTCAGTGATCTAGTGAAGAACAAGTAGTGCAGCTAGCTTTTGGACTTAAGGGTTCTCCCTGCCTTAACATACGTCTCGCTATCCTAGATGATTCGTAAACAGGATGAAAGTGCAGTCAACATTATCGAACGCGCTACTAAAGAGGTATGCCAGGAGTATGCTACTTCTCGAAAGAGATAGAGGGAATCCAATAAACAGAGATTGTCGCATGAGCCAGAATATCGAAAATTAGGAGAATTCGAGAAAGGAAATGCGTGTCAACGATGACTAAAACACATAGTATCCGTTAGTAGTTGAATTCGACAGAATTTCGACACACCGCAGGAGAACGACGACGTGATGCTCAGACTTTCTTACGAGGATTATGAAAGAAAATATGATGCTGTTCGTTTAAGTGCTCATCATCGCTCCATGCTCACTCACTTCTCGAGTGAACGACAGAGACCCTAATTTTTTTGACCAGTAGTCGTTTGAATATTTGTTAATTCATGAGTATAATTGGCTTAGCTGAGGATTTTGTGTGAATATCTGAATCTGCAGTACATTGAATTCGATCGATTATTTAAAGTTATACGATGGAAAAATAATCGAACCGGTTGTCACAGATGGTCATCAAATGGACATCGTTTTAATTTTAATGATAACGATGTGATTGAAGAATCCTTATAAGCTATAGTGAGTAGGTGGCTCTGTGCGTATGTCAACCATTCTTTATACAACGTGAAGAAGGTGAAGAAAATTTCAGTATCAGAATTAATTCACAATTGTAAAAAAAATGGTTAAAAGACATTATGGAAGATTATTATTCGTATAGAGATAAATAGTGGTGCGTGTGGCGCAATGGTCGAGGCGCCCTGCAACACACACATGGGATCGATCCACGCGCCCATGGTTCATCAAGCCTTCCATCTCTCCGGGGTCGGCAAATTGGTACCTGACTTGTCTGGGATGATAGCAGCACTGATTCGATACATTGGTAGGCCACCGAGAGTCATTGTAAAGGACAGATATGCATTCAATCACCTCCAAATGATGCTTAATGAACTCGAATGCGTGGCGCGTTCTTCAGGGGATTGATCAACGCCAAGTGCTTTATTCTTTTTTATTGAAATAAATACTGTAGATTATTTCTGTCGTCCGATGTTTTATGAAATAGTTGTTCTTTTTAGAAGACAATGACTATTTTACAACATGCCGTGTAGGTTGCTATTTCAAAAAAAACATGGATGCTCTACAGGTTGCCAGTCGTACCTGCCGCAATGCTATATCATCCTTTACATCCCATTTGTTTGCACCTATCTTTAACTACTCAACAAATGCTGTCAAATTTTTTGTCGTATTTTCGTAGTTTCTTCATACAATTGTGTCTCATGGGCGTGTATTTCGTAGAGGTTAAAGGTGCCCAGCAGTACACACATGGTCTTTGATTTGATCCTGCGTACTGAGCTAACATAGCGCTCTGTTTCTGGGGCTAGAAAATTTGTGCCCGTGTTTCCTTCGTGAACAAAACCCAAACTGGCTGATTACAATGGTGAGGTGCCATAAACTATTCTGTGGGCCCAGTATAAATTCAATCACCTCTAACGATGTTTGATAGCGTCGAAAGTATGGCGAATTCATGGGGAATTGATGAACTCAATGCTAACTTTTTTATTTGCTGCCTACCATATTTTTTAAAATATGGTGCGAAATACAACCACAGTGATGCTGAGATATTTGAAAAACTCCAGACCGCAGGTGTCTGCGATGAGGAACGAACGCACTATTACCCTTTCCGGAGGCTAACGCGTTCACCACCACACCATGCGGGTCCTTCGCTTCGCCTGTCTCTCAGCTAGTTCTGCCGGTCAGTGCCATAACCCTAGTTATATCTCTATCCTAGCATCATTGTGGTTTATGAACTCAAACTGCTTATGTAATGCTGAGATATTTGCAAAACTCCGGACCGCCGGTGTCTGCCGTGGGGGAACAAACGCGCTATTGTCCTTTACGGGGGAGTAACGCGTTCACCACCACACCGTGCGAGTCCTTCGTTTCAAATAGCTCAGCATTACAGAAGTATATTTCTCAACATACCCTGCCGTTAAAAAAGAATAGGCAGTAAATAGAAAGGTTAAGATTGTGATTCAAACTGCTTAATTTTTTTATCTTTTATTATCTATGGTGTTTTTCATGTAATATTTCGTTTTCTTGTTCCACCTGGTTGTCCTTCGCCTAGAAGCCATAATTTTTGTGGATTCCAATAGGATGGTTATTGCCGATCATCGATCGATCTATTTGTACAGCACATTTGACGCGCACCATATAGAACTCAGTCCAGAAATGTATGTTCAAGGTCCAAAAGCCTAAATACAACATTAACTTCCTAATTTTGGGCCATAATGAGCCTAAAAAATTTTTTATGAGAAATAAGGCGAACTAAATTAATAAGTGTTTAGTGTTTCTGCGATCCGTTGCGTTTCTTTCCTTTTTTTTTAAAGCTCATCAGTCACCATTTTAAGAATCTCAAGGTTACTTCCTGATTATTCCGCAGTTCTTGATTTCAGGTTCGAAAGGAGGATATCGACAAAAATGGCGACTGCATAGGACCGATGACCACAATGGAGGCGATCGGTGAGTGTGATCTGGATGGACAACTTGTCTTTTCGTGGGCGTGGTTTGTATAGCAGATATGAGAGTGCAAGTGAGAGAGAACGAATGATGATAGATGAGCGAATAGCGAAGAAAATAGCCAATGATGATAAGGATGACCGTTTTCATAATTAGGCATCACAACATATTTAATGGTAGTTTATGAAATTTCTTCCTTTGATCTGTTTGTTGTAATCTGATCTGAGACCACCGTATTCATGTAACCTTCGCTTTTATGTAGTCGATTTTTCTTTCTTTTTAAGAATGAAACATCGTTGTGTAATAAAATATAGTGCACTTCTTTATAGTAAGGAGATAAGAGATCGCGGACTGATTACAGTTTCTTCCTAAGGCTACCTTTTCTGCAGGCTTGCAAGGGTTAAAAAAAGTTGAATTCGATGATGAAAAAATTCAGGGTTTCCGGCCCTCCTTGTGTAATGTTGTTTATCCAAACGATAATCGTACTTAGCTATCTTCTGTTGTAGCGGTTATATCCTTTTATTTCTACGGCTTATTACAACTAAGCTAAGTGATTTCTAAAACTTAATAGTTTTTACTATGTGAAAATCCTGTAATATGTTGTTTCTCGCAGGTATAAGATTAGATTTTTGCTAGAGTTTATATTTATAATATGCGTGCAACTGTATTACTGTTAAGGATCATGCACTACCAATATTGCTTTTTTATTAATTTTTTATAGACGCTTGTTAAATGTGCTATGCAATAGGTTCGATGGTTCACTCCCGCGCCTGTTCCTAACCAAGCTCGCTCTTACTCTCATTCCGAAGTCGGCAAACTCCTCCTGTACTGCATAAGAGAACAAAAACACCGTCGTTACACATCGAGATGCGTTCGGAAGTTATTGTGAAGGGCAAATATGCATTCAACTGCCTCCAAAATGCTTGGAGTGGAATGCATAGGACGTCTCTATCTATCATGACTACTCCTTACCAATAAACATGCTTTCTAGTTGTCATCGTTTGAACTGAAGGGATAAAGCTGGTTCTCATTTGCACGCAGTCCAACATGGCCAGCTCCAACCACCTTCAGCAAGAACGTGAAATTGTCGGTTAAACTCAACCTCGCTTTGCCACCCATTTCGGACATCCACACTGACTAATGTGGCCAATCTGTTACTGTTGTGTTGTTCGTGTATCTGTTATTGAAAATCGTGGACGATTGTAATGGATAGTTCACCATCTGGATTTGGTTTACCAAAGAGAAAAAAAAGACGAAGCCGTCTCCCACTACTAATTCGAATACTTTCTCAAGAATTACGAATGGCTGTTCTCATTAGATGGAGTTGTCATGATTTTCATCAATTTCTTGAGCATTTTCCCTCCTTCAGTCTTTCCTATGTGTTTACAGGTAAGGTAAGCAGATGTTTTATTTTTTGATAAACTGTGGTTTCTCTCCATGTAATTCTATTGAAACAACGGGAAACAGAACTAAAAAACAGAGCAGAACAGAACAAAAAATAAACCAGGAATATTTACAAAGATTCTAGGATTCTACTCCATTTTGTCAACTTTTTATCTGTGGCGTACATGACTAAGATCATAGCTATTTGCTGCCAGCTGTCTGAAGATGAAAAAGCGTTGCAGTTTACATCGATTCGTTGTTTCCCTCTACAGTAGAAAAAACATGAAAGTTTAGAGAACGCTAAGAAATTGCCGACCAGTTTAATGTTCTGTTATTGACTAACACAATCATTCAACCAATTGTTGAATGGAATCAAAACGAATGAAGAAGGAGGAAAAAAACGAAAAGAAGTAGGGAGGACGAAAGCGTGAGATGTTCTGGTGTAGCTCGATGCAGTTGGTGGTTGCTCGGTTCAAGTGAGCTGGAAGCGCGGCAGCTTTGCCATGTCGCTGGAATACCATGTTAACTCACACTGACAAAGCTTTAGGATTCTTTTCCTATCCTTTATTTCATTTCTTTATAAAAACTCTGCTCGAAACTCAAGAAGACGTGGTGCCGTTGAATCTGTTTAATTATTAAGGACTGTGGAGATACAACTGAAGATATTCTGTTCCTAGGAAATGAAAGTTTTGGAGAAAGTACAAATATTGTGATGACCTGCAGAATTCGAATCTATTTCCTTATTGTCTCATTCACCTCATCTCCACAAGTCTCTGATTTATCACAATCCGCTTTCGTTATCGCTTCTTGCGTCGGATGTATTTTTCTCTCCATTTTTATAAAAGTTTGTGGGAACTGTTACTTTATTACCAGGGATGTACCGCTTCTAACAGCTTCCTCTCCCTGGACCGATACAGATCCTAGTGAAAAAAATCTTCTGCTGCTTGTTTTGATCATTAGTGTAGTAGTGATGAATGTTAAAATATTTGATTGATTCGTCTGCATAGCTAATTGGCACACTATGACAAATGACAAAAACGTCCTAAGTGAAATTTTCAACGGCGATCTTAACGAAAAGCCACGCGATTCCATGAGATTCACACTTCCGCCTTTCATTCACATCTCGTCTTGTTCTTCATTCGCTTCGCATCTCGTCGGATTCCTGACAATCGTCGACGTCTCTCGGCTTTCGTTATCGCCGCCGCTGTGACAGCGGCGGCGGTGGCGGCGGCGGCGTCGGCGACGACTGAGACGAGTTGGCGCGTTGTTGAAGGGTAGCATGGTGAGAAAGTGGGCGGGGTCGGAATAAAATTGTTACATCCCGGCGTTGAGAAAATGTCGGAGCCATTTCACTATTTCATACACGACGGCAATTGTTCTCTCTTATTGCACTGGCTGTTCAGGCACACCCTTTTTTATTATTATTATTATTATTGTTATTATTATTATTATTGTTATTATTAACATTATTATTGGCATTATTATTGTCACTGTTATTACTATTGGTGGCTATTATCATTAAATGATAGCACTATGTAAGCATTCATCATTTCTCATCACAAGTAATCATAATGATCAATAGCTGTTCTACTTTTTGGCCTTCGTATTTAGCCTTTTTTGTTTGGGTCAAGCTTTTTTACACGTAAAGCACACTTTATAATTAATTCTCAGTAGTTACAATAATTACAGCCGGCATACGTTTTCATTAGAAACGCTTCGGTCATTTTGCATGTGATTCTGTCGACGACATTAAGAATTGCGTTTTGCAGCGCTATATTGGTTGGTGTTAGTTTTGTCTTTTTTTTCCTTTTCAGCAAATAGTAAAGTGAGCAAATAAATCTATTGGCGATATGTATAAGTATGCGCCGCTTACGGTTCTGTGCTGAAGAATTCATCGTTTTCCGACGAACCGGTTCCGTCCCACACACATACAGACACAGACACCCACACTAATGCTGTTGCTGGCCTCGCAAAATGCTTCTTTACATCTCATCGTCCAGTAGAAAAGAGGGGGATTTAAACGTCGAATGCGTGAATGATTTTCGACAGTTTTTTTCGGTTGGTAACGACCTTTGCTGTGACTGCGAACGTCCCACTTTCCTGCCCAACTGTTGTGCTTCTGCTTTGATAAGCGCTTTAGAGAGGATTCGCCCACGGACTTCTTCTTACCCCCGCTCTCAACCCATGAAATTTTTATTGCCCTTCATCCACAGTGGGCTTGAATATGCAGTCACACGCCATCGCATATAAGAATTCCATTCAATAAGAAGTGCTTTTTTTGAGTTAAGAGTTCTTTTTAGCTTTGAAATATGCAAAAATAGATATTCAAGTCCACTTCCTCTAATTCTCTACATTTTTTTTACAAACGTTAAAATATTCTAAGGAGGTATTTCGATAAATAACACTTCAACCAGTGGATGTATGTATCTTGTCAACTATGTCATTTGTAGTGATCTTATCAGTGCCATCGAAGATGAAAGAGAAAGCAGTGATTGTTTTTTTTCCTGAAAATTAGAGGTAATTAACTAGATGTACGTGTCTGTCATCTTTAGAAGAAAGTACAAGCAGTTGCTGATTCCCGTTATTTTACCGTAATTTCGAGGACTCTCACCAGAATTCTTATGTCGCACAGCGGGGGTCATCGTACGGCGCAACGTGTCGCATTATTTTTTCCCCCATCATAACAGAAAACTTGTCTCGTTCTTATTATGGAATTCCAATAGTTCTTGCTACTCGTTTAACTTTCTTTATGTACTTTTAATTTTACTTCAGCACTTCAATATGCTGTAGACAGTTTTGCGAGTTTAGCAACGCTTTTTTATGAGTATACCGTAACCTCATTTGAACAGTTGGTTTTTGTCAATGTCGCCTTCGTCTTTGGTCTAGGAACAAGAGCGTTTCGTTCTTTTTTCTTTTCGCCAGATTGAACGATATGCTTTAGTTCATTTATTGAAAGACGGAGCAGAGATTCATTCTCCTTTAAAGTACTCGATAGTGAGAACTATGAATGTCGAAGGAAGGCTGAATGGTGGTGGAACCTTTACGATATATTCAAAATTTAGAAAAGAATGTTAATCTAGTGCCCTTAGATCAGATTTATCGAGCAGAGCACGTCTATGTACATTTTTACTATCAAACTAAGGAGAAATTAGAGCGGATGTTCCGCTTCCTGGGCCTCGCCTGAATCTTACTTTCGTGCTGGGTACATCTAATTTTACCGTACTCAACAATGTAAAGATTGCGAAAAAGCTTATGAGCTTAAGAAAAATGAACGAGTTGATTTTCAAAAACGTGCACTGTTAAGAAGTGGCGATCCTCACGTATCGTTCAGAACGGTTTGGGATTCTCGATCATTACGAATTGACAAGTGAGGGATTAAGAGAAGGTGACTGTAAGCGGAAATGGACTGCTAGAGCCTAAAAGAGCACCAAAAATGTGTTAAGGATTAGTTTGGTGTCAAAAAATTTTTTTTGTCATGTTTGCATGGCCCTACATAATCTTTGCACTTTACACAACGCTAGCAATTTTGTAATATACTTACTTACTTGGATACTTGGATGGACCGTCTTTACTGGTTGTGCGGACCCCAGCACAGTTTCCGTTCTCTAGGAACTTACTGGTTTAGCCATTGTGGTTCCCTGGAGTCTGAATCAAGGACAGCCTGGCCAAAGTCTGCCCCCAGGTCGTCGCCATCATGCGCAGTCGCTGCCTTTGTGGGTCAAAGGGAGATTTGCCACCATGCAACTAGTTTGGTACCAGGACGGTGGTGGATCTCGGTATTGGTTTATTCTTAGCTGGGCTTCCTGAAGTAAACGTTGAACTCCTCAGCTTGACAGACCCTCAGACCCTGCTGGGGAATGAATCCTGCGCTGTACATCGCAGTCCGACACCCTAAGAACACCTCCCAGCCACGATGAGGTGGTAACCATTGGGGGAGTGTATAATAGTTATGTAATATAACACTGTTTTTTGCATCCAACGAACTACGCAGGGTCTATGTTGACCTTTCTACGTAGGGAAGTTCATAAAATTAAAGAATAGTATTCGATCGTTTCAATAAATTCCTTGTTCCGCTTTGTATTGTGCTTTCGTCTCTACCTAGCTAGACGTTCCGCACTGAGTCGTTCCTCGGTGGTTTTTTACAGTTGAACTGTTTTTCGTCATGAACAAACACCAAGTTGTTTTTTACAGCGTTTATTAATTCACAATAGCTGACGTTTAGGCAGTTTGACCTTCAATGCGGAGGTTAAAAGGATGTCGCTCCTGGGTTGCGCTAAATTTTACTAGCTTTTAGTGTTCTCTGGTCTCCACCACTTCTTTGTAGGAATGCCTAGGAATACCTATTGTTTCATAGCCGAAATATTGTCCTAATAACAGAAATCTGATAGTGAAAACGTGATATGTAACAAAAAGGTCAACAAAAAATCCACAGTCCCAAGTCTTTGAACTCCTTAACAGCTACACATCTGATGAGGTCACTCTTGAGGATCACATTTGCTTGGATGTTTAAAGGTAATAGCGATGCCCAGATTTTCGCTTATCGTTCGTTTTGATGCAAAAAGTTTTTTCTTTGAATAGAAATGAATAGACGTCTGTCGGACATCGTTTTGCCTTTTCGCGATTAAGAGCACTATAATCGCCTCCCGTCAGTCGCTGGCCAGCAACTGTCGTCGAAAGGCATCCTCTTGGATAAAAGAACATTTGCGATTGTACGGATTGTCAATATGACTGAGTGATTCGTAATCGTCCTACTGAGATTACTTCTTTTGTAATCTGATTAGCATCACCAACATTTTATCACATGTGGGGAATCGGAAGCTGAGGGAAAATGTGAAAAAAAGAAAGAGAAACCTCAGTCAAGATCACTACAGTTTAATCCACCGTCATATAGCACTAGTTCATTTCGGTTTTTGTCCGTTTTCGATAGCTCCAGTTCGTGTTACCTCTGTGGTTTTCGTCCAAAACTAAAACCCATGTCATACTTCTACCGTTCTCATTCCAATCAAACGCCGAGCGCCGGTACCTGCCAAGAATGTTCGATGGCTTTACTGCTTTATGGTATTTTTAGTATATTGCGTTATTGCAAATACGTAAAATTGTTGACGTTGTGCACAGTATATTGAGATTGGATATGGCGAGGTAATGAGATGACGAAGGGCTAAACATTTAACGATTTTTCTATGGCTCTCATTAGACTGGTCATTTGAAACTGCAACGGCCTGCGGAATATGCCGCTGTGCAAATCAGTGAAAACTGAGAGTGATGAGTGCATTCCACTAGTTGTTCATATTCGTCTACTTCATTCTTCGTTCCCATACGTCGTTGCTCGCTTCCTCGCTCTCATGTACGTTCTTCGTTCCTCATTCTAACACTTCTTTCCTTGTTCTCTTATTTCTTGGTCTCTCATTAGCTGTTTAACATAATCATCAACGTCACCACCAGAAGGTGTTCTTATCTAGTCGCCATTCGTCTCCGTGCAAGCTTATCACTCACCTCTTATCACGCCGCTTCCCCGGGGAACTAATATAGCCACTGGAATGGGATTCACATCAGTACCTCTCGACGCTTTAATGATGGAGTACTTATTTTTTATCAATACATAATGAGGTGAGACATAATGAGTTGAGTGAAAATTTTGTGTTGTTGAAAGCTGTATCTCGTTAAAGTGAGCAATATCATACATTATTTGCTATCTATTATTATTTATCACTTATTTATCTTATTATTTGGACCATTGTTTATTTAGTTTTAACTATATTTCCAATCAACACATGTTCTTTTTTTGATAAGCTTACACCAGGTTTGTAAACAATTTTCATTTGGCTAACGTTTCGACGTCTTTGTATTTACCAGAGCCGTTGATCCGAGTCGATAGTCCACGGTTGCACGGTTGTTCTTCGTCTCGATGTGGCGTCTTCCCCTTCTTGTCGAGTCGAGTATTTCTTAGCGGACCATCTCTCGAATGAGGCATACTCACTCACTGATGCCTTTTTTATACAGGATGCTGATGGTTGATAGTTGTGATTGTCCGGTGATAGCAACTTGTTTTCGCAGACAATCCATCCTTCAGAAGTCGGTATCATTATCAGCTGGCAAAGAGCATAACAATATTTCAAAAACTGACTTTCGTTTAACCACGGTATCACTGTACTGTACTATGCCGTACTGTACTGTACTATATACGGTATATGTATGTCATTCCCAAATTTTCTGATTTATTTTTGATCTCCAACAAATAACAAATACTTAACTACAAAAGCTGCTTTGGAGTGCCTAAGAGCATTGGAAAATTCGTTAGAAATGGTTTTATTTCCTAAAATATTGGGTGTAGAGGATGGAATTTCGCGAAACACAATATCATAAACAGCCGAAAAAATTTTTGCGTTAGAGGCAATTCGTATGGTCCACTCTGACCATCGGCATATTTATTTCCGTCAGTGCATACGGTCGTCTGTATGTTAGTAACTGAGTATCTTCTATAGGATTTTTTGTGCTACACTTCGCAAAGTTGAAAACGCAAAGAAAAAAATCGCATGAATAACTCTAATTTAACCGCACTTAGGTAGGAAACTAGTTAAGAGAGAGGTAAAGCAAGAGCGTCAGTGGTGCAGTGTGCAATATGCGATTCCCCGGAAAGGGTAACCGTTGTTCGATCTGACCTGGTGTCCAAGTTTTGTGAATATCTGAGCAGCATAGTGGTTGCATTTCAAGCAATAACCTGCCATGAAAATTTACACTAGGTAGTGAATAAAAGGTTAACTCTAATCTGGTTATTTGTTTTTTTTTCTTTCTTTGAAGCCAAAGCGGTTTTGCTTCGTATTTCATTTCGTGTCACGTCGAGTTCTCTCTTTTCGAGCATTCCTTCATTCTTTTTCATTTTTTTCTCTTGTCCTTATTTTTTTGCACTTATATTTTCTCTCTTTCAATTTTGCTTTCGTATTTCTGTAACTTTGTTCTTGAAAGTAAAGTAAGTTCGCTGGCACCGGGTAGTATCAGAGTCCTCTCCTTACACTTTTATTTTCATCTTTATTCATTATCAATGTTTAATCAATAATCTTTAATATTCCTTTATATCTGTTTCAACCGGTTTCTTTTCATCAAATCCTAGTTCATTTCGGAACATGGTTTTGTTTTCAGCACCAAATTAGTGCTTTTCTAAAATACAGCGTACTTCCTTCTTGATCACTACGTACTTCATGAGGGTTTTCTCAACTAAGCCGAAATTCATGGATGTTTCGAGTTTTTAGTCTATTTTTAGTCTATTACTTCCATACGTTGTTTGCCGACCGGAATACCTATTGTGTGTGGGATTTGAATATAAATCAGATTAAGCCTGCCTGTGGGTTTTGAATTTCGCCAATACCTAACTAAACTTTCCATTCAACGTCGCTCTCACCTATTCACCTGTCTCACCGATGGTTGTGAAGCGGCTCGAACGACCTCTAGTAGAACTTGCACTCATCTCCGTAGTCATGTTCTAGAGATTCCTAGAGAGTTTTACTTGATGGCCAGGCATTTTCTCCCTTTTTGGCCTTTTGGTCTTCGTGAAGAACTCTCAATATCAAGACGGTGATATCTTCGTTGTGCCGCTAATGTCAGGAGCTTAGTCGAAAATTAGCTCCTTCATGATATCATTACCTCCTTGGTTATTAAACGTTGACGTAGGTTAGAGCATAAGATTTTTTTTGTCTTGTTTTCGGAGGAACGACATGCTCTTAATATCGTTTTCGTCTGCTCAGCTCCTGAGCTATCAGCTATATCTATTCAATGAGTGGTCAGAAACAAATTCGTTCCCTATAAACATTGTTTTCTTGAGGTACAAACAAACGTTGGCCTTTCCGTGTGCGCTGTCGAAATCAGCTAACATCCGACCCTCGTGGCCAGTGTTTGATATCACATTACCAGAGTCTTCAACAAACATAGGGTACATAATTGTCACCCATCGACTTTCACTGCCATCTTATCTCATTCCAGTTTTCTTGCAACGTTGTCGAGAGCTGTGCAGATTAAATGTGACTCTGTTATGTCCTTGTGGAACCTCTCCCTTTATGACGAATATGGCGTTGTGTAACATGAAACTCTGGTTGTAAATTGCTGTATAGTTCATGAGCGTTTTGCAATGACTTGTAAGGCCATAGCCGTTCACAGCTTCTATGAATGCTATAGTTTCAACTGATTCGAAAGCTTTTCTAATCACATGCTAATGGGCCAAAGTGACGTATTGTGCTCTCTTGAAACTTCATTGAGTTTATTTATTGTAGAGACATCGTGCTAAACTCTTTTAGAAACCGTGTTTATCCGTATACCATTTCTACGTCCAGTGCAATGTGAATCCTGTTGAGGATGATTAAAGAGCTCGTAGGCGACAGACAGATTCTATGGTTTGTAAAGGAGAACTACGGTGACGACGCGTCCTTCCTGAGGTGCAATGAGTAGTGCTGGGTGTTGGACGTAGTTGTGTGTTCGGTAGAGAATTTTTTATTTTCATCGAGTGCTGCTTCTGATGTTTTTTAAGGGTTCTTAGTACTTTTTCCTGCCATACAGCATTACCTATAATTTTTCATAGCTGCTCGATGAAAGTACTTTTAAGACTTGATTAGCTCACAGCTTTATTTTTTAAAACTTTGCCCAATCTGCTTTTCATTCTAATTGTTAAGGTCATTGTGAAGTGAGACATGTTTGCCTAGAGTTCAAATTCTTTCGCTCATGCGACTGTTTTTCGATCACGTACGCATTCTAATCAGTGCGCATATTTATATGTTGTGTTAATCGGTTTTCTGAAGAGCTTTGTATATTTGTACTTAAATATCATATGCTTGAGGTTTGATCAGTTTCACAGTGATTTTTTATCAGTCGTTCTTCGTTTCTATGCAAGCTTATCACCTCTTATCACGCCGCATGCTGGGGGGAACTATTTTAATCATCCCATTTGCGAGTTCTAAACTCTCAACTTAATTAGCACTGTATAGAAGTGCCGTGATGGGTCGACGGAAGAAAATTCGTCAGGTAGAGTTCTCTCATTTGTACGATAAAGAACTTTCAAACCAATAATAGTTCGATTCTCCGTAAAGCTTTAAGACAAAAGCTATATCATACCAGTTAAGCCAAATCTTCAACTCACTATGATGTGGTCTGCTTTATTACGTTAAATTCTTGCTTATCCTGATGAGCTTAGACACCCACTTAGCTTATTCCCTTCATCGCAGTCTGTGAAATCTTGGAGGAAATCGTTGACATTTCCATACATTTATCTTACAGGTGTCATCTTGTTTGTGCAACATCTCCTTGCTATTCATATTGAATATTTAGGCTTCGCATCTTTGTCACAACTCAGGGATGTAGGGATATACGAAAGCTGTCAAAGCTGGCGATAGAAATCCGCATACATGGAAACACACCTACGCACTCATGCATGACTATGTATACGTACAAATGGCACATGCAATTCATTTCGTTTAAGTAGAAACGGGAAACTCATCTCACGATTCCGTCTGCTTGCAAGAGTATCATTATACATGATCGTTTCTAGCCCGCTTTTTGCCATTTTCAATCGCCTCATTCAGCAGCCGACCCGGGAATTCCCGGGAATCTCTCGCATGATGAGGTTATGGAGGTACTGCTCAGAATTCCGGCACAATACTTTTAATGTTGTTTAATTCGACATGTAGCGTAGTGCTAGAGGAGTCCTGCAATACAGGCGGTCTTCGCTTCGATTCGCCTCGAGGTTACCAATCCAATCCTTCTATCTCTGCGGGATCCTCAGGTTGATACCAGACTTCTCTGGGAAGAGAGCAGCACTAATTTGATGTATCGACAGGCTGCCGCAATTCATTGTGTAGGCCAGATTTGCATTCAGTCACCTCTAACGATTTTTAGTCGAAGTCGAATATGTGGCGCATCCCTCAGGGGATTGATCAACGCCGAGAGCTTTATCCTTTTTTTCACTATTTGCTTCATCAGAGACATGTATTTTGAGTTTTCAGGTAGATTTCGAACTGGACTGAACATCATTCCAGATCATATCCAGAGACTAAATGCGACCTCCGACGGTGACCTCATCTGTCATCATCCCGTGCTGAATCCCTTCCGCTAGTGTCCTATAAGGCGCGTGAGTGCATGCGGAATTGGCGCGCACTCCGATGTCGTTGGTTATCGCTCGTTTCGGGGGTTTCGTGTCTTGTCGTTGAGTTTCATCAGTGGTTTTTTCACTGTGGAAATGCTCAAACGAGAATTGAATGTCACTCAATGCATAAATTTGTGGGGCGTCTTCTTCACAATGTTTTGCTAAGAAAAAATAACAACTCTGTTTACGTTCTACAAACAGTTATATTTCCATTTCGACTCAACAGCTCAAAATTATCGTTGTTTTTGATCTCATAGTTCTTAATGCTGGATTTGTTTTTTGAAAATCCATTCAGGGTAAATGTCAGTGCTCAATGCAGTGAAAAGTACTTGCTAACTAGCTAGGACGGTTGTTGTATTCCTAAATGTGAACTAGCGAAGGTCGTTTTTTTTAACTGGAACAGTTGCTAATATTCAAAATTTTTGTGAGAACTCAACGCGTGACATAGTTGAACATCTATTTGGATACTGGGATACCTCGATGGTCCGTCTTCACGAGTTGTGCGGACCCAGGCTACATTTGTCATTCGTTTCTTTCCCTAGCAGTCGTCGTCCATAGTTGTGGTTTTGTTCGATCATGTTGAAGAACGAACTGTTTTTTTTATTAATGTCTTAATTTTTTGTTTGCTGCTTATTCTTTTCTTGTTACTTGTTCTATCATAGTGGATCAATGAATAGGTAGGCGACTTCTAAAAAATTACATAAATTCCCAAGACCAAGTTTCTGTTAACCCCAGCATTGATCAAATAACTCACTGTTTTCTTGATGGAGGGGACAAAAAGGTTGTTAACAACAAGATTTATCCGGTACAATGCTGGCTGACTTTTTCGCAGGCTTCGCCTTCTTCAGATAGCTTGGATGAAAACAAAAGTTGTATCAGCTTTCAGGAATGAAAACCACTTCTGTTCTTTATTTTACTTTATTTTATTTCATTTTACTTGATCCGTTTTCACGTCTACTGTGCTGATCCCAGCACTTCTCATATCCATTTCATTTCCTCGCATCCATCGTTCACGAACGTCTTCCAAGTTTTTACGTGTGGCTTCAGTTGTTGCTTGAGCATTTCCACTTCATCTTGAATGTCGCAGAATGCTGGTCGAACAACTCTCCGACCCTGGAGGGATGAGAGGCTTGGCTAGCCCGGCGCGGAATCGAACTAGCACCATGCTCGTGATGACGGGCACCACTACCACTGTGCCACTCGCCCCGTGATCAATCTCCTCAATCATCTACTGTTAATAAATTACGAAAACTTTTTTTCGGGAAGACTTCAATGCACAACACACGTGACGACTAATTAGACGTGATCTGAAGTGGCCAGTAAACGAAATTAGCCATGTTCGCGTCTGTGGAAAACAGTTCTTAAGCAGACCTAGTGGCATACAGAGGTTTTTTATCTTTAAATGTGTTTGGGGTGGAATCACAATGCAAAGGTTCCATCTGTTTCTCCGTAGTGATTGGGCTTATGGGCATATTCGGCAGGGGAACATTTTCCGAGATGGTCGTACTAGGGCGTTCCCAGTTTGTTACTCCAGAGGTCACCATCCCCTTTGAACCTGTTCGTAGGAAGGCCTGATGCCTTTGAAGCAGGAATCTTCCAGGTCGACGGCGTTTCGTGTAATTGTTCAGCCGACTGCCTATTCGACAGCTATGTTGCATCCAAGATCCCCAAATTTTCCTTTATTGTTTTTAACGGGATTTCATCTGAAGTGTTGTGTACAATAACGAATCAGGTTCATATTCGTCACTAAATGAATGGTCTATTGATCTTTTTTCCTTATATACTCAAGCTTATTTTTCTCCATGACCCATTGCAGATCCCATCACTTACTTGATTCGATTCATTTCCCCGCAACCATCATCGACGACAGTCTTCGGACTTCTGCGTTTGAATTTAACTTTTGCATGACGATTTTAGACTTCTTTATGGATGTAGTAAAGTGCTGATCGAGTCCATCCTCTTTGGAATTCCGGGATTACAGCAATGATATGGTTCTAAATCTCGTGGATCGGAGTGTGAGCTTGGCAGGCAAGTCTGGTGCCAATTCACTGACCTCAAGGAGATGGGGCCTGTTGGCCTAGAGCTGTGCCGAACTAGTGCGTACTAGATTCAAGCACTACTATTAGGCTATCCGAGGCCGACGCAAATGAGTACTTTTATAAGTTATTTATTTATTTAAGAGTACTTTGCACACAAGGGGATTTGTTTAGGTTGCAGCTTAAGTAACATAACATAGGGTTTAAGATAAACAGTATGTTTCGGAATGGATTGCTTTTTGTTATCAGCATCTGAATTACGTCATAACTAGGTTCTGATTTGGGAAATCCTGAAGTTGATCATGCTGAGTTACAATGACGGCTGGCCATTCGGTACGTTGCGACTGCTTTGATTTTAGCACTTTGCGCTTCATCTCATTCCCCCACGTCTTCGCAACCGTCAGACGATACGACATTCCATTCCGGCGTGAATAACAAAAGTACAGATAGATACGACTAAAACCAGTTATCGACCGCCTGCGAATCAGCTCGAATGTTGCGATTAGTGCTCGCGGTTTATCAATCGGTACCTGAGTGTGGCCAGTTGTTTTCGTTTGCTTCTTGTTGAAATCTAATCGTCCGGGACTGAAATCCCGTCTAATTCTTTAATAATTTCTTAGATTTTATTCAGTTGTGAAGTAGTTATGCTTCATGGAGACGCTGCTTTTGACTAGGACTGAATCGTCGAGGAACTCGAAGAAGTTATTTCTATGGAAGTTATCTAACCCTTCTGTCGATTTAATGTATTTTGTTGTTAACTGACTTCAAAAGAATTTCCATAATATGAACACACCTGAAGGATAAAATGGTAACTCCTCTCATATCGTCAATATTCGTTTTATCCCAGAATACTCCTCGCTGAGAACTTGTTGGTCAATATTCTAGTACTACTACTATACCAATTTCATCAACTGTTCCTGGTAGTTCGTGCCGCTACACGACATGACTTGGAGAGGATTCATCGGTTTCATCATCGTCATCGTTTCATTTCTTCCTTCACAGCTCTCACCTTATTAAAGAGGCAATTTTTCTTTTTCTATGATGATTTTGAATTAATTCCTCCTCTTTGTCGCTCTTTTTCATGATTATTTTTTACTATTACTTTCTGGTTATTATACTCGATGATCCGATAATTATGTTTTTTTTTATTTGTCTGATTAAAATTTGTGTGAAGAAAGTTGATGAATAACGCATAACCATACTGGATTAGAAACGTTTTCAAAACTTATGTCTTAGGTCATAGGGGGCGTGTGGCGCAGTGGTCGGAAGCGCCCTGCAATATACATTGGATCGATTCCCATGTCCGTGGCCCACCAAGCTTTCCATCCCTTCGAGCTCAGTGAATTGGTACCAGACTTGTCTGGGAGGATGGCAGCACTGGCTTGATACATCGGTAGGCCACTGCCAAACATTGTAAAGGCCAGACATGCATTCAGCCACCTCCAAACGATGTCTTCATAGAGCTTCCCATTCATCATCGGTATTTGTTTTTTTTGGTCAGTCATTCCCGTTTTTAGTACATTCTAAAAATAAAATTACGTACTTTTTTTAGTGGTTCTATTCTCTTGGGATGTGTTATCTTGGCAAAAGATCTATGAATCTACACTATGTAATTGCCGTAGACGACGTTTATTTGAGAACACCTGAATGAGACACACATGAGGTTCTTAGTGCAGTATTCATCTCAAAGGTAGTGAAACTAACACAATATCAACAACTACATTTTGGCCCATCATTCTATCGTATCATTCCAACTTTCGTCAAAGCAGTCAAACAGATTCCTTGTAAAGTTATGCGGTGTTTAATGGATTTTCATCCGTTCGACGTTCCACATCTCTATAAAAAGATTCCAGTAGACCAATTTGACAGCCACTGTTGTTGTCTGAGTGAATTGCTGGAATACTACACTTCTTCGGAGAGCAGTGTTTGGAAATATGGAGAAGGAGAGTTGTCCATATGGATATCATCTGCAAAAGTTAATTGTTTTTTTCTTTAGGAAGAACTAATTGGTTTTCGGCAGTAGACTGTGCTTATTACTTCCTTCCTCCACCTTCTTACTTGTAGATCTGTTCAAATTAAAACTCGACAAAACTAAAAAATATAAAGCTGTCGGCGTTGACCAATCCCTGAGGGATACGCCATGCATTCGACTTCATTAAGCATCGTTTGGAGGTGGTCGAATGCATATCTGGCCTTTACAATGACTCGCGGTGGCCTACCGATGTATCAAGCCAGTGCTGCCATCCTCCCAGACAAGTCTGGTACCAATTCACTGAGCTCGAAGGGATAGAAAGCTTGGTGGGCCACGGACATGGGAATCGATCCAATGTATATTGCAGGGCGTCTCCGACCACTGCACCTCACGCGCACTTAGTGCATTATAGAAAGTTTAAAAAATTGCGCTGAAACCTAATAGGAAAGATGAAGAAGCTATCTTAATGCTTAGGTGCCGTCTGCGTACTCTACTCAGCTTTATGAAATCCAGTTTACGTTTAATTTTAGGAATCTCCTTCCATGGTGTGAATTTGTTCGAGGAGTCCTTATCATTCCTTTACTCCTCTAGTAATCCCCGTATTCTTCATATTCTTCGGTTATTTACGCGATTGTAGATTTTATTGGTTTGGTGCTGTTTGCCTAGTCGTGTACTCTTTGACAAATAGAAGTCGAAAAGGTAGACAAAAAGGCATGCACACGACAAACGTTCTCTTCCATTGATTTTTGAGATTTTCCTTTATAAAATACTTAGAATAATCCAATACCTTCCGAACGGTTTACCGGGCGTTTCCATCAGGAAGCCTAGCTAGAGAGTAAACCAGTGCCAGGATCCACCACCGTCTTGGTATTAAAGTCACATGGTGGCAAATCTCCCTTTGATTCGCAAGGGCTGCCCTGTGTTGATGAAGAACTGGGGCAGACTTTGGCCAGGCTGACCTCGAGATTCCAGAGAACCACAATAGATTAAGGCTTTTCAGTTATCAGGTATCAAGTAAGTAATAATCCAATACATTCTGTTCCGAAAAGCTCAGCTCTTCATATCGTCACAGAGGCTTTCATTCGCGACCAACCCTTTCCTTCCTTAACCATAATGGCATTAATTTGAGACGAAATCGATGTCTTAATTCAATAATGATGTCGTTTTCTTTTTGCTTACAACATCTACTAGATGTCATCTTTGATGGTGGTCTTTTTACATGTTTCTTTCTATTCCGGAACTTGTTGGGGGGTTTTCTTCAGAACCTCGTCTTGTGTTAAAAAGAATCGAAATATATGCATTTCAATGCCCGTGCATTGTCTTCGTGAAAATCTTATTAACTATACTGGAGAAGGCAGAATTTCCATTCAAATTCTAGGTTTCCCTTACGTCGGCTGCTTGACCACTACACCCATAGTAACAAAAACCATCAGATTTCATACTTCTTGCGAATGCCTAATGGATTTTGATTTATTTCAGTAACTTATTTATTATTCAGAAGGAACTGAACGTGATGAATTCTTCAAACACATTCCTGCTTTCATACAAGAAAATATTGGTCCCTTTAGACGTGCTGATGCTTTTTTGGAGTAATTTATCGACTTGATTTCAACGAAGCATTAAGAAGATGTAGAGGAATGTCCAAGGTACTCAGCTGCTACCAGTCGGTAGATAGCGAGTGTTTTCAGCTGCTAACCAGCCATCAAAATCCTTTTCCACTTTTTTGGTCGTGTTTTTGTGCTCGCCGTACCGAATCCACTTTTCATCTAACGTCATAATTTGATCAAGAATTGGCTCGTTTATTTCGAATGAAGAGAAAGCCTATCTTGTTGTTCTATCTTAGTGTACTTCGACTAATGTTGTTGGTTGAGACTGTGACTTCGCTCAAATCACGCTCAGATAGTTGGAACCCTTACAATCGCTGTTGGTGGATCAGCTTAAGCTGACCATCTGGACTGATCATAAGAACACATCTCTATCATCTGTATCTTATCAATTTCGCTGAAGTGTCTTGTGTGAAAGTATGAAACTTCTAGAACAATCTCTGTACCGTAATGTGTTTCTTAACGACTTCTTCTCCTACTTCGGTTCTAATCAACGGCTTTTTGCACTTCTGTTCTCAAAAAACGCAACCGCAATTAGCCTTCATTCATCTTTCACTGAATACTGTAAAATTACTCGAAGAAGTGGTAGCTTTATTCGTAAGTCCCGGTGGTAATTTCAGTGATAGCTTCATAAATTTCCTAAAAGAAACGTTTGGATTAGAAGAAAGCGCGAGCTTCTCAACTTGGATGCATTTGTAAGCTTCATATGTCACAAGACGAGTGTTTATTGTAGTGCAAATAGTTTTTACATTAAAAAAAATAAAATTATTAAAGCTGTCGGCGTTGACCAATCCGTGAGGGGTGCGTCGTGCATTCGACTTCATTAAGCATCGTTTGGAGGTGGTCGAATGCATATCTGGGCCTTTACAATGACTCATGGTGGCCTACCAATCTA
This sequence comes from Angiostrongylus vasorum, assembly GCA_018806985.1. Classification (NCBI taxonomy): domain Eukaryota; kingdom Metazoa; phylum Nematoda; class Chromadorea; order Rhabditida; family Metastrongylidae; genus Angiostrongylus; species Angiostrongylus vasorum. The sequence goes on from JADANN010000213.1 coordinate 187,378, forward strand.
TCGCGCCAGTGCTGCTATCCTCCCAGACAAGTTTGGTACCAATTTGCCGACCCCGGAGGGATGGAAGGCTTCGTGAGCCATTGGCGTGGGGATCGACTTCACCTGTGTTGCAGGGCCCCTCCGACCACTACGCCACATGCGCCCTTTTTAGTTTTTGAATTATGCTAACAAATTCTTTCAACAAAGCTAACCAATTTCCGACTTATTTATCAAGATTAACTAGAAAATGTTAGTGCTTTTCTGCAGGCTTTATATCTTTCACTTACTATGATCAATGACATTGATGGAAAATCCATTTTCTGACTAGCACCATTCTTCACTTGTAAAGATTAGAATTTTTAAGTTCCTGCTCCATTTTTCTCCAAAAATCTACACATTGAGGTTTGAAAAATAGTAAATGAATAGACAGTGGCTAGTGCCCCAGAGGGATTTGGCGTCATCGTGGTTTTGGGGTGTTCCTTGGTGACGGACTGTGGCATACAATTAGGCTTCTTTCCTAAGCAGGGTTAGGCTTTGGTCGGGAAAAAGCTCTATTTTGCGCTAAAGGAATATACAAACAATTTATGCATTTCAGTAGTATACACATACTATGCAAGTGCTGTACATATACAGAATATTTTACTTCTAATTGCTATAGCCTCCCAACGGTTTACCGCCTCATGGTGGCTGGGAGCTGTTCCTGTATGTCGGACTGCGATGTACAGCGGGGGTATTCATCCCCCCAGCAGAGTCTATCAAGCTGAGAATGAGTTCAACGTTTACTTCAGGAAGCCCAGCTAAGAATAAACCATTACCAGGATCCACCACCGTAGTGCTATCAAACTTGTCGCATTGGTGGCAAATCTCTCCCTGATCCACCAGGGCGGCTACTGCCTGTGGTGGTGACGACCTGGGACGACCTGGGGCAGACTTTGGCCAGCTTGTCCTCGGGACTTCAGGAAACCACAATGGCTAAGCCAGCAGGTCTCGGGAGAATGGAAATTATGCTGGGGTCCGTGCAACCAGTGAAGATGGGGCGTCCAAGTATCCAAATGTCCAAGTAATTGCTATAGTGAATGATATTTATCGTGTAGAGTGTGCGGGCATAAAAAGTACTGAAATAGTGACCAATTAGTTGCAGGACACTTCCAAATAGTGACAGTATGTTTTTGTATTATGGATCGTAGTAACATGTAGTAAATAACATCATAATACCATTCATATCTAGAACGATAGAGCAAAGTCTTATGTGCAATCCACTCATATTCACAACCCAATAAAAGCCCTGTGTTTATCGAAAAAATTAATGTTTGTTTCAAAGAATCCAGCAACTCTATAGGGACTGAAAATTGGGTGTCGTGCATTCCGCGAATAACACGGGATTAGACGTTGTCGCCAGAATGTTAAGCTGGGAAAGAGTTCCGTACTTGAATCTAGAAGCGCAGACAGAAGTAATTCAGTATCAGGAACCGCTGACATTCTGGTAACATAGTCACCAGTCCTTAAGCAGTAACGATTTGGAAAAGCTCTAGTACCGCTTTGAAAGCTCCAAGGCAGGGAAATCTTGCCCGACCAGAGTAGTTCACCACTCAGTTAAAATTCCAGCGCTGAAATCTTAGAAGAATAAGTGCTAAATAGATAATAATAATTTAATGAAACTATGTACAGACATAGTTAACACTAAGCATTATGAGCTCTTTATAATATCTTATCTTCGTGGCCAAATGTTGATAACAGTGGTAATAACAGTAGTAGTAATAAAGGACAAAAATGTCATATTAGCGTAAGCGGTTTCTGATGAGGATTCTGCAAAAAGAGAAATCGGCCAGACAATCTCGTTCATCTTTGGTTTCGTTGCAAACGTCAGCAGCAAGCGCATTGACAGTTGCGGAAGGTGCCGTCACCGGTTGCGGCTGTTCGGGCCCAGAACCACTTTCGTTGTTTTTCCTCGTTTCTAGGCGTTTTCAAAGCATAAGCACTGTTAGTGTAGTTGGTGTTGTCGGTATGGTCGTCTTACCATCCAGATATTACACTGGGGTAATCGTTCGATTTTCGGATGTCGATTCCAGTCACCCGTGGTGTTCTTTGTTGCTTGGATTTGAGCGATATTTAGAGTGGAAGAAACTTCCATCTAATAAGCGTCACTCTTCACTATCGAAAAGGTCAATGACGCATGTCGACGCCGACAATCAGAATAACAATAGTGTAAGTCGGAAAACCATGTGATGTTGTCGTTATATAGTCATAAAGAACGATGACTTACGCCATTCCAAGTTAGGGACAGCGCGATAGTGGCCAAAACCCATGAGAATTAGTGTACACTACTATACTTGGGTTTGATCTTCTATTCTGGAGTCACCATTAGTGGTTTTGCTTCTTTTAGTATTAAATAATAACGGACTTGTGTAGCGTAGTTGTCAGAGGTGTCCGAACTACATTTGGTCGTTGGTTAGATTCCACCTACAAACTAGCCATGCCTCCCATCCTTCCAAACTGGGAAGCTGTGCCCAGATGTTTCTGGAAGGATAAAACACTTACTTGATACACTGATGGGTCTTGAAACTCACTGCATGGGCTGCGTAAGCATTCATCCTCCTCGGTGATGCTTAATGAAGTCAGCTGTATGAGGCATCTTTGAGGGATTAGTTAATTCTTTTATTCATTCTTTATTAGAACACCCATCATGTGTTTTTTTGGTGTAGTTTTTGACTTAAAGTGTAAGTACTGATTTTTGAAGTTGTGCTGTTTTTCTGCCAATAATAGTAATAGCATAATAAATCCGAGGCGGTGTTTTAAATGCGTTGAAACAGACGCCATCATGTCATCGATGATTTACAATGGCACAATAGACTACGTAAAGTAACGCTAAAAAACATTGTAATGTGCGGAAGAATCGACAGGGTGTGAAGCTTCATGTTTTCCTCTCTCTCTGTCCATCCGCTTTCCGTTCCTTTCTCCTTCTCACCCCTGTTTGTCCTCTAACTTTCTCTGCCCTTTCTTCGCTTCCTTCTTATTTTTCGAATATTTGTCGTTGTTATCTTCATGTAGAACTTCTCGATAATCCTTTTTTTTAACTACAGTTTTTTGTTGTCAGTGACATGAAACTATTTGGTAGATGATGATGAACGATGCGAGCGTGTTTAAATGCGTTCTACGGTCACGTCGCTTTCTTTTTACTTCTACTTTGTTGTGCATATCGAGATGGGCATCATTCATTTTTGGAAAGAGTAGATAGATAGCTATTTAACCGTCAGAACCTATACGTTCTAAGTTGATTTGACCAGTTGCTCATAAATTCTGGTAGTCTCCTAATGTTACCAAGGCAAGGAAGGAGGCTACACGGCATTGAGTACTATCGCTCAATCTACTTGCTGTATGTAGTCTTCTACTATCCCCTGACTTAAATGACCCTCAACAGAATTGACAAAATATTCTATAACCATACTAGAAGACGATTTCGATATGGGTTCCATACCACCGGTCATATCCGGGCGATTGCAAAAATTTTTTCATGCGTTGCGGGAGCACAAGAGACCAATTCGTCTCATTTTCATCGACTTGAGAGGTCATTTAACTCACATGGGAAAGGGGCAGTCATAGAAGCTCTAATTAACCAGAGCATCTGTTCTCAATGATCTTCATGAGCTACATATCTACGTCACAGCTGGAGTTATATCACTTTACAACGATGTTATGTTGACGCAAAGAAAACGATTCGACAGTGCGATAAAATCTCCCCACAATTACCCAACACAGCTCGCGAGAACTTCATGAGAAAACTAGATTTGGAAAACATAGAAGTGAAAGTCAGTGATCAGAAATTGTGTCATCTCATCTTAGTAGATGGTATCGTTCTCATAATTGCGATTGTTCTCAGTGTAGAGTGAATGTTTTCCAATTTCGGCAGCGTATAGGGGAAGGTGTGCTCTTTTGTTGAACCTCAGAAAGTGTGTCAAAAAAGTGGGTTTCTTCCTTCTTTCCTTCCTTTTCCCTTTTCCTTCTTTCCTTATATCCTGTTTACGCTCAATGCAACAAAAATCCCTAACTTATCAAACTATGTATGTCGATCTGGAAGCTAAGATGGTGGAGGCCTTAACTCTGCAGCTGAACAAGTAGGAAGCAAATGCTTTGTGGAGCTTGGAAGAACGTGTGAACACATTTTCAAGTAGGCAAAGAACTTTCTCGGCGTTACCGAGAAAGCATGCTAGGATTATACCACCTCAACTAAATTTTCGAAAATTGCTTGAGCCTAACACGTGGTGCATCCTAACAAAGACGGCGGACAAGAGCGGTTAGCGAATTATTCCCACGGGAAGCGAAGCACACAACAGGAAGGCCATAGACCGGGTTGTCAGACATCATGGTATATGAATATGATGTCACATCACTATCTCTTCGCATCACTCAAGACAACAGGTCTCACTGAAAGAAGACGGCGAAGAATGGAGACGTTGCAAGTGTCACTTGTGTCTTTCGATAATTATTTGTGAAATAGGTTATGCAGCTGAGTGCCACGAAGAGTTTCGTTAGAGACCAAACATTGCATAGATTAAATGGTACTCTTAATTTTTCTGTAGCAGTTCTAGTGGGTCACATTATCGTAAATACGCTGTAGCCTCAGTCTGAGAAGTACTTGCTAGCCACTGTCATGTTCAGTTGCTCTAAGTGATTGATGGGGTCATAAGCACCAAGAAACTAGACAGATCTGCTTGTTTCTCCATTCTTTTGGTTTCGTTCATATACAATTGTTCATCTTTAGTAGCATGCTAATTTTAGAATATGCTAGTATTGATTTTATTTTTAAATAAATAGAAAAGATGTGTTCTTACCTTAACCGTATAGTCCAATAGTAGAAATAAACGCCGCTAAACCATCTACTCTTATAGTATTAGAAGCTATTTTTGTCGATGTTTTTTGTGGGAAGGGCGCGTGTGGCGCACTGGTCGGAGGCGCCCTGCAACACGCACGTGGAGTCGATCCCCCGTGCTCAGGCCCACCAAACCTTCCATCCTCTGGGGTCGGCAAATTGGTACCAGACTTGTCTGTGAGGATAGCAGCACTGGCTTGGTACATCGATAGGCCACCGCGAGTCATTCTAAAGGCCAGATATGCATTCAGTCATCTCCAAACGATGCTTAATGAAGTTGAATGCATGGCGCATCCCTCAGGATTGATCAACGCCGAGAGCTTTTATCCCTCTATTTTTATGGGAATTCATTGCCTTAATTAATTTCATGAATGGAAATCCCACAATTCATTCATGATGTGCGTAACTGTCATTATTTTCGTTTCTCATTCTTCTATTCATCGTAATTTGCGTTTATCGTCATCTACTGTCAGACATGATGACGAAGGTGACGATTCGGAAAAAAAAGAAGTTGTCTTGAGACGTCGATATTTTTACAAAGAAAAGACAAAAGAAAGCGTTCTAGCATTGGTTGCAGCGCATGCATGGATCAAGTTCTGTCAAGTTTCCTTACTTTGTCATTACGTCTAAGCATTGTTTGAGCACTGAATTATTCTAAGAGGAAGTCTCTGTTGTACATAGGTCCGTCCTGTCGATGTGATCACCTTTAACATTCTTGAAAACTGGAATTATCACGGCACGAGCCATGTTCTTCCAGAAGAGTTCCGTTTTTCCTCGAGGATTGCAAACATTGTTAAGTGTGTCCATTTTTTTTAATTTAATGTGTTTTTTGCCTCTTGCTGGAGGACATGATGGTAGCGTTCCAAACCTGCCGTTCCCTCCGCAACTTCTTCCCAGTTAGGAAATCTCTCCCCTGTTCCCGTTCATTCTGATAAGTCTCTACGAGGCTTGTTATTGAAAATAGCACTCAACACATTACAATATTCCTCTCCTTGCAGATCGTGCAGCGATTTGCGTTCATTCCAGTAACCCTTCTGAGTTCCAACAACAATTTTATCACGATTCCGTCTACTGCTATGAGAAACGAATAGCTCAGTATTGAAATAGTCTGATAAGCTGCAATACGTTTAAGCTGAAAATACGGGTTTTTAGTGATAATGAGTGAGAAGCTTAGGCAGCTCGTGATGGAAATCATGTTTTGCAGCATTCCAAACTTTGAGGACATCATACGGAGTTAGGACTCTTGTATTCGAGTTAACTGAATCCTCCTCATAACAACGAAACGAAGTTCTGGTTGATATATGTTTCAGTAGCTTCTCATTAAAGTCGTTTATTGACTTTTTTTAAAGATTTTTTTCCTTGTTCTTTTTTTCATGTGATCGTCGGATTGTTTTGGTCAGCTTTCAGATTTCATGTGAACGTTGGTGAATATTGGCTGATCACATGCGAAAACAGCTAAACCAATACTTTTTTGGCCATTGCTTCTCTTGTTACCTAACAAAAGTCCAGTAGATCCGTGGAGGTAACCGATGGCGTCAGGAGAAATGTCTTTGTTTCTTTATCTCAGCGATGCATCTAAACGTCTCTTATTTTCTCGTTCAAAACTGTACAGATGTTCGTTCCATCGACGTGTGCACCTGTTTGGAAGAAAGAACTTGCAAAGAACATCTAAAACCCTATGGAGAAGGTTTCAAGTCCTAACCTACATCGTTTTCGTACTCAACAACTCCATACAAGGGAGATAATGAACGATTGAAATGTTTTCATAAGGTTTTTCTTTCTCACACCGCCAGTTGGTTAATCTTGACTTCAGGCTTTTCACATTATATTCATTGTTTTTTCCAAGGTACCAAGAGTAGATTATCGCTCAGTATAGTGATATAAGTATAAAAGTAGAAGGTAGAAGTACAATGAAAGCAGTAGAATTAGCAGAAAAAAATGATTTCATCCATTATCACGGCGAAGTCTGTCACCATTTTGATGATCACCAAAGGCTCGACAGGTTGATGAAGCGTCTTCTGGAAGGCGACTAGCACCGGCTACGTTCGTATCAGTATTTGCTATACTTTACCGTACAATCAGCTTTAATAAGTAAAACTAAAGGGCAATACCTGTGTTTTTCTAAAGCAAATCTTCTGGAAGAACTTCGTAATTCTTCACTTGATCACCGTAACTCTTCAATTTTCCACAGCTTATATGCTGGTGTAGTTTTTCACTTATATTTCATGTCCTATTCTGGATTTCGTATGCACCATCTGATTCCCGACACACCATATCTAACACTAAGCGGTTTTCCTTCCTCGAAAGCAGCTGTTGTTGCAGTTCGTGACGCCCCAGCGGAGGCTGAATTTTTACGATTCTTCAAGTTTGTTCAACGAATACATTCCGGTTACACCAATGCTTTATATTTTTTTGTTTTTCACTGTTTTCTATGAGCGCGAGTGAAAGTCGCCTGCTGAAACGAGTAAAACTCGTCTTCTGAAGTGAGTAAACCTGAAAAAATACTAAAAGCTGTGTAAAAAGTACTGAATAGAGCTGGTTTCATGTTTCTCGTGCACTAATGACCACCGTAGTCCCAAGCATTCGATGTCATATTCAGTTGACGTCATATCGAGGTATTCGTGAAGGCAAAAAAACGCTGGTAATAAATCTTTAACTGAAGTCGTTCATGAGTGACCCATTAACGACAATCCGGTAAGAAAATCTGGTTTCATTCATTAAAGTGTCACTAAGCAAACGTTGCTTTCTCTAAAACTTCGACGAATCTTATCTTCGAAGGCCGGTTTTCTACTAACTTTGGTATTAACAATTAAATTAATGAGTTTTTATCAACGATTCTTGTGGAACGGACTCGAGCTTGTTGACAAGTGTCCCTGAATTTCAATGGCCGACCTTTCCGCAACATCACTTTCTTCAGAGCCGTTTATTTTTTTGTAAAGAGTCAGCTCAGGAAGTCTGGTTCGTAAGCAGTAGATATCCTAATATATTTTTTCAAACCGACCATCATTTAACTTTGATGAGCTAACGTAATACCGACTGCTGCAAGACTATCCGTTGAAAAAACAAATTATTACCAACGGTTGGTCGTTATCTAACAACCGTCCTGGATAAAGCGCTGCCGGCTGAGGTTGCTTCGTTCGAGCGGTACTCCACTGATGAAGATCCGACTCGCTACGATAACGAAGATGCTAGATCTAGAAGACGAACTTGGGTCATAGACTCGGATCATCGGCTCTGAAGAAGACGAAGACGTTGAAACGTTAGCCGAATAAACATCTATGTCAACCTCGTGTTAGCTTGGAAATCCAGGAACGTATATTTATATGTTTGGTTATGTTGTTGAATAAATTTCCCACATCTCTTAATTCGTTGTTTTTTTTTCTACGTTACTACTTGTCTATTAGAAAGTATACCAAGTCTTAATCTATTAGTGAAAAGTAAACAATTTGCTAAATTCTGATGTTAGAGCTACAATTTTTTCTTGTACGTATAGAATACTTGAGAAATAATGGATCTCTGAAGAGCCTAGGAAAGCCTTGGATGAATTTTCTTTGCATTTACCTTCCGATAACATTCCTTTTAGTTAAAAAATTTCGGCGCAATGGCCACTTGTTGTATTCTCTGACGTAATCGGAATCTTTCCTGTGGTTTTTGCAAAAATTCTGCTTTTGTCACGGTTTAGAATCTGGCTTTGATTCACAATTATTTCGCGATTCCTCAACTATGTGGGCACGTCTAGCACAGTTGTTAGAGGCGCCCTGCAATACACATGAGGTCGATCTCTGCACCCTAGGCTTACCAAGCCTTCCATCCCTGCGGGGTCTGCAAACTGGTGGTAGACTCATTTGAGAGGATAGCAACATTGCCTCGATATATTGGTAGGCAGGCCATCGCGGGGCAGGTATATACTCGACCACTTCCAACAGTGCCTGTTGACGTAGAATACATGGTACATCCCTCAGCGATTCAATACCGAGAGCTTTATCTTTATCCCTTATTGTCTTCAACTATTAACGTCTTCTTTTGATTTGGATTTCATTCGAGACCTTCACACTGTAAAAACATGTGTATTCAGTGAACGTTGTGTTGCACCCCTACAACCAATGAGAAACATTTAACTTTCCTAACTGGATTGTCGACTTTCTTCTCCGAATGAAGGAATGCATTCTTTCATAAACCACATTCTTGTTGGTTTGCAATATTCCATTTCGATCACAGCAACCGTTTACCGTTGCAAGAACACTGTAATTGTAATGTGTTGTTGAAAAACTCTCGTCCATTCATGCCATTTTAATCAATAACACATTTTCGTACTATTTGCCAGATTTCATAAATAACCATTGAAAAAATCGTCCCAGCCCTCACCTGCTCCATCACACTCACTCTCATATAAAGTTCATCCATCGATGGCTACCATCATTGTTGTTATTCACCTGCGTCACACCTGTAGTCCTGTTGATAGTCGAGTAACTCGAGCCGGTGCCAGTGAATCTTCCACTTTTTCCCCTGTCGCGTGCAAGAGTAGCGCAATGGGTTCTGCTCGCTCTAGGGACTCGTTCGGCATCATATCTTTCTTCTAGGCTTTTCGTGAAGAATTTATTTTTTGTTGTTATTAGTGTTATGAATAGATTGGTTTTAGATACTATTACAAATTTTCAATCGCTTTTTTAAGAGTACAAAGTGGTTCCTTGATGGCCAGTCGATTAGAAGCTGAAGCTAGGTGACATTTGAATATGACTGCATGACTGTGACAGTTTTTGTCTTAAGTTTCTGTTTTTTCCAACATCCTTTCGCTAAACGATTCATCTAACGATGTGATAAAACGAAAGCGGAATAGCCATTTAAAAAGTAAAAGTTATTTTGACTGCAGTATTGAAGTTTTATTTACTACCTATTGTTTTTTTCATATCAGGCTATTAAGTGAAACACAACCACAAGAAAACTGAGTCATGAGCAAAACTCAGGATCTCAATTGCAATTCGAACCCGCTGTGACATTTTCCGGGGTTTCACGTGCTATCTCCTGCACCAACCGAGGCGCTTGCTTTGTCTTTCTATCAGCCAATTCCTTACCCTAACGGCGCCATCAGCAGTCACTCGTCAACCAGAATGATTCGAGGAGCTCTGCCGTAAAAACTAGTGGGCAATAAATAAAAGGCATTATGATTTATACTGCACCTTCAGTTGTTTAGTGGTATTGGACTAACAATTTTTTTCTACACAATTATTCCGTACCACATAGACTGGTAAAAAGCTCGGTTTTTTTTCTTTTCTATAATATAACAGTAAAAATTGATTGGATAGGGTGATTTCATTATTGCCGTAATGTGAGCCATTCCAAAGACCTGGAAATTTTTTTTAACCTTCCTAATTAAGGCGTCAGTCGAGTGCAACGTCGATAAGCTTAGGCGACGTGGCGTCATTTTTTGTCACCTGTCACGATATCCTTTTTTTGCAATTTTGAAGTGATTGATCAAATGAATGTAGAGGGTAAATGGTTAAAGCCCTCAGCATCGACCAATTCTTAAGAGATGCACCATTCCATTGGATTATATTAGGCGCTATAGAGATAATGATGTTTAAAGATAATGCATATTTGGCAGATGAAATGGCTTAGTTAGCTTATGGGAATCTGCTGCTGCATCCAGTTAGTGTTTTTATAGTTCTAGGCATCTCCGGTGCCAACTTTCCTATCAGTTGAAAAGCTCGGCTGCCCGTGGCTCGAGATCGAACCAATGAGACAAAGAATTTCGTTTTGTTAAAAATAATTTTCTAAATGTCTCTATTAGTTGAGTATTTCATTAAGCTCTTATTTACTTGTTAGCTAACCGCAAGCACTTTGACCTTCGCTCGGAATTTCTTCAGCAACCACTCAAGGATTTGTTCGGTATTCGAATCTGTTGTTAAGCGCTTGCTTCTTAACCGTCTCTTCTTCACTTTCGGTTTCTCTCATTCTGTCTCTCCTTCTCCTTCTTCCTCTCTCTTTCTCCCGCACGACGAAGGTGACCGGATACTGTTCGGTCCCAAATAAGTGCTAAATAAATAGAGTTAAATGCACAATACAGTGCACATTAATACAGATTGGGCTACTGTATACAAACTTTAGTACTCACTGTGCAATGAATTGAGCTGGTATTCAAAAATTCTCGTCAATATAACATTATTCATTTCGTTTCACAGACAGTTGCCCTTTGTTTTATTTCACCACCTATTTTGAGTACAAAGTGTTTAGTTTGAAAGTTAAGCTTCCCCTTACATTATAACTTTTCTAATGGTTTATTTTTTTTTAGATGTACTTCTCTATGGAAGGATTTCTTTTTAGGTTCCTGCTTTCAAAAAGCTGTAGTGCGTGAAGTATTGCAATATAAAACTAAGTACTCACACTTAGTGATCAAAAGGAAGCTAGTAAAATTCATGCTAAATAAATGTCAATAAAGAAATAAAAATGGGACAAAGCACTTGGCGTTGATCAATCCCTGAAGGACGCGCCATGCATTCGACTCCATTAAGCATCGTTGGTGGTGATTGAATGCATATCTGGCCTTTACAGTGTGGCTCGCGGTGGCCTACCGATGTATCGAGTCAGTATCCTCCCAGACAAGCCTGGTACCAATTTCCAGACCCCGGAGAAATGGAAGGCTTGGTGAGCCATGGGCGCTGGGATCGATTCTACGTGTGTTGCAGGGTGCCTCCGACCACTAAACCACACGCGCCCTTGTCAGTAAATGTCAATAAATAAGTTTAATAAGTGCTAATCGTCCACAGTTACGAAGTTCTAGTGAATAGTATTTGGTGGGAAACTGTGCAACATAGCCGACCAGTTATTTAAAACGTCTCGTCTACGGACGGAATTAAAGATGTGGAATGGTGAATCCTTTTATGAATCAAGGAGACGAGGAATTCTACAAAAGGCATGCCATGAGAAACTATTCTGATGATTTCAACAGGTTTCGGATGATCTTATGCAATGCAAACAAATCCGTAAGCGGTCTTGTTTCTTCCAGTCGTGTTGAAGATGTTTGTACACAGTAACCTCAGTTGTCGATCTTCAGTTGTTTGGTGCAACAACGATCATCTTTTACGGGGCGGTTCCGCTCATCGACCGCATCGTAAGCTTGTCCAACAACAGTTGATGGAGACACTTCGCCTGTCTTGCGTCGCCACATTTATATGATAGGATTATCGCACCGTCACCTGTTGGCACTTTTAAGGTCATTGGTGCCAGATGAAAGCAATGAAAGCACAACTGTTCAGATTTCGATGGCAATTCTGGGTATATACATAATACATATGTATATATATATATATATATATATATATATATACATATATTTATATGTATCACATATGTATATATATATATATATACATATATATATATATATATATATATATATATATATATATAAAATCTCCGCTTAGAGTTGCGCAATGCTTTTGACTACATTAAGCATCGTAGAACAGATTGGATGCAATTCTGACCCAAACAAAGAATTCTGGGTATCCATCGTTTGATCAAGTTGCTATTTTTATTGTACCAGGCCTCTGTGGGTCAATTTCCCTACCACGGAGGGATAGAAGGCTTCGTTAGCTCGGGAACAAACCACCAAGTTTGTGACGAGCCAAATAGCTGCCAAATAAGCATTCCGATGACATGTTCGGATGTACTTTCACATGCATTATGCACAAAGGTATTTTCGGTAAAATGTACGAGTTTTTAGTTCGAATATTCGGCAAGTGATGCGATTGTAACATAACATATGCTTGTAAAATGGACTCGATCTCCTAAATTACCTCTGATCTGTCAGTCAACTAACAGCAGAAATCTCTGACATCATTTCCAATTCCTCATTGCCTCGTAGGAAACTTCCCTTTGCTTCATTTATGCCGATGACAGCCTTTGGTGAACACCTGGGAGCACCGTTGCACGGCTACCTCGACTTAGTGCTTTACTCTTTTTTATTGCAGAGCTCCCCCGAATTCCAAGAAAACCGCGCCAAATCATGGCTCAACACATCCAGCTAAATCCACGCACACCCTACGATCTCCATGGACAGCATTGCTAAATAACGAAGCGAATAAGTCAAATGCTGAGGCCACATAATATCCTGGAGCAAGCCATTTCGTCCTGCAGTTATGTAATATAATGTGATCTATTAAAAAAAAGAGAAAGTTCACGCGACGCTACATTGCACATGTTCGCATGACGGACAAGGAAATAGACGAACGCCGGAACTAAACGTGTCTTTAATTCAGAAGATGGAATTCCTTTACTCCACGGAATGACTCGTATTCCGCTTGACCATGTTCGCACACACATATTCAGGTTGTTGTCATGCTTTTTACATGTGCTATTGTGCCCTATATTGTTGATTTGGCTGAAAACCTACAATTGTAAGACTGGAAAGTACACATGCACTAGACGTAGTAGTGCAGTGGCTAAAAATATGAACAGTCGTGGCAAACCCGGAGATTTCTATCTGCTGTTATGGGATATTCAAATTCAGGTGTAAACAACTAATTTTCTTCCGTTTTTGATGCGCGCTTCGGTCATACTTTTATCGTCAGCATCACCTGTCCTTTGAAGTGATTGCGTTCCGTGGCGGATATTTTTTAGCGCCTGCAGCTCGTAGAAACTAATTGAGTCGAAGCTCATCGGTATAGCAAACAAAAAGCGGAGTGCTTTAGTTCGTTATCTCTAGCGCTGTAGAGTTGTTCAAGTTTTCTCAGATGTGAAGCTTTTTCTTATTCATAAGCGCTCACATATTTGCGAAACGAGAACTTCGCACTCTAAATATATGGTTTTGTAGTGCAAGTATTAAAGACTTGATGTCTTTGTAGCCACATTCTTATTCCATCCAAAATCATAGATCTTCTAAAGTTGCTTCACGAATTCAATCATTTACAATGTGGTGATCCGTGGTGTGAATTTTCTATTTGTGATGAAGCTGCTATAAAAGAGAGGTATCGCAACCCACCCATCGCTCGAGCTACTCATGGATTGCCTTGTTGGGTATTTTTTTAAATCTCGTTGTTTTTTGTCCCACTTTTAATTTGCTCATCACCTAATTTCAGCGGATGTAACTAAGGTTGTGGTCGTCTTCACATCGAAACCGTTCGTTTTCAAATATTAATGGTCTCTAAATAAATAGCAAATACATAAATAAATGAGACTGGCTGAGAGAAAAGCAGAGCAAGGGCATCCGTGGGGTAGTGTGTAATGCCCGAGCCCCGAAAAGGGAGGAGAATCGTGGTTCAATCTGGCCCGGGGTCCAAGTTTTGCGAATATCTCAGCATTTTCTTGTTCTTTGTGAAGTTTTCACATCTATTCAGCATTGCAATACTGTGCTGGAATTTTGGGTACTTCCAAGAAGTCATAGTAGGTTTTCTGGATGTTTATGCTTCGTTTAAGAGTCGTTTGATTGTAGTGTATGTCGAAAAAGTTGGAACATAGTCTTTCTTCATTTTATCATGTACTGGCACATGATCTGCTTCATTACTTCTGTTCTTTCTAGACTTTTCTGCTTTTTGTTAATTTCCTTTCTTCAGTATTTCTCTAGATTACCATGGATAGGCAGTCTACACTGATTTCTAGTCTATTACCATCGCACTATACTGTGCAGTATTTCAAGGATAACTCTAACTCTCATAGACTGTCATACTGTCGTTCTTTATAATCGTCTAACCAATAAATGAAATTATCTGTCGTTCTGCCTTCTTTCGCAACCACTTCTCGCATCCGATTCGTTTCCTCGCAACCATATTTCATAAGAGTGTTCGTATTTGCTCATGGATTCCGATGTAAGTTAAGGATTTCTGGCCTTTTTTTTCCAAACGTTGTTCAATGGTGCTTGAGTTGATCCTCTGTAGAGTTCTAGAATAGTCGTGCTAGGGAGTTCTCAGGTCGTCTTAACAGAAATTCGCCAGCTTTTTGTGGACTGCATGGAGCGAGCTGATTGTGAGGAAGTCTGGGGCGATGTTCCCAACTCCGGAAGGAAAGCCACTGGCCTGGCCTTGGTACAGTCGACCGCGACCATGCGTATATTGCAATTTATCTGGAATGATTAAGATTCATGAGCTCTCATTTTATTTATTAGAATGCTTGCTTTACGATCGCTGACCGTTTTTTTATAGATTTCGTTTTGTTCTATTATTGTCGTGGAATGGGCGCGTGTGGCGCAGTGGTTGGAGGCACCACTGCGATACACACGTGGAATCGATCCCCGCGCCCATGGCCCACCAAGGCTTTCATCCCTCCGGGCTCAGCAAATTGGTACCAGACTTGTCTGGGAGGATAGTACCACTGGCTCGACGGAAGAAAGTTGGAATATCCATCTTCTGGTAAAGCCAGCAATCATTACGTCATTAAGCTTCATGAAATGTATTTTTTCGCTCAACTTGGTTATTCATGTTTTCTTTCTTATTTTTTAAAAAACACGCTTGTAAACTGTTATTGAAGTACCCTTACAAACCATCATAAAAACTAGTCATTATCTTGAAATTTCTTGCGTTCCACTTTTTGTAGTAACATTTCATGACAGGTTTCCTTAATTAGCACCTTTGCTTTTAAGGTTATCGATTTATATTTGGTGGATGTAGCAGCTCACTGCTCTTTAAACTCGTTTATAATCCACGATTACAAGTTTAAGAATCGCTAGTCAATCCTGGTAAATGAAAACCAGTTCCGTGACGGTCGCCTCGCTCTCTAAACGTTGTTTGAAACTAAGAGCACTTTCATCTCGACTGCACCACCAGGTTTTCTGTTCGTGCATTCTCCTTTGTCTACATTTATGTACTCTTTCATATTTTTCCTCCTAACCTTCTTGAATTCTTAATTGGAAGGTAGAATTTGATGGCTTCTCTGTTGCGCTTCTTGAAGTTCTCTTAAATGTTTCTGAAGATTACTGACTCTCTTGATGGGTCAATTTTGTCACTATAATTATTCCGGTCAGATTTCAGTCTTCTGGTCGTGCACATTGAAGATTCTTTACAGGCTCCTCTTTTGTTTCAATTTGGCAGATAAAGTTTACCGCCTATCTTATTTACTAGTTGTCTAGCTTAAGTATCCTGACTGTTTTCTATAAAAATGGTCGAATAAATCAGCTGCTAAGTGAGATCTCTCATTGAAATCTTGGAACAGAGCGTTTTTCTCTGCGTGTTCATTAGGATTCTGTGATTAGTTGTTAAACGCAATACGTCCTTTTGTTTCTTAATGAATCAGCGCTGCGCTCCAGCAATAAGCTGTCTGCAAGAATTTCATTGCTTTGGTATCAAGACAGTCAATATGTACTCGCCAAACTCCTTTCTCAATATTCTTCCCCATTTCGTGTCTGTGTACGTCTTTGACAAGCTCGTGTTGTACTTGTACTGATGGGATGTTTTCCGCGTTGTTGTAACATCTGGCAACTACCCATCTTATCACCTTAGTCCTTCATCTATCCGTTTGGTGAACTCAAGTGTCATGTCAATGATGTGCACAAGCCACAATCAACTGGCCGGCGATGTTGACATCATGAGCGGCTTGATTGCAAAGGCTGCATGCGCGCTTGCAGAAAGTCCTTTGTAAATGCTACTTATTCACAACATATGTGTGTCATTTCTTTCTATCGCATATTTTTCCATCGACTGTTTCTTGTTTTGGTGAATCTTCTCATACCGATTGCGAAATATACTGGACAATCATAAAGCATCGACTACTGAGCAATCCCTGATGCCCCGTTCATTCTACTTAATTACGGCTCGTGGAGTTGACCGGATAAATATTTTAGCTATACATTAATACTGGGTGGAACAGCGATGCATCAAGTAGGTGTTCCTATCTTGCCATAGAAGCCTTGTACCATTTTGCCGGCCTCGAAAGAATAGGGAGTTTGGTTAGTCCTTAATGTGGGATCGAACCAATGACCACGTTTGTGTTAAAGAGCAATTCTAGCCACTGTGCTGCATGCGTCAGAAATACATTATACATATCTATATCTACCCTAATATACGTGTATATGTAATTGCTACGATGAAATATTTTTTTCAGGTGATGTAGTTCAACACATCTATTTATTTAAGCAGTGTTAAGCTATTGTCGATTACTAAGGTTTTTGTTTTGTTAACGATCTATTAACTAAAGTTCTTCTTAATTATCGTATGTAGCCAACATATTTCTCGGCTTTATCCTTCTAACATATCACGAAGTAGAAAGGGGCGCGTGTGTGGCGCAGTGGTTGGAGGCACCACTGCGATACACACGTGGAATCGATCCCCCGCGCCCATGGCCCACCAAGGCTTTCATCCCTCCGGGGTCAGCAAATTGGTACCAGACTTGTCTGGGAGGATAGCACCACTGGCTCGATACATGGGTAGGCTACCGCGAGTCATTGTAAAGGCCAGATATGCACTCAATCACCTCTAACGATACTTAAATGAAGTCGAATGCATGGCGCATCCCTCAAGGATTGATCATCGTCGAGAGCCTTATCCTTTTTTTTTATTAGAAAGTATTTTTTTGTTGGTTTTGGAGAATGTTGCTCTCTCCTGAATGTGACGTTGTGTCTTAAGTGATGCCGTGAATTTTCTAAAATCGTCATCTTGTTTTCATTCGGTTTTCTTTGTTTACAGTAGAAAGTGGTTGTTCTTATTCAAACGAAAAAAATGCGTGTTCCATCGCGATTTCTCCTTGACTAGTGTGGTTTTGCTGGCAGCTTGTTAAATGTAATTCATGTGGGCCAGCTGTTTTCGTCGTGGAAGCAGGCGAGAGTTGAGTCATGGCCTCCTCGTCAGCTCCTCGATAAGTCAGCTGGCCTTGTTTTCTGCTCTGTTGTTCCGCAAGTATCTATGACTTTTCACTATCGGTATCGTCCTTAGCTAGTCCTTTCCAGAGAACCCTCGCTCCACCACTTCCGTTCGCACTTACGGCAATCGCCGATTGATCACCGTCAATCTGTTCTCGTCTGTTGTCGGCAATAATCGATCTCGTCCCCAGAATATCATCTATACTGCTGTTAATCCATCTATCACCAATCGAACATCAGTCGCCCTTGATCTACCATAAAAAGCAGTTGCAGTTGCGCCAACCTCTCCTATACGCCCACACTCTACGTACACGCACACTTACAATTACCGGTTGATCT
Organism: Angiostrongylus vasorum; assembly: GCA_018806985.1. Classification (NCBI taxonomy): domain Eukaryota; kingdom Metazoa; phylum Nematoda; class Chromadorea; order Rhabditida; family Metastrongylidae; genus Angiostrongylus; species Angiostrongylus vasorum. Next base: position 205,344 of record JADANN010000213.1, read on the forward strand.
GTTTGCACAGCGAGTTCACTTCCGGAGAAAAGCGCGCCCAGCTTGTAGCGGCTGCGCTACGCAGAGGTCACACTCGAGCTTATCTTTATTTTTACTGGTTTTAAGCTATTTATTTGTTCTATTTCTTTCAAACCATTATATCATTCTCGAATGACGTTTGCCAATTCCATAGATAATTCGCGGAGAAGATTAGCTACAGCGAATGGCGTTAAGCAGATACCATCAGCACCACCAACTCCTACTCAACTTCGGCAGCCGCTGGGGCCGAAGAACAGCTTGGAGCACTGGAAAAATTCCGTCGATCAGCGAGGTGTCACGTATTTTTGGAATTCTCCAGCGAATCCCTACTACGGTATGGAAAGTATCTACGCGCAACAGAAGCCGACGTCTTGGCGCAGTGGACGACGACCAGCACCATTTCCACTTCAAATTCCTCCACAGCCACCACTGAATAAACCACGGACTCAAGTGACCACCATGTCACAGGGGATATATCACAACGTGCCAACTTCGACGACAATTCAGAAACCGACGGAGACGAAGAACACCACCAGCGACATTGCGAACGGCAGTCTGAATTCTCCATCTGACTCTGCCTACGCCCTTAAACGACCTCAACCGTTAATATGGTCCGTACAAACGGAACCACTAAAAGAACTGAGAACATTACCGTCGATTATTCCTTCGAGTGGTAGGTTTTTTTTCTATTTAAAAACATTTATGTGGTATCAACACAAACGTTAAGAATATTCGAAATATGGACATATTTTAGGATATTTTAATAAAATGGCGTATCCAACAAGAAAGCAACGTATACTTGTTCTCTTAGAACTTTTCTTTCCCAATCGTTTCCACTACCACCATGGATTGTTTGTTGTAAGCGAGCTGATCGCCTTAGCAAATAATCGCCGTTGCTTATTTTAGCCAACCATTTCAAATCTTAGTTCTTATATTGGTGAATTTCACACGGTTCTCAAAATAGTGCTATATTTTTTTGTTTTTTTTCTGTCAAGAAGTCCTGTCGTTTTGTTTTCAAGAAATTTGTCGCTTTTGTTAACTTATCCTTAAGGATGTACCCGTGACGGCTAGTCCCTACAGTAAGAAGTTACTGTATTCTTCATGGACTGACCACAGTGGCTAACACCCGTGGCAGATTTCGCATTTTCCAAAACGTTTTTTTGTGTCCCCATTTTTTTGGCATGGGGGGACCACCTGTGCACTTTTGAAGGATCTGCAAATATAAAGCTAGGAGTTTTACAATAATATTTACTATTTTTCGAGCGTTTTAGGACTGGAACAGACATGTAAATTGATTCGCATATGGTTGAAACACACTTTCACTTCGTTTTGTCAACTGCGTTAATTTTTTATTTACATAATACCAATTAATTCATATGTTGGTGCTTGAGTGGTATTTTTTTCATGTGTCCTCAATAAGCCCTACCAAGCCGTTCTCAAACAGTTGCCACACGTCGTGGACTGAAGGGACGTTTGTCGCCTTCTGACCAGGTTTCCCACAGATCGGTTGCGATTCCAGTGGAGGTGGTTTCCACATAGGGATAGCTTCTGAATGGAAATTTCGAACTTGTTCACAGCATGAGGTGGGGAGCTGCCATGGGGTGAACCCTTGCTGTAAAGGTTCTTCTTTTGCTGTGGAGGTATGGAGGTAATGCAGCAAGCCACAGAAGTGGATCAATAGACCTGCAAAGTATAAATTCGTTTAAAACTCCCATTCTATCCAGATCGCACAAGAACGTTGGTCAAGTAATCAAAAAAACTTTTACGTATCTTTCAGTTATACTTGGTAATATTTCTATTATTTCAATTAATCATTACTGTGTCGCTAATGGTGTGAGACCGTCAGGTGTTTGATAAAATTCAGCTTTAAACATCGGACCTGTGGAATTCATGTCATCTGAAAACATTTGTCCATTGTTGATAACTTCGACAATATTAGGCTTCATTTATGTAATTTTAGAAGGGAAGAAGCAAAAAAATTCCAAGAATTTGTTGAGATTAGTCGATTCAGTCAAAACGTTGTGCATTGGTGATTTAAGACATCTACCAAACAGTAGTGATACTTGGATACTTGAACGGCCCGTCTTCACTAGTTCACCAGCACAATCTCCATTTTTTTTTCTTTTTTTTTCTGGAGACATCCCGGTTGAGCCATTGTGATTCTCTAAGATCCCGGTACGAGCCTGGCCAACGTCTGCCTTGGAAGCAGTAGTGATAGTTACGATAAAGTTGATGCCAACGTCATTGATTATTTCGATAATAGCAGTAGCAATAATGTAGTAAGGATAGTATCCGCTTGATAACAGCTACGTCTTGTTCCAAGATTTACCACTTCAAACAGTTTTCATCACAAAATATATAACCCTAGCGGGAGAAAGCGAGTGAGAGCGGGAATGTGACGAGAGTTCATCGCAAAATATGTGACCCTAGGGGGGAGAAAGCGAGCGACGGCGGGAATGTGATGGGAGTGAATGTGAATCGCATTAATCTGGTTTCTTCTGGATTTCATTAAAATGGTTCGTTTTCAGGTGAGAAGCGATCAGCTCGGCAAAAACCACGATGGGGTCGATTCATGCAAAGTCTTTGCTGTTGTGTTACACCGCATATCGAAAACGGTTCGTAAGTGTCTCATAGTTTGATTAGTTCCAGTTCTTTCTTTACGTCTTTTCTAGCCTATTTTGAATGCCAAATCAAGCACTCAGTTCTAGCGGTGATCTTTTAAGTAATTTTTATGATAGAGCTCGGTCTTTGTCAAGTTATTAACCACAGACTGATAAGATTATGTGACCCTTCGAAATCTCTTAAAATTTTGCTATATCACTTGGTTATCCGTTATATGTTATGCTATCTCTGTGCTAGAAACGACCTTGTCCGTCTTTTTGCATACGAAAGGATTGTATCTACAACTAAGGAAAATGTGGAAGCCAACCAAAATAGCTGTTTTCTCTGCTCTATTGCTCTACAAGGTGCACAATAATGAAACAAACCCTGAACATGCTCAAGAGCCCTTTGTGTCAACGTTGTCCAACACCAGTGTATGTTTCTATTTTTGTGTTTTATGCCAAAATTTCTTTCCTGGAATTTCCATTTAACCATGCGGATATAGGCAGAATAAGGCATTTTAGAGGCTAACAGCAGTAGCTCTTTTTAGGTATTGCATGAGCAAACGATGATCAGGAATTCAGTACGATTACTATGCATTTCGTTTGAACTAGAAAATCCCCTATTGTTTCATGCGTCTTTACTTTCTGCTGAATTTAAGGCCATCAAGCTTTAGCTTAAACTAAAAAAAAAGCCAATTATGTGCCACCTTTGGGAAAATCCTGTCCTTCATGTTTACTTTCACCATCATGTTCATCTTGCCCTTCGTGTTCATTCTGTCCTTCATGTTTGTCTTTTCCTTCATGTTCATCATGTTCGTCCTGTTTTCCAAAGTTAACCTATTAATTTCTGAATTAAGTGACAAAATCAAAAACGGAAATAACCATCGTGAAATAACAAGCCTAGGAACGAACATTTCGAAATTTAACCAACCCGCCAAGGTGTTGGTTCTTCAAAGAAGCCCACAATCGATTTTTTTACAACATGGCACCATTTTTTATTATTAGTCGGAGCTCTTTCTTTTCTTTTTAACAAATCATTGGTCTTATTTTTTGAAATGAGATTGATGGATAAAAGAATAAAGGATAGAGCTTTCGGCGTTGATCAATCCCTGAGGGATGCGCCATGCGTTCGACTTCATTAAGCATCGTTAGAGGTGATTGAATGCATATCTGGCCTTTAGAATGACTTACGGTGGCCTGCCGATGTATTGAACCAGTGCTGCTATCCTCCCAGACAAGTCTGATACAAATTTGCCGACCCCGGGGTATGGAAGGCTTGGCGAGCCACGGGTGTGAGGATCGATCCCATGTGTGTGTTGCAGTACGCCTCCGAACACCGCCGCACACGCGTCCACGAGATTGATGGAAAGAAGAATAATTTTTTTTCGAATTGGAATCAGAATGGGTCACGTTTTCATTAATTTTCTACCCTGACTGGGCTAACACGAGGTTGATGTAAACTTTTATTCGGCTGACGTTGCGGCTGACTTGAATCAACGCGACTCTGAGGAAGACGAATTCGCCGAAACGTTAGCCAAGTGAAAGTCTACACCAAACTCATATTAGCTCAATCATGTTGAAATTTTTTTATAATTGCTGTCGAGTTTTAGTGGATGTCTGTTTTTAAGACACGTTTTCATTTTTCATTCATTGACTTATGGTTGGTTCCACAACAGTTTATCGACAAGTGGAGTGAAAGATGTCGCTGTCGGACCTCAACCCAATACAAAAAACCACGTCGACGATGTTACTTTGCCAGTTTTTTTCTTTTTTTTATTCTCATTGTTCTGTTGTCTGCGGTACAAAAAAGTGTAAACAATATTAACATGTTAACATCCTAACATGTTTCCCGACTCTTGAGAGCTTTTATGTCTTCTAAATAGAAAAATTTTGACCCTTCATCTGCACTATGGGTGCTACAGGTCTTTTTCGATATACGTGAAGGTTAATTGCGAAGTTCCTTTCGCCGAAAGTCTTTTTGATATTAACATATACTGTAATTTTCTGTGGCATTGGAAACGGTATTTTTTAATCACTTGGTTTCTATGGAGTCAATGTGTAAACCGAAGTTAGACTAAATTTTTTTTGAGAAATTCGCTAACATCGCTTGAATGGGCAAGTGGTCCGTCGATTTGGTGTTAGTGTAGTAATTCCTCAGTTCCTCGTAGTGTAATTCGTACAAATTTCCTCTTTGTAGCGGGTTGAAGTCCATCCACCTTAGGAGTGAGGTGAAGATATTTATGTGTGTGTATTGCCGTGAGATATTATAGATGTTCTTTGCAATCTGATGTCATGGTTCAGATTAAGTACTAGTTCTACCAACTCCACACAGCTTCCCTAATCGGCATTGATTCATAAAAATCTCATATCTGTCCGATGTCTATGAACTAATGGAATCCATGTTCACCGTGAGCTATTCCTATTTGAGCATGACTTGATTTTATTGAGTATAACTAATGGACACTGTGTTATCTTTCTAGTAGTTGAAACTGTGAAGGAGTAACTTTGTCATTCGTGTGACATTGCAGTCATGCTGGTTGCGCTGAAATCCGCGCTCGAATGGATGCTTTGAGTTTTTTTGCTTAGAGTTGACATTACCTATGAGACTTGAAGCACGTGACTTGTTCTAATTGTTAATGCTGGCATTGTGGCACTTCTTATTTGCTCATCCTCGAATCGCATTTGCAACGCGTCAATCGCCAATGTCAACAGTGTTCGGCGATTTCAAGATGTTACACGACTGTCATGTGATTACGACTGTTGTCTCGGAAAACGCGATTCCTTAGCTGAAATTAGAGCAAGAGCACAAGTTCTCACTTTGGGATTCGATTCGAGGGTTGCGAGGAGCGCAATGGTTAAAGATGCTTAGCATACTCGCATGGTGCTTGATTCGAGCCTACTCCGGGTCAACCAAGACTGCCATCCGCCCTGGTCGATAGATTGTTGTCACGTTTATATCAGAAGTGCAAGACTTCCTCGGATCTTAAAGTTGGCGGCTCACGTTTATATCAGAAGTGCAAGACTTCCTCGGATCTTAAAGTTGGCGGCTATCTTTAGTGAATATCTGGGAATACCCTAACAAAGCTCTCTCAGTGTTCCAAAGAGTATTTACTCGATCAGCATTCAGTGAATGAAGAAGACATTCATGAAGAGACGAAGTCATTTTGTAGCAGCGGCCCCAAAGCAAGTCTGAAGATCATCGTGAATGACGGATACGAGACAACGAGCTGAATGAAGGGAAGTGATTTGATCCCCACAATACGTGATGTTAGACCATACAGAATGAAATAAAAAAAGTATTCGGTTCGATATGTTCTCAATCCTAGTTAGCGGAAGGGTTGAAAGCTGGCTGCCCAGTTTTCATCTGTTTCCTTCCCAGTTTTCTTCTTAAGTGCTCATGGCATTGATGTCTGGGATTGGATCTATTCGTGATTGTTCCAGATCTAATTCGATACGTTTTTACTTGTTGAGAATAGTTCACAGATTAGGCTTATGACGTTTTTATTAATAAAAGATGTCGTGACCTAGAGTTGCAAGAATAATTGAGGACTTAGAAGATCCAAAATGTGTTCAGTTTCACCTGGATTTGATAAAGTGATAGCTGCAAAGGGTGCAAACGCTCTTGAATATGTGAGATTGGAGATGTTCGATTCATGATTTCCATTGTTTTTTTAAATGGAGACATTAATTTGGAAGCTTTTTAGTCTCACCAGTGTAGGTAGACGCTTCGAATAAGTAATAGACGTTTTTCTAGCGTTTATGTTCGTTGACCAACTAGTAGAAAAATAATTAGTATTGTTATCTTATCAGGTAAGGCTTTTTGTTGTTTTCCACTGTTTGAACCTCATACGTGGGTAATCACACTCCTATGCAAATATATTGCAACTACATGACGAAGATTAAAGAATTACTTTAATAAGGTGATCTAAGAGGACGAGTACGTATAGGTGACATTAATTGTGTTTACGGTAGTCATGGAAGAGATGAGCTGAGATACTCAAATAAGAGAACCCAGCATCTGAAAGGAGATGTTACTGCAGTAGCCCTGACTGTTTTCTACATAGTATTTTTTACAAGTGCGTACATGTTAACATACAAAGACCTACAGAGCGCTTTGCCGCCAGTAGCGAAGCAAATGCATGGGGAAGTTGTTACTGAGCACTTTACTACAAATTTATAGCATGAGTAAGCTTATACAACTCGCTTGATAGTAGGAAAAGATAGGGAGTGTTCTCTGAGTTAGTCGTCCTTTTACTACATTGGTAGCCGATTAAATAGTGAATCGCTACCAATTAGACCAAACAAAAAAATAAGTGAACAATGCACTTTTAAATCACATACCATACGATGCCATTTAAAATTGCTTAGTGTTGGTAGTGTTTTCGGATTCTTTGCTCATAAGCTGAAACTTGGGAAAAAAAACAAAATTAGCGTTCGGTACCTTTCTTCAAAAGGCGCGTGTAGTGCAGTGGTTGGAGGTGCCCTGCAACACGCACGTGGAATCGATCCCTGCTCCTATGGCCAACCAAGCCCTCCATCCCTCCTGGGTGGGCAAATGTACCAAACTTGTCTGTGAGGATAGCAGCACTGGCTCGATACATCGGTAGGCCACCGAGTGTCATTGTAATGCCCAGATCTGCATTCAGTCATATACTTTACTTCATAGAATTCATCTACTCTTTCGCTCGTTAATTTTATGAATGTACCTGGATGGGAGTATATTTTCTTCGAGTACTTCTTTTCAGGTTAAAATTTTATCCCAAAATTATATGACCTTATACCGATGGATTTTCTATTGTTAATCTTTAGATTTGGCGCTTTTCAGGTCTCTTTTCTGGTCTGGTAAAATTGGTTCTTCTTACTGTGGCGTTTTGTCATTTTATATGAAGACCTAGTTACAAAAATATTTTCTCTACTTCGTTCCTACCCAACACTCATATATTACTTTAATTTAATGTCTCAGCAATTCTTATACATTTTGGTTCCACCGCCTTAGCGTTTACCTTGTACGACATACTAAAATGTCCCATCTGTACTACATGTGGATTTATGGAAATAAATGTACCTTTCTTTATCTGGATCAGCAGTTTCTTCAAGAAGCTTCATTTTTTTCTAGATAAGCTATCAACACCGCGTCATCCATCGTTGTTGATCACTCAAGTGCAGAAGAACGGAACTAACAATGGCAGTTCGTTTCCTGACTGTACTAATGACGATCACCGTCCCACTACGGTATCCTCTTCTCCACTGCTCAGTGATGTGGTGAGTGAATTGTCTTCAATGCGTTTAGCACTTAGACCTCACCAAAAATTCTAGTTCACACCACCACGGTCTCAGCTGATGGTGATTTATCTTGTATCAGTATCTGTCATATCAGCAGCAAAGTGCGAACGTGCTTCGATTTCGGTTACGTCGAGAATTTTGTGATGAATCGAATGTACTATTAGAATGAAATAGGTTCCCATTGTGCCGACAGCTCTGATGAGTTCCGGTTGATCGATCTGCTTTGTAATCTTTAACTTTAATTTAGTTTTTAATCTCTCTGTTTAAATCAGATTGTTTTTCAAATTGAAATTTTTTCCAAAACATGTTTCGTAGTGTTCTTCTTACGGTGTTATCCTGCGTATTCCTTGGTTACCGAACTGGACCATCTCTTTTGAGACCAAATTGACTGCTATGACTCGGTAATTACTGATACACTTGGGCTTGGACGACCCTGTCTTCACTGGTTGTGCGGGCCCCAGCATAATCTCCGTTTTTCAGAGTTTTGCTGGTTTAGCCATTGAAGTTCACTGGGCTCCCGAGGTCAGTCTAGCCAAAGTTTTCCCCAGGTCGTCGCCACGCCGGACAGACGCCGCCCTTGTGGATCACAAGGAGATTCGCCACGATGCGACTCGTTTGATACCAGAATAGTGGTGGATCCTGGTATTGGCTTACTTTTGGCTGGACTTCCTTATGGAAGCGCCGGATCTCTTCTCAGCTTGGGAGACCCTGCCGGAGGCATGCATCCCCGCTGTACATCGCAGCCCACATCGAGGAACACCTCCCAACCACGATGAGGCGGTAAACCGTTGGGAGGGACTGGGTAATTAACTTTTTTGTTTTGTACTAAAGGAAACGAGGGAAATCGAACAATGAAAACATCTGCATATTTTTTACACGTGGTCCATAACAATGGTTATCAGCTTTTTTGTCTTTTTTTTCGAGATGCTGACTAGAAATTGCAAGGTAGTACGCTTGATTGCAAGGCCATCCACTGTCTTTTCAAAACAGAGGAGAGAAGAAAAAAATGAAGTATTGGAGAGTTAGGAGGCTTTAACAACTAAATTTCTCACTAAACCAGTTTTTAATACTTCTCCTTCAACCTGATCGGTCGCACAGAATAATCGCTTTGATGGCCGTTGTAATGGAAAACGCTTTGTCTTACACTACGTGTTTTTGTCTCCATACATACAGTAATGTTGACGTTCACATAGGGCTGTATTTAACGGCTTTCTGACGTGATCTAAGATTGAAAACTCGAAACTGTTACGGATGTTGAAACTTTCTGTCTTTGGCGCGTTTGGCGCAGTGGTCGAAGGCGCCCTGCAACACACATGGGATCGTTCCCCGCGCCTGTGGCCCATCAAGCCTTCCATCCCTCCGGGGTCGGCAGATTGGTACCAGCCTTGTCTGGGAGGATAGCAGCACTGGCTCGATACATCGGTAGGCCATCGCGAGTCATTGTAAAGGCCAGAAATGCATTCAACCACCTCCAAACGATACTTGATGAAGTCGAATGCATGGCGCATCCCTCAAGGATTGATCAACGCCGAGAGCTTTATCCTTTTTATCCCTTTAATTCATTAATCGTCTCAAACATATGCAGACTTTACACTTTACAGTATACTTTGGTTGTTTCCATGGCAGTTGGTCGAGTGGAAATTGGTGAATCTTCATCTCAAATCACAAAAAAATTTTTTGTGCAGCTTCTCAGCCATACATGAGGATTGTACGCTCCATAATATTGAGCGCCAACCCATTCAGCAACTGTGCAGTAGATATTGAATGTAGAATTGATTGGTTGAGCTACAACTCGTTCGTCCACTTTCTCCCTGTTTTTATTTTATTTCATTTCATTTCATTTTTATCCGTCTTCACGACTACTGTGCGGATCCCAGCACTTCTCACATTCGATTCGATTCGTCGCATCCATTGTCCACGAAGATCTTCCAACTTTTACGTGCGGCTTCGTTTGCTGTTTGAGGATTTCCATTTGCTCTTGGATATCGTAGAATGCTAGTCGAGCAATTTTCCATGAAGACATGAGATAGCGGGGCTGGAGCGCTCCCAGTTGGATTGCAGAGGTTGATTTTTTCCCTAGATAAGTCCGGTGCCAATTTCCCGACCCCGGAGCGATGAGAGGTTGGTTGACCTTAGCGGAATCAAACTAGCACCATGCTCATGATGACGGACACCACTACCACTGTGCTATCCACCTCCTTATTTACTCTTCTGAAAACTTTATTATGTTATCCTCTCCAATACAATCTGATACTTCTGCAAAAAATTTTCTTTAGCGAGTTGTTTTACTGAAAAATGTCGTAATCTGCCCTGTAGACATCAATGTACTCAGAATTCAAAGTCATGAGTGGTGAAGGTCTTGAATTTCTGCGTTCTCAGAGGCATTAGAGAGCCACCTCTGCTACTAAACGCTTCTGAATATATCAGAAGAGTCTCCGCTTCCATTTCTATTTCTCCTCAATGTCCTGTGCTCCTATAGCTACCGTTGCCAATTAGGTGCTCGTAATCGACAATAGTCAAAACAAAACGCATCTCTAACATTTTAACGGCTTAAGTGCATCTGCACATTCGTCAGTCAGTGTTATCATCAGCTCCATCTATCGTCGGGTGAATGAATGCTTTTGTGCTGCTAAACGCAAAGCGATCATGTAATACTTAGTATTATAAAGGATATCACTCAAGAAAGCTTAAAGATCGCTATGAGCTATGGTACAAGAAACGAAAGCCGTTTTCACAACAGATGTGTTAAATAGTAAACTGTCTTGATGTTAAGCTATGCTTTTGATATGCTCCTGCAAAATCCTTGATGGCTTACGCACCTGCAATTTAATCATACGAAATTGGAGCACCACAGTGCTTAATGTGTGGCTTGAAGTAGAATATAGTAAGACCTGTATCATAGTCCTCATAGGATGGGGGTAGCCTTTTTAGTTCACGTTTAACCCCCAATGCTCTCACCTACCGTAATGCTTTGCGACTACTTCACTCAGCATTATTCGCATGAGGGTGATTCGTAGTTTTTGTATTGATTTTGAGATCTTATACTATTTCAGTAAACGTTTAGATTTTATATGTTTATGAATATCTTGACTCATTATATTTTGTGCATTTAAATTGTGCTAAAACTGACAGTTGCAGTAGAATAAGCACTTTTCATGACGAGGACCAGCTCCACAAACTCATAAAATATGAAAAAGCCTTCGGACTTTATTAATCTTTGAGAGACGTGCCGTGCTTGCCTCGAGGTTACTGAATGCATGTTTGGCCTATGAAATGGCTTGCGAGGCCTGTCGGTGTATGAAATCGGCCGTCTTATCGTTTCTAATAAGTTTGGTACGTCGACCATTGAAAGGTGATGAAGGTGCCTTAGCGAGGTCGCAGAGTGGAACCAAAGATAACGTGTGTATTTAAAGGAAGCTTTAACTACTGCTTTACATGATTACCGTAGTGCTCGTGATCTCGTAGCAGTTACAAAAGTAGAAGCAGTCAAAAGTTCGAAACGGGTGATTAAGCTCGTTTGCTTACATCTGGTCTTACATGTGGTCCTTACATCTGTTTACATCTGGTCATGCTTTGGCAGCTTCTTTTTTTCAATTAAAGTCATGAAAAATTCAGAAAATAGAGGAATTTTGATCTTAGTCGGAATCTTGCACGACGGCGGCGATTTTTGGACGGATATGGATTAGTGGCTTACGACAGCCCTCGGCTTTTTCTTTCTCAGCGATTCTACGAGAGTTTATTAGTAGCCACTGCCCTTCTCACTTTCTAGTTATTATGACAGATAACTGATCAAAAAAGGGATTTTTTGCTTTCTATGACAACTCGAAATCCGATCTCATCCAAAGCGTCTGAATGTCACGGTGATGCTCCAAGTACCACTGCTCTCTGTCTTCAAGCTCGACCCGAACTTTGCTAAGAGTTGATTTTTTATGCGCTGATTTAGTATTGATCTTACGATTATTGCTAATATTATTCTTGTTATTTTCTTCTAGATGTTTTTTCCTGGCGCAATATGAATCCTTTCTCGCAAACGAAGAAAACGTTGACGTGACGCGTGCACCTCTAACGATCTTGTCATTTCTTCTCCTTAGGCTGCTTCGTAGCATGAATGATTGAAGAGAGTCCCTGTTCTTTCATTATAGGGTCTCGGAGTGCGACTTCATTGTATCTAACCCTTAGGTGAAATTGCCCTGCATTTCATTTAGTAGTTATTATACTAGTTCGTGAGAGTCCTCCAAAGCAATGCCGCATAATACACCTCATCCAGGCATATTCTCTCTCTTTACTCTTGTTGTCTAACTTTTCGATTCCCTCACTCCTTCAATCCGGGAATGTTTTGCTCTGATTCGTTTAGGTCCATCGCTTATTCATCACTAGTCAGTTGTGACATCTTCGTAGAAAGTTTTCCTAAGTACCGTTTTTGTCCGCAAGCCAAAATAAACCGAATTAATGTTTGTTATAGGCCAAAATAACCTTTTACTTCTTCCAAATAGTCCAGAAATGAAGGACAACTGTTTGGGAATTGTTGTTGCCTCGCTAAGTCGTTAATACTGCTGACTACCAGCTGTTGAAAATGTCCTTCCCGTCATGACTTTCGGTGAAAATGTTCCACAAGAAATTAAAAATAGTAGTGAAACCGGACGCATTCTGTCCAGGAATGTGACAGTTGTTCTTTTCTTAGTCGCTCCGCCGTTTCCTGTTTCATTTCGTCAACTTAAAGGCACGACTGACGCTTCGAGTCAAAATACACCACGTTTTTAACTCAGAAAAAGTAGAAAAAGTGGCTAGTGCTTGTTTACAACCTACTCCAGTCTCCTTTCCGCTTTGATGCCCATGGTCTGCCTATATAAACTTCTCATTTATTTTTGTGCTTGCCTCGTTCCATAGCATCTGTTCGTTTTGAATTCTGTTTAAGAAAACCGTACGACCACCCATGAGAAACCGTTGCGAGCAGACGTAGTTTTCCTCACTTTTCCTTCTGACCTACAGCTGCGGATGAATACATGAAAAACTCATTTCGGCCTATTTCAAGTTTGCAGATTCTTCGGCATCAAAAGATTAGTCGAGAGCTTATCTTAAGACACCAACACAGCTGGCGTGGATTATTTCATTCTAAAAGCGTTTCTTTGTATTTGTCCCTCATTTTCCGTCAAATGAGACAGACAACCGTTCTCTACCTGACTGCTTTGCTCTACGATACTTAGAAGCTTTGTATAGGAAATTCTTACAAAGGATCAAAAAGGCAAAAAACGAACGGGGTAAAAAAACCTTATGGCTCCTATTCGAGTGTCTTTAAAGTAGAATGCATGTGACTAGGTTTTGTTTTGGCGCAAATATAGAGGGAATGCCACTTTTCCAATAGTGATGTCTGATGTTAATTCGCTATTCCTGAAGTCGCACCGCATTGTTTTCGTGCCATTTGGCAGGTGTTTTTCTTATTATCGAGGCCCTTCACGAGCAGGTCGATCGATGCTGCATTCTTCTGAAATCCTGTTAGATCTCTAAGAGTTCTTGTCTATAAACTTTTTTCCACTAATATATTAGTTAAGTGTAAAGGACAAAGCTCTCGACGTTGATCAGTCCGTGGGGGGATGCGCCATGCATTCGACTTTATTAAGCATCGTTTCGAGGTGATTGGATGGCCTTTACAACGACTCGCGGTGGCGTACCGATGTGTCGAGCCAGTGCTGCTATCCTCACAGACAAGTCTGGTACCAACCCCGAAGCGATGGAAATCTTGGTGGGCCATGGCAGCGGGGATCAATTCCACGTGTGTGTTGCAGGGCACTTCCGACCACTGCGCCACACGCGCTCTAGTTAACTGTAAATTTTTTATGAAGCTTTTATATTAATGGAAATGATAAAGATCTTTGCTGTTTCGTCGGTTTGGTCGTCATTCATTTTTTTTCAACTAAAGCTTTATGCAAATGAGAGCTTCGGGTTTGTTTATTTCACTTCTTTTCGTTTTATAGAAATCAATGAGTGGCGCTGAGGAGATTTTTAACATCATTCAAACACCGTCACCTTTATGACGCTATAAACAGAAAAGCAGCGTTTCGGAGAATCTTCCCGTGTAATAATATTTCCATCTCAAAACTCTTATCTGCTGTAGAACTTCACATGAGATTTCTTTTAAATGACTGAAATCTTCTCAGTCTCAGCCATATTTCGGTCTGTCTGATCGGATCTGGTTAAATTGAAGTCACCATCAATGACGTCAGGTTTTTTTTGTGTTTAAATCTCGAAGCCTAATGGGCTTTTTTTCAAATGAAGCTGCACAATCACACCCACCAGGTGGTACCATAATTTTCTATTTTTTATCTGTTTCTGCACGCGCATTTGTTCCAACGTCAGAACTGATGACAACCTCTTGCAAATCGAGGACGATGAGGCTGACGATCGCCTTGGCGGCGAAATTCTTTAGAATGAAGCGGTTGTAAGAAACGAATAATATGTTTTTCATCTTTAGCCGTCCGTTTCTTAAGCGAACACTTTCTCACAGTTTTCATTGATAACGCATTAGTCTGTCAATAGGAGTCCTATCGTTTGTTATCACTTTTAACTTTACTATAATTATCCATTGAAAAAAAGACGAGCGACATTCACTCAATTAGAAATCGGCAGTGTATGAACGGATGCATATAACGTTACTATTACCTTTCTGTATAATTTTTTCTTGACGAGCACAAACGGCTATCCGATTTTTATCATGTATTCATCTTCGTTAGCGAATTGTTGCGCCGTCTTCAGCAGAGCCTGCTTTGTTGTCAGGAAGATCTTCGTCGATCGAGGTCGACTGTCATCGATCATCGTCAGTGTTGCTGTTTGCTTTCATCCAGTTTGTTCAGCAGTTCTTCTTGTTTCATGAAACCAATCTATAATGTCATTCTAGAAGCGTTTAAAACTTAAGTGACGCATTGAATTGTATCTGTTCTACTGTCTTTGGAAAAACGATACTGTGGAATTCTGCTTCTTTCATGATTTTCCCTTTATGGTCGTTTCCTGTACTCATATTTTAAGTGTTGTTGTCTTATACAGTTTAAGCATTTCTTAAACAATCACTCTTTTTTCTCTTACGTCGCCAAAGAATAGCGTGCATCATTGGACTGACTAACGTGTTTAATAAAAAGATGATTAAGTAGTGAAAACTGGTTTGAAAAACTTTAGCTTGATTAGCTTATTCAGCCCACTTTTTTTCTCCCCTGCGACATCTAATAGGTGCGGAGATTTTATGTCATATAATAACAGAATAGAAGGCGCGTTTGACGCAGTGGTCAGAGGCGCCGTGCAACACACACATGGAATCGATCCCAGCGCCCATGGCTCACCAAGCCCTACATCCCTCTGGGGTCGGCAAATTGATACCAGACTTGTCTGGGAGGATAGCAGCACTGGCTCGAAACATCGGTATGCCACCGCGAGTCATTATAAAATCCAGTTATGCATTCAGTCACCTCCAAATGACGCTTAATGAAGTCGAATTCATGGCGCATTCCTTAAGGATTGATCAACGCCGAGAGCTTTATCCTTTATCCTTTATAATGACAGGATAAAAATAATGACTGTCCTAAACAGCGAATACCATATCAGTTTAGAAATCATGCTAAGTAGTTGTGACGACAGTTTTGCACAAGAGAGTCTTAATCGTTTCGCTGTCCCTACACTACTTCAACTGCTTTCATAGGCTGCTCTTATGAAAAGCCATCGTGAACCTACGAATGTCGCGTTAACGAGCCATTTTACCAAATTTGCCGCCGTATATTTCATCTTTAATACGTACGTTGTTGGGAATAATGGGTTTTCATCCTGATCGTCTCTTTTCGGAAAGAACTCTCTGAGTATTCTTCTTTTCCATGGTATAGATAGAATTCCTGCCATGGCCCAAGGAAAGAAGAACCATTTTATGTACATCACAACTTAGAAAATGAGGAAGACAGTTATTTAGATGGGACTGTCCATTTCCATGAGTTGGTGTCGCTGTATTGCTGTTTACTATACATGGTAAGCGTTGACGACGCGAGATATCTATTTGCTCGTTGACGTACTTTTAGACCATGCGAATTGAAATCAGTACGTACCGTGGCTAAAGGTTGTTATTTCGTTGGAAGTCTCTTGTCGCGAATAATCAGTTCTGTTCGTGGTTTCACATTGAGAATGTTTTTTTTCCGAGCAAACAAAGTGTGGAAGCAGTACGAGAAAGAAGGAAAAAATGAATTTTGTTGTACTATAAGGTAGAAGGCTTAATAAACCCCTTCAAACATGCGATATTGTTTGTCCTAAAACCATAAAAATATACATAACCAGTTTTCTCGGCTTAACACCAGTGTTTACTGAATATGATTAAATTCCGAATAGTAATCCAGTCGTTAATCGGTAATATTACTTACTTACATGGGCGGCCCATCTTCACTGGTTGTGCGGACCCCAGCATAATCTCCATTTTGTTTGGAGACTTGCTGTTTTAGCCACTGTGGTTCCCTGGAATCCCGAAGTCAGCCTGGCCAAAGTCTGGGGCAGGTCGTCACCACCATAGACAGTCGCAGCTTTTGTGGATCAGAGGGAGATTTGCCACCATACGACTTTGATATCAGGATGGTGGTGGGTCCTGGTATTGGTTTACTCTTAGCAAAGCTTCCCGATGGAAACGCCGGGCTCGTTCTCATCTTGCGAGACCTTGCCGGGGGATGAATCGCCCCGCTGTTAATAATCGTTAATCGATAATCGTTGAAGAAATCAGTGGAACAGGCAACTGTTATGGAATAGTGACAGCTGTGGTATTAGCTTAAAATGCTTCTACAGTTTTTTTTTAAATTTTGTTTCTCCTGGAAAAAAGTGTTCGTTGTTCGTTATGAAAGTGATGACTAAAAAGGTGTTTGTTCCTTAGCGAAAATTCAATTTTGTTTTAAAACAAAATTGTTTCATCAGTATTTTATATTTACTTTACCGCATTCGTGAACTACTTGCGTATTCAACCACAACGATGCTGAGATATTCACAAAACTTGGACGCCGGGCCAGATCGAGCCCGCCACGGAGGCCCTTGCTCTGCGTTTCTCTCAGCTAGTTTTCTGTCTAGTAGCACCATCAGCAGTCATCCGTCAACGGGATTGATCTCGTGAGCCCACATCGGCATTGAACTCAGTTAAGCTGCCGCTGCCGTCGAAATGCTATTACTGCTGAAATGCTATGCTTGCGTATTCATGATGGCTCCGAGTGATATTTCCTCAGCAAGTGATTCTGTTAGTCTACTTTGCTTATTTATGTAGTTGATCCATTGCGATCTTTCAGTTCTGTTTATAACTTTGAAAGTATAGATAGAACTTTGGCAAAAAGACCAACTGTCTTATTTGAAAGCATGAACGACTTCTTTCAGAATATCAATTTACTTACGGGTACAAAAATATCTGGAAACCACTTTCACTGCTTTTTTCTGCTTTTCTTTATTCTATTTTCCATTCTTCTTCTATTTTATGATATCCTTCGTGAAAAAATTCATCGTAGGAGTTTTCATCTTTTTACGTCATCTCGCATGTGCTTGTGTTTTTGTTGCATTCGTCGCATTCCTTGATTAACATTTTCACACACATAGCTCATTGCTGGAAACGATGCCTGGAGGCGTTGCCAACAGCTTTTCTGGAAGATCCTCTGGAAGAACACTCAAGAATCGTTCATTTTTTTTTGTTCTCTTGAGCATTTCTTTCCAAATATTTGGATATACTGTACATACTGCGTGTTCAATTTGTGCTATGCCTTCGGAGCTGATATGCCTCGCATTCGTTTTTCTTAAACTCCAACATCTTCAGTTCACGACATCGTTTCCATTCTCGTCCTAACACTAGAGTTCTGCTTAAGAATCGCTTACAGTATAGTGGAAAGAAAATATAATATCATCATTTGCTGCTAACGTAGAGTCGATAATATGCGAAGAAAATCGTTTATCGACGAGTTGGTCGAGTTCGAGAATCCGTCGGCGTATATCCGAAAACTCGTACTACGGCCGGAACAAACCAAAACCGTAGATGAGATTATTAAACGAGTTCCTTTAAGACAAAATCGATGCAAGGTTTGTTCAGTTCTGCCGTACTTTATCGTATTATACTGTACAATCTGTTAAGTGTATCGTTATTGGTTAAGTCGATCGATCAATAAAGTCATGTTAGTTTTGTAAACACAGAGGTAATGGTTGGATAAAATTCATATATGAATGAGTAAACTTTAAAAAAGCGCAGGTGAATAAGTGGATGAAATCAAATAGAATGTTTACTTTAAGGCCTCTGCGGAGAAATTCCTACTTCCACCTGTGAGAGCGTCGGACGTCAATAAAAAGTGCCTTATCATCGACCTCGATGAAACACTAGTTCATTCCTCGTTCAAGGTAATTTCTGGTTTACATTTTTTTCCTGCATTCACTTTCTTATTACTTTTCTTTCACTAGATATTTTTCATCATTGTAATATTTTATAGTTCCCCCCACATTTCCATACGCTTAAACTGCGTATCTAACAGAGTGTTCATCCCTAAAGCATTCGCCAGTTTGACATTTCCATCTGAAAGCCCAGTCTAAAATATTCTATTGCCAAGAATCGTCGCCGCCATCTTGGGAAAAAAACCCGCTCGCATTGTGGGATCCTCCTCCGGAGGAAGGCAGTTCCTTGTAGTGGTAACCTGAAAGCGCTGCAGTACGGCTTTTTTGATACTTCAGAGATAGAAAGTCTTGCCTAACTAGAAAATTACCAGTTAAATTTGTTGGGGTTGACGCATTAATTCTCCAAGTTTAAAGGTTGTAAAATTGTTCAAGCATGAGTGTTAACTAAATTTCATGCATATTTCTTTCAAATTTCTGCCAAAAGTGCTTTATCTTATGGTGGCATCTTTTTATGGATTTCTTGGAAATATCTGGGCAAGAGGGCTCTTGTGGCGCAGTGGTCGGAGGCGTCCTGCAACACACATAGGATCGTTCCCCACGCTTATGGCCCACGAAGGCTGCTATCCCTCCGGGGTTGGCAGATTGGTGCCACAATTGTCTGGGAGGCTAGCACCACTGGCCTGATGCATCGGTAGGCCACCATGACTCATTATATAGGCCAGATATGCATTCAATCACCTCCTGCGATACTTAATGAAGTCGAATGCACGACGCTTCCCCAAGGACTGATCAACGCTGAGAGCTTTAGCCTTATCCTTATCATTATCTGGACAAGCATTAGAGTGTGTCAAATACTGGAAACATATACACAGTATACCACAATCATATGTGCCACCCAACGTTTCTGATCTATATGTTTTAGCAAAAATCTTTGGTACGTTTGTATCTAGTATTACAGATAAAGGATAAAGCTCTGCGCCATGTATTCGACTTTATTAAGCATCGTTTCGAGGTGATTGAATGCATATCTGGCCTTCACAATGACTCCCGGTGGCATACTTATGTATCGAGCCAGTGCTGCTATCCTCCCAGACAAGTCTGGTGCCAATTCGTCGACATCGAAGGGAAGGAAGGCTTGGTTAGCCTAGGGACGCAGGGATCGATCCCATATGTGTATCGTAGTGGAGCCTTCAACCACTGCGCAACACGCGCCATAGTATTACGGATAAAGGACGAAATGCTAGTTGACCGGATAAGATCTTATTTTTATGCACGCCTTTACAAATTCATGTGCAAAAACGAAAAAGCAAGGTTGTGGGGTAAAATATGCCAGTTTGGGGCTATGCCCTTTTTTATTTCAGCCAGTAAAAAAACCCGGACTTCGTTATTCCGGTAGAGATCGACGGCGTAGTACATCAGGTGTACGTTTTGAAACGACCGTACGTGGACGAGTTTCTCGCTCGAATTGGTGATCGCTACGAGTGTGTCTTGTTCACCGCAAGCCTCGCAAAGGTAAATTTCAGTTGTAGTGGTAGATTTTCTTTTCGGAGGTAGTTTTTTCTTTTCAAATCACCTTTTCACCTTAAAAAAACAAAATCGTGTTCTCAAGAGAAATGGAACGCAACGTCTTCCTATCATCGTGAGTCGGTCAATTCGTTCTGTAGGTGATACAGGATGAAAATGAAGCTTTTGACTTTGACCAATCTCTTATGGGTAGACCGTGCATTTGACACCACTAAGCATCACAGTGGTGGATGACGGCATATTTAGCGTACTTCCAAGCATCTTAAATACCAGTTTCATTGCTTCAGAGGGATTGTGGGATTTTTTGCCATAGGCACGGGACCAAGTTAACGACCACATGCGAGTGTTTTCGATAAGGCACCCATAATACTACGCTACACGCGTCACTGTGCAAATGATATAGAGTGGTTAAGAGGGCAATATGATATGAACAATGCGAATGCAATAAATTAGGGCCAAAAATGTTTCTGCGATTGTCTTGAAGTAACACGACACTAGCATTTTTTTGATGGGCTGAACTGACTAGTGTTAAATAAGTTTTTTGACAGAGAAATGGTCGATTAAGGCTGTAGAGAATATTCCGCCGACAGTGGCAAATTTTCTGTAGAATGCATAATCCTTATTCTGTGAATCGCCAGAGCTACATCTGACTGAGGTGACAAGTGTATAGAAAAGCGCTAAGAATATTTTTCGAAGCGATTGAATTACGTTTTTGAAAGAAAAAATGGCTACTGAAGACTCGCAGTCTGCTACTTCTTCTTCATGAGAACCTCTGTACTACTAATCCTTGTTGTATTATAAATACCGTTCAGTCCACGCTACTCATTTTCAGCCAGTTTTCTTCTAACTTCACTAGTGCTTTCAAACTGTTTTCTACGTTACAGTTCCCATCACTCAAGTATTTCACGCGGGAATCATACGCTAAATGTTCAAAACTAGCTTTTTAAAGTGAATAAAAGAACTGGTGAATCTCATTTCTAAAAACTCTCACAAATTTCAGAGAAGAAAATTTTTTTTTCTACGAACTATTGGTCCATTTCCTGCCTTCCATTATCCCTTTGTATGCTATATTTGTATAGAATCAAGTTATGCGAAAACTTGGGTACACGACAAGCATTCCATTCTTTGTTTAATTTCTCAATGATTCCGTTTTTTCAGTACGCCGATCCAGTTGCTGATCTTCTTGATAAGCGTGGAGTGTTTCGATCTCGATTGTTTAGGGAGGCATGCGTCTATCACAAAGGAAATTACGTCAAGGTTGGTTATGTTTTTTTCTTCAATCATTTCTGGTAAACTGTGGACCCTTATTAAGAGTATTTTGTTAGGGTGAAACACTTGTACCTACAATGGTACTGAGATATTTGCAAAACTCCGGAGCGCAGGTGTCTGCGGTGGTTATCGAACTATTACTTTTTTCCGGGGAAGGACGCGTTCACCACCACACCATGCGGGCCGTTCGTTTCGCCTTTCTCTCAGCCGTGTTCTATAGGTGCTATCAGCAGTCACTCGTTAACGAGTTTGAAACATTTGTTTTCAGGATTTGGCAAAGCTTGGTAGGGATCTGAACAAAGTGTTAATAATTGACAACTCACCTGCTAGTTATGCTTTTCATCCTGAAAATGCGGTGGGGTTTTTTTCATCATTTTTTCTGATTGACCACACTCCACTTTTTTACCTCGAAATGTTCACTTTTCCTTCCAATTTTTTTGGAAAATGGTTCGCGTTTTGCAGATTCCGGTGCCGACATGGTGGGATGATCCATCGGATGTTGAGCTGCTCGATATTCTGCCACTTCTTGAGCGTCTTGAGAAGGCCGATTCGATCTATGAAGTGCTGAAACACGTAGATCAGCAATCGCAGCCGTTCCTTGACCGAACGCAATAACGAAGACGTCGGACGTACGTTCAAGGTGACGTCCGCCTCTACACTCTGTGATCTATCGCTCTTCATTAATCTCCTTTTCGCCATTTCGCTGACCGACAGTGAGTTGGATTCCTGCCTCTCTACCCAGGAAGAGCGACCGCCTTTTTCATGTTGCCTTTGCTAGACGTGCATTTGAAGCAGATGTGACGACGTCATTCGACGAGAACACTTTAGAACTCTGAAGCTCGACGCAGCTGTCGTCGTTGGAATCGGCTTCATGCACATCGTTTCGCATTCGATGCGCTATACGTGTTGTATATAGCCCAGATAAGTGCAGAGTTATGTACATGTATATGTATATGATAGTTATCGATTAGCTTGGTTCTGTGGCTGTGATGCCGTACGTTCACCAAATTTCATTGACTAGTGCCTTGTGAAAAGATTCAATTAATCAAAGATATATAGTCTTATCCGTTGTAAAACTAATTGTTTTAGTGCTATATATAGCCATATCTTCCCCATTGTTAATATTAATAACCCCAAAGCATCTTCGGATGTTTCCCCTAATTTTATTTGTTCCTTATGAAAAGAATATCTGTAGAGAAATTTTAAAGCCCGATGATATTAGCGAGTCCCTTAACAAGGTGTGTTTACCGGTGTTAAAACAATACAAACTTGTTGTTCTTTAAGCGTGTCTGAATGAATTTGAACGCTCAACATATGTTACCATTCTATATCATCCCCATTTAGAATCAATCTGTAATTTTCCGCCAGTGTCCTTCAGGCTCGTAAGATTGTTATAGATTGAGAAGAACAAAGATCTTGTCTGATAGAAAAACAAATACAGCTGAATTCTTCTGGAAACCTGGTTAATTCTGAAAGAACAACTATGGTGAGAAGATTTCTGACCGCCTTCCTTATGGCAACGATAAGCAATCGAGCATGGTATCTTGTTCTTATTGCCAAAATATCCTGTGTCACTTCTGTTGAGGGTTTCAGTAACAGTATTGAGTACCACTAGACTTCACTACCATTAAGACATTTGCACCTAGTTGAAAAAATGGAGCATCAAGTACTGATAATCCTGAGCAGGAACATGAAAGCGAGAACATATCGATATAATTCTTATCTAGTGTGTTTATTAGACGATGCTTATGAAGTAATGTGTCACGATGACATGCGATTGCTTGTTTAAACATAACACACCTCTGCCAAGATCTCCTTATTGTGCTTGTTTAGCTCTTTTCTTAGGCTTATGGTGTTTTGTTGAGGTGATTTGGAGTTGTCAACACATTTGCTGTATAGTGGCTGATTTCCCAGCATATTTCCCCTTTTGCCGAACCTTATGGGAATCCTGTTGAAATGCAGCTGGCTCGGTCAAACCTCACTTACACCCAATGTAGAAAACCAGGAATCTAAATTCAACTTTGTCATACACTAAGCCTGACACAGTCATTCTGGTAACAATATTTCCGGATGGAAATATGGAACTGGTCGGCTTATACACTTTCCGTTTCGATAATATTCCTTAGAAACTTTTTTTTCTGAGGCCCACCAATTGCGCTGTGCAAACTGGGATTCACGAATCTACGAAATTGAAGTGCTGAAATTGAAGTTGTTCTGTGATCAGTTTGGAGGAAGCAAAAGGAAAATGATTGTTTGTGCACGTAGTTGTTGTTGGATCTAGTAGTACTAGATCTGGATGTTTGGGTACCACCTTTCCGTGCAGGATAAAATCACCACCTCCATCGTGGAGAATTCGATTGAACCACGAAGCATAAAACTGATATTTATCTATCGTTCAAGAATAAAGCAACTTGAATATGATGAAAATACTACGGATGGAGTCGACGAGTAGTTTGACAAGTGGACTTGGTTAAATGTTGATTTGTGCTCCACAAATCAATCCCCCTTACAGGGTGATTGCTCATAATATCGATCGAGTATAACAAGGCTGAGAGAAAGGCAAAACAAGGGCTTCGGTAGGTGTGGTGGGTAGCACATGATCCTCGGAAAAAGGTGATCCCGGGTTCGAAGCCCAACTGAGGATTAGAGGTCTGCTCGTGCCTCAGCACCTCATTTATACCGATTAGTGTTAATCAATATATCGTAAGATCAGGAAATAGGAAAAGGAGAATAGTACGAGAACATATGTTATTACTAAAAGAGCTCGGGTTGGACTGCTCCTTGCACTAAGGGGTAACCATATTGTTGGAACCATATTGTTGGAAATCTATAGGATTCAATCGACTAATCTGTTCTTAATGTCACCACACGAACTAGCGAATGCTAATGGACTTCGTTGTGCTGTCAACAGTCGATTAAAATTAGAATTGCTTTTTGAAATAGTTCCTATTTGAGACACGCGTGTCCATCATATGGGTGATCGTCCAAGGGCACTCTTGCCTTCTCTTAAATTCTTTGCTGCTTAACCGAACGTTGAGAGGACTACTGAATAAGAAATGTGAGCGCGGAATTGTGGATCGCCTAGGGTTGATTGGTAGCTACTTTGAGAGCCCCGAATGCGGTACATATTATTCTCCTCCTTCTCTTAGACTACTCTTTCATTTTTGTTCCCCCACTTTCACTGAACGCCCAAGGTGCACGTACGAAGCATCCAGTTCGATTTATTCGCCCTTTGTAGTGTGGTTCTTGTAAAATCCTTCGGCCTATTTATGTGCGATCCAATCTTTCTCCCCTCCCTTCGAATCTACTCAGCCAAACACTCATTATCTCAGCAGATAAGACTGTATCACCTGTATCATCTGTAGTCCCGTTGATCGTCGAGTGACTCGAGCGGGCGCCAGTAAATCTTCCATTTTTTCCCTGTCGCGTGCAAGAGTAGCCCAGTGGGTTCTGCTCGTTGTAGGGACTCGTCGAGTATCATATCTTTCTTCTAGGCTCTTCGTGACCATCGGATCGGTGGTCTTCCTGCAGTACGTTTGACATCCCGAGGAATCCAGTCACTAACGGCTCTTGTCCATCGGTTGTCATTCATACGCATTACGTGTCCGCCCCACCTTATCTTCGACTGTATGGCGTACAGAATGGCATCGTTGACTTTTGATCGTTAGCGCAGATCGGAGCTTCGGCTCCCATACCTTGCTTGTGTGAAACGGGATACTGCTACCACCGTCGTTTCGACTGCGCGTTCGCTGACGCTGAGTGATTTCTCATCCTGTTTACGCAGCGACCAGGTTTCTGACGCATAAGTTAATACAGGAAGTTCCGTTGAGTCGAAAAGTTGGGCACGGAGTCGGGTGTTCCTTGTCCTGTTCACTAAATCCTCGATACTCTTGAAAGCTCCCCAGGTCGCTCGTTCCCATCTGCTCAGCTCTGGAGCTAAGTCGTTCATCATATTGATTTCCCGACCTAGATAGACATAATTGGAGCATTCGGAGATATTCGTTCTGTTGAGCGCGAATGAGGCAAGCGAAACCAATCCATTCCTCATGAGCATCGTCTTTGTGAGTTCGAAGTCGAAGACCAATCTTTCCACAGTCTTTATCGAAGCCGGCAAGCATACGTTCCGCTTGGCTAATGTTTTGATGTTACAAGGACGCTGCCATCAGCAAAGCGAAGATGGTGTAACTGCCGACCATCGATTTCCACTGCCATATTATCCCAATTCCAGTGTTCGCATGGCGTTCTGGAAGGTGGCGGTAAATAATTTTGGCGAGATGATATCGCCTTGCCTAACTCCTCTTTTGATGTCAATGTTAATATCGTTGTAGAATGGTGGCATCTTGGTTGTGAAATTTTTGTACAGCTCACGAAGAATCTTTATGTACTAAGTAGGGACTCCTTGACTATCAAGGGCTTCCATGACTACTTGTATCTCAGTTGAATCAAAGGCCTTCCGTAAATCGATGGAAGTGAAACAGAGCGGTCTTTTTGTACTCTCGTGATACTTCAGTGAGCCTTGTTACCGTGTGGATGTGGTCCATCGTACTAAATACTTTTCGAAACCCTCCTTGTTCACATGGCTGTCCTTCGTCCAGTGTTCTGTCAATCCTGTTAAGGACGACTCTAGTGAAGAGTTTGTAGACGACAGACAGCAAACAAATTGCGACAGTTGCCGATATCGTGTAGGTCACCCTTCTTGAACAATAGCACGGTCTTGATGGTCTTCGACTGAGTAGGGACCTTGCATTCAGACCGGTAACGTGTGAAGAGCCGAGCCAGTGTGTTTACGAGGACTGGCGGAAGGTTGTTCAGGTGTTCTGGTGAGATGGCATATCGGATTTCGGAAGGGAGAACCGGTGGTAGAAAATATCCATCCCCTTTTATTTCATATGACGGAAGGTGGACGTGGCTCTCGAAGAGATCTGAGTGGTATTCGTTAATGATTTACTCCACTGCCTTTCTGGACCCTGTAACTGTTCCGTCTGGGCGTCGGAGTCCAATCATCTTGGTCTTGCAATTGGCGAAGCTTCGATGGGCTTTGCGAATGCTTTTCCCAGCTTCTACAGCTTCGATCATTACTGCTACTCTTCTCTCTTTAAGATCTTCTTTTATCACCTGTTTGCATTGTTTTGCAAGTTCGGACGTTAGTTCGCGGTTGCCTCGCACCTCGTGCGATTCCAAGCTGGCGTGTCAGCTCTAGTGTTTCTGGCGACAGACGTCTCTTCGTGACTTTCATACTCTCAGCTTTCATAACGCTAACGTGAAGATGTTGAATGAACCGATCGTATTCTTCGTCGATGTTATCAAAAACGGCGTCTTCCCAACAGCCGACTAATGAATAGGGTAAGTCCCCGTTTACGATGGTTCTGGGACATCGGTTTTTGAATTTAGCAGCTTTTTCTCCTTCCCGCGTGAAATAGAATCTTGCACGAAGGAGATGGTGGTCTGATCCCGTGTAGAATTTTGGGACAACAGCGACATCGGTTACGCAAAAACCTTCCATTAACACCGATGTGGTCTATTTCGTTATGGTACTCTCCATTAGGAAACTCCCACGTCCAGCGCTGAGGGTGGGGCTTCTGGAATTGTGAGTTACCATGGATTGTCTTGGTCGCCATGATAAACTCAGACAGCCGCTCAACCTGTTCGTTCCATTCTAATCCGTGGGTCCCAATGTGACGTTCTTCAGGCGTTCTTCTTGGTCATATCTTGGCGTCAAAATCTCCAATGATGACTTTGGAGAATGCATGGTCTTCTCTGTAATACTTCTCCTAGTCCACATAGAACGCTTCGACTTCTTCTTCGTCATAGTTTGATGTCGGAACGTAAACGACGAAGATTGTCAAAGCCGGAATTGATCCACATCTTTTTAACCGTAAACGTCCGATTCGGGTTGTAAGCTGTTCGAATGGATCGATGTTCATGGACAAACTCGTGTTGACAAGAACGCCGACATCGCCGACTCCTCTACTGTCACATGTTCCGAGCAACAGTTCTTCTTCGGTGTCATAGACGGCGGTGAATGGGTGGCGTCGTCTCATCTCGGCCAGGCCGATGACGTTGTACCTTATCCTTCTTGCTTGCATGAGCAAGTCTGCTATCGAGGACTCGGATGCAAGTGTATGTGCATTGTAGGTACAGATCGTTACTTTAGTTCTTTGTAATCCAGGCAGCTTTCATTGGCCCTGAGATTTTACCAGCCTCTCCGTACTCGTCCTACCCAACGCTGCGATATTGGGGGGCTCTTTCGGGGCAGGGGGAACGAGGCCCGTTTTTTTTAACTGTGTTTAGCATTTTTGATACCCACGTATAGCCTGCTGGGCTCTGAACGTGGGGGCTAGGTATACTCACGGGATAGCTTGCCATGCTCTCCCAGTGGGCATGGAACTTATCTGTTGGAGGCGATTCCTAACCATCTCCCATATACTTCCCTGTCACTTGATTGCAGGCTTTTGGCCGAATTAACTCGTAGAATACAATCCGCATAAGCGAGAACGTACCCACATACGCATGCATGAATGCGCCTAGCAAATATAGAAAGTATGTGCCAAATCGGAGCAGCAGAAACAGGGAGTCCATCCCCTGGATCCACCTACGTCTCATGGAAATAAAGGTTGCTTTTGTCTTCGATAAACCCCCTATCCGCCACCTGAGGATGCGCCACGTAGCGTCGCGACTAACCGGCTCGAAATCCCTCATATGAGGAAGATCCGTGGCAGATAAAACTTATCAAATAAATTTGTATTCGCATAACAAACAGCTTCATTTAAACACCTACCGTTTATTTGTTGTGAGTATTTCAGTTAGTTGGCGGATTGGGGATAACAGCCGCACATAGTAATACATGGGCGAGGACTGTGCCTGGGTGAGGTCACTGAATCGGCCTGAGCTATGGCGCGAGGTCACGCGTGATAATAAGGCACTCCTCTTTGCGATTCATTTTTGAATTTTTGGAATTAATCCAAAACGCTTCAAGAGTTTTACGGGCTGATGTTTTCCATTCCTGCATGAGTATAGTGACTCCTAGTTCAAAATCTTCTCCGTTTTGTTTCTGTGTCCTATCCGCGTCTAGTAGAGCGTTTGGTTTCAATTTAGATTTATCAACTAGATGTTCTTTTTATGCGGACGCAGAGCGGTTTCACCAACGTACTCGCCCCCGCACGCTTTACAAGAGATTAGATAGAATGTACCTGAACTCATTTATGCAGTTTTTCGCTGTACAAAAGACTATCATATGAGCGATTACGAACTAGCTGGCGTCTTAGAGTGTCCGATGGTATTTCTATCACTCCTACCGATTTCTCTAGACCAACCCTTCTTAAGCAACGTTTTATAGCCACACTTAATTTGTTAGAAAAAAAGGGGCAAAATGAATGCAACCTTGTTCTCATTAGAATTATAGTTTCGTGGCGTGCTTTTCCCCCCTGTACCTATGCCGAGGAGCTACAGTTTCGTGACATTCGAAATGGCAATTTGCCGCTTCAATTCCAAGGATTCTTTCTTTTGCTCTCTACCTGTGCACAAGCTGGTGGCGGTTCGAAACATATTTTTTATAAGCGCCCTTTTTGGTGTGTGAGGAGTGAGAGGGAGAGGTAGATAACCACTATGCGCTACCACCACTACTACTTGGCTTTAGTAATAATATGGACTGCGATATTTCAATGAGTCTTGTTATCGTGTGGATGTGGTCCATCGTACTAAATCCTTTTCGAAACCCTGCTTGCTCACATGGCTGCCCTTCGTCCAGTATTTTGTCAGTCCTGTTTAGGAGGACAGTGAAAAGTTTGTAGACGAATACAGCAAGCAGATTGGGCGATAATTGCCGATATCGTGTAGGTCACTCTTCCTGAACAATAACACGGTGATGCTGGTCTGCCACTGAGTAGGGACCTTGCGTTCAGACAGGTAACGTGTGAAGAGCCGAGCCAGTGTATTTACGAGGACTGGAGGAAGGTTCTTCACGTGTTCTGGTCCTATCCTGTCCGGATCTGGTGCTGTTCTATTTTCCACCGACAAAATGGCATGTCGGTTTTCGGAAGGGAGAACGGTGGTACAACATATCCATCTTCCTTTATTTCATA
Source organism: Angiostrongylus vasorum (assembly GCA_018806985.1). Taxonomy (NCBI): domain Eukaryota; kingdom Metazoa; phylum Nematoda; class Chromadorea; order Rhabditida; family Metastrongylidae; genus Angiostrongylus; species Angiostrongylus vasorum. The sequence continues at coordinate 234,487 of JADANN010000213.1, forward strand.
CGACGGAAGATGGACGTGGCTATCGAAGAGATCTGAGTAGTATTCGTGAATGTTTTTCCTCCATCAGAGCCCTTGCTAGTCAGAAAGTCCCTGCTTAGTACATGAAGATTCTTTGCGTGCTGTACAAAAATTTCACAACCAAGATATCAACATTCTACAACGATATTGACTTTGACGTCAAAACAGGGGGCTAGGCAAGGCGATATGATCTCGCCAAAATTATTTACCGCCACCCTCCAGAACGTCATGCGAACATTTGAATGGGATAATATGGGAGTGAAAATCGATGGTCGGCAGCTACACCATCTTTGCTTTGCTGATGACATTGTTCTTATAACAAGAAACATTAGCCAAGCGGAACAAATGCTCGCCGACTTTGACAAAGCCTGTGGAAAGATTGGTTTTCGACTAAATCTCACAAAAACAATGTTCGTGAGGAACGGATTGGTTTCGTATGCCTCATTCACGCTCAACGAAACGAATCTAGGTCGATAAATCAACGTGTTGAGCGACTTAGCTCCACTCCAGAGTTGAGCAGAAGAAAACAAGCGGCTTGGGTAGCTTTCAAGAGCACTGAAGATGTAATGAAGAGAACGAGAAACACCCGACTCCGTGCCCACTTTTTTTCAACTCAGCGGAACTTCCTGCTTTAACGTATGCGTCAGAAACCTGGTCGTTGCGTAAACAGGATGAAAAACTCAGCGTTATTGAACACGCCGTCGAAAGGGCGATGCTAGGAGTATCCCGTGTTACGCAAGTAAGGGAAGGGTTCAGAAGCTCCAACCTGCTCCAACGATCAAAAATCATAGATGCCGTTCTGGACGCCACACAGTCGAAGAAAAGGTGGGCCGGACACGTAATGCGTATTAACGATAACCGATGAACAAAATCCATTAGCGACTGGATTACTTGGGATGTTAAACTCACTGCTGGAAGACCACCGACCCGATGGTCAGAGTCCTTCACGAAAAGCTTAGAAGAAAGATATGATGCCGAACGAGTCCCTAGAGCGAGCAGAACTCCACTGGGTTACTCTTGCACGCGACAGGGAAAAATGGAAGATTTACTGGCGCCCGCTCGAGTCACTCGACGATCAACGAGACTACAGGTGATACAGGTGATGGACTGAGAGAAGTGGATGTAATTTGTGACATCCAGCACTAGGGAAATCAGGCATTATATTATGGGGGTTCAGGAACTGTGCCTCTGTTCTTGCTTTCTATCGCAGCGCGAACTTTAGGCAATAAAATCCTGAGCGTCTACAGCAGATTTCGGGGTGAAGTCTGACGATTGTGGAAAAAGGAGGTTAATATAGAACACAGCTACCATCTTACAAAACTCTTCAGCAGTTGACTCACTAGTAGCCGAGTTAAGTGTGGTGCAGTAGGACAAAGCCCCAGCTTCCTTTTCTTTTGGAGCAGCTGCTTTGTGGTAATGGAGATGTAATCCGATTCTCTTCCTTGCGGAATTGTGCGTAATCTGCATAAGCCTTAAATCCTTCGAGAAGCAGCTTGTAGTTCTCTGCTGGTTCTCTCTTTATTTGCCAGTTGTATGATGAGAGGAATTTAATGGGAATATCCTCATCATATACGAATCGCTTCATTCTTTTCTTGGACCCTGACAAGAGTTTTTTTCCCAATTTATGACTCAATCGACTCGGGAAAGGCGGTGGTCAGATTTAGCTAACGCAGGATCCAGGTACCACTACGATATCAAAAAAGACACCGTCTTCTAGTCGTCACTACCGATTATATACAGTCACCGGTCCTGGTGCTATGCAGTTTGTGTGAGGTCAATTGAACTGACAGAGTTCCGATCATCTTGAAGCAAAAGGGGTAAGGAATAGAGCTATCGACGTTGATTAATCCCCTGAGAGATGCGCCATGCATTCGACTTCATTAAGTATCGTTGGAGGTGATTGAATGCATGTCTGGCCTATAAAATGACTAGCTGTGCCCCAGCTAAGCATCCAGTCAGTACTACAATCCTTCCAGACAAACCTGGTAGCAGTTTTCCGACCTTGGAGGAAAGGAAGGCTTGGTGAACCCGGGATAGGTGAGACCGATCACACGCATATTGCAGGGCACCTCTTACCACAGCGCTGCATCAGCCCATCATGCTGATAAGTTTGAGAGAATCGTTTCCAGTTGTAATTTTAATTACGTAATTCAAGAAGCGTACTTACTATTTTCCACACTCTGTTAAAGCGTGCAAAAGTGTGGTCAACAGTGGAGTGTTCAAGTTGCATGGAATTGCAATGTGTGCTCTTCATCGTCACCTGTCGTACCAAAACGGGATTGATTAAGATTGGTAGGGAGCGCGCGCAGGGTGTCCGAGACGAAGATAATAATGATTGCCATAGATTGAGGAGCTATGGCACTACATAATGTTTGGCCCAAGCAGCTTCTCATACGGCGCTCAAACATCCTTATTAACTTGCTACAACAATCGCAACCTGCTTTCTATACATAAAATGATAAACGTTAAGGCTTTCGTGTTGATCAATCCCCGAGGGATACGCCATGCATTCGACTTCATTAAGTGTCGTTGGAGGTGGTTGAATGCATATCTGGCCTTTACAATGACCCGCGGTGGCCCACCGATGTATCCAGCCAGTGCCGCTATCCTCCCCGGACAAATCTGGTACCAATTTGACGATCTCGGAGGGATGAAAGACTTGCTGACCATGGGGTGCGGGGGATCGATTCCACGTCTGTGTCGCAGTGGCGCCTCCAACCACTGTGCCCAGCCTTTTCTACATAAACACTTATAATTGGTAATTGAAGGCCGCCAAATCAAAATATAGAGTTTGATGCCTAAATACGTATTTTTGGCACATCTATTTGGTGACTGATCTTTCGCTGCAATCCCGGTGAGCCATTGCCAACCCAGTCACAACGGCCCAATTGCCAACCTTTAAAAAGTGATCTTTCCTTTTGTTTTAATTTTTGCTCTATAATACAGTTTTTTTCATGTGATATATTAAAAATCACGGAGCGGGTAGCACAGTGGTACTGATGTCTGTCATCACGAGAATGGTGCGAGTTCGATTCCGCTCTGGGTGAACTAACCTCTCATCCCTCCGGGATCGGGAGATTGGTACTGGACTTATTTGGGGAAAAAAATCACTCTCTGCAATCCAATTGGGAACGCTCTAGCCCGGCTATCTCAGGACTCTAGGGAGAGTTGTTCCATTAGCATTCTACGACATTCAAGATGAAATGAAAATCCTCAAGCAGTAACCGAAGCCACACGTAAAAAACTTGGAAGAGCTTTGTGGATAATGGATGCGAGGAAACGAACTGGATGTGAGAAGTAGTGGGATCCGCACAGTGACCTAAAGACAAATCAAATAAAAAAAATTTTTAAAAAAGTGCTAAAATCGCCATTGATCCCCTTTCATAAAAAAGATCCCATGCCGAATAGTCGCAAGGCAACGTGACGCGACCACAGGTGGCAAATAGTGGGCTAATCGCAAACAAAAGCGACCTTGTGCTTAACTGAAATGCAGGCAGTGGGCTAATCGCAAACAAAAGCGACCTTGTGCTTAACTGAAATGCAGGCCCTATCCAAGTAAGATTTGTTCCCACGATTCGGAAAGAACCACTGATACGCTAACGTTAGGTAGGGAGAGTGCTTAGGAAATGCCAAAAACTCACGGCCATTCTAGGCAATAAACTGAAAAGGAGTATTGTGACGATCTGTACCTAAAATGCACGTTCAATGAGTCCTCAATGAGGAATTGATGGTGAAAACTAAAAAGTGGAGCAGTTGTGGTCGAAGCTACAGAGGCTGGTAGAAGTAAGTATCTTCGAAGCCCACCGAGAATTCGTCAGTTACAAAACGCAAGATGACTGCACTCCGACGAACAAAAGGGAACAGTTACACCTTCGAAAAAAGGCAATCAAGAAGATCATTCACGATTACTACTCGAATCTCTTCAATAGCCACGTTCTCCTGATCTCATAGGATATAAAGGGGATGGATATGTCGTTTCACCAGTTCTCCCTTCCGAAAACCAACTTGTGTTTGTTCGGTGAAGAGTCGAATAACGCTAGATCCAGGGAGGACAAGGTCTGAACACCTAAAGAACATTCTACTAGTCCTCCTGAACACACTAGCTCGCCCGTTCACGCGTTGTTTAGAAGGGTCATCTCCACAATATCGGGGAATTATCGCCCTGTCTGCTTTCTCTGCCATCTACAAACACTTCACTTAATTAAATTAATCATAAACAAGGCTGACGGAACACTGAACACAGGATGGGCAGGTAAGCAATCAAGGTTTCGGGTAGAATTTGGTGCAGTGGACCACATCCACATCGATGGCAAGACTCACTGAAGTGTCGCAAGAGTACAAGAAAATGCTCTGTCTTATTTTCATCGGTTTTAGGAAAGCCTTTACTTAAATTGAGGTTAATGCAAATGTGAACGCCCTGGATAGCCATGGTATTCCTAGTCAGTGTAAAACGATTATTCGTCAGTGATACAGAAACTCCACAACCAGTATATAACAATTCATAGTGATGTTAACATCGACGTAAAAAGTGAGGCTGCGCTGAGCCATGCCATCACGTTGAATCATTTACTGCTACCCTCCAGGACGTCATGCTAACATTAGAATAGGACATCATGGAAATAATAATGGAGACACTACCACAAGATTGCTGAGATATTTGCAAAACTCCGGACCGCAGGTGTCTGCGGTGGGGAACGAACGCGCTATTGTCCTTTTCGGGGAATAAGGCGTTCACCACCACACCATGCGGGTCCTTCGTTTCGCCTGTCTCTCAGCTAGTTCTATCGATCAGTGCCGTCAGCAATCACCCGTCAACGGGATTGATCTGGGGAACCTACATTGGCATTGAACCCAGCTAAGCTGAGCCTGTAGTTGAATTCACTATATTTTACCGTTTATTTTCTCCCCAAATCAATCCCTTTGACGGGTGATTGCTGATGGCATTGGTCGATAGAACTAGCTGAGAGACAGGCGAAACGAAGGATCCCGTGCATGGTGTGGTGGTGAACGCGTTACTCCCCCGGAAAGGACAATAGCGCGTTCGTTCCCCACCGCAGACGCCTGGGGTCCGGAGTTTTGCAAATATCTCAGCAATCTTGTGGTTGTATTTCGCTTAATGCCCTGTCATAAAAATTATAGAAGGGAGAAAATAGAAAGTAAAACATAATGGAGATAAATTGGATCAGGCCTTTTTTGAGAGAATAAAGGTATAGCTGTAGTACACCTGAAACGACTAGGTTCCCTAACCGAACTTAACTCGGTCCAATGATGATTTGTGCTAGCCAGATCATTTCCGTAAGCGGGTGGTTTCTGATGACAAGCGGTAAAAATTGGATTAAAAAAGGGAAAATAAAGCAACGGTTTCCCTTGGTGTGATGGATAACACGTGGGCTTCCGGAAAGGGGTAATAGCGGGTTCGAAGCACACCTGAGATCTCGAGTTTTACTCATACCTCGTCATCTTTTGTGATTGCATTTCATATATTACCTAGTCGCGAAAAATAAATAAGAAGTAAAAGAAAGTCGGAAAGGCCGCCATTTCTTTCTTTTTAAAAAACGAAGGGGTAGTTAAAAAAAGCGTGAAGCTTTCGGCGTCGACCTCTCCATGATGGGTGCTCCATGCATTTGACTTTATTAAGCATCATTGATGATTGAATGCATAGCTGGTTTTTACAATGACTCTCAGTGAGCTATCGATATACCGAGCCAGTGCTGCTATCCTTCTAGACAGGTCTGGTACCAATTTGCCGACCCCGGAGGGCTTGGTGGGCAATGGGCGCAGGGATCGATTCCACGTGTCGCCTCCAACCATTGCGCCGCACTCGCCACAATCTTGCAAAAGGCATATGGAATCACATGTTTACAAGTAGAGGAATGTGGAGATAGGTGAATTGGGCCCATAAGAATTCAGTCGCAAACGTACTTTGGAGAACGACTCTCGGAAGAGAGACTGGAGGAGACTATGCACTACAACAACAGTTTCCAAGGGCTCTCCAGTACTGTATAATAATTGTTCCCTAATGTAACCATGGTTGAAATGTGGAAATTCATCGGGAAATGGGTTTATCATCACAACCTCCAACAAAGTGCTGGGTCTTGTTTTAATTCCTGCTGTATCTCAGCAATGATATCGAGGAAGCGACGTATAACTCAGCGAATTAAGCATTACTTCAAAAAAGTTGTAATCTTGTAGCAACGACCTCGTACAACAATGCTATTATCGAAGCGATGCAGAATGTAAGCGTTCTATTGAAGAAGTCTCTTGTTTGTACTTCTTACTTCAGATTAGCGATTAAGTCATCCATGCGATGTTGCTTCCGTTGCCCGACGACGACAATAATAAAGATTCACTTAAAAGCGTGGATGCTCGAAAACGAGCAGTGGCTCCTGTGTTCGCACATTATTTCAGTTCTTAAATGGATGTCGCCGCTTGTGGAACCGAAGTGTATTCTATTTTCGAAAGGAATTGTTTTTCGGATGTTTAGCGTATTGAAAGAGATGCCTGAACATTTTTAACAAATCTGTCTGTTAGTTGTTTGCATAGCTCATGTTCAAAAACGATTTATACGCACTGCTGTACATTTTTATTATCCAACTGATGGGTTTCTTTGTATCGTATTTCTGGCACCTTTTTCTTGGACTCCCGAAAACCAGCCTTTTTGTCATCATTGCAAAGAGTATAACCCAATTCTAGTGGGCCAAATGACCAATATTTCTATGATTTGGTTTCATTGCGGTTTGAAAAAGTCCAGCTTAACAGCATGTACTAGTGGTCCGGCATTAGCTGTTGTTTTCAGCATCATATGCTTAAAAGGGCTGGGATGAGGGCAGCGATTTGGTTAGTGTTGGCTGGAATATTCACGTGGTCGTTGATTTGATCCCCGAACATGGCGAACGGAACCTTTCGTACCAGACTTGTCTAGAAGAATGACTAGCATTGAAATGAAACCCCAGTAGGCAGTAGCAAGTCATTATATAAACGAAATATGCATTCGATCACTTCTACGATGCTTCGCTGACATATTCATGTGTATGGAGAACACTCATGAGATGAATGAGCGCTCAGTTTTATATTTTGTTGACACTGTGAAAAAACTGTTTTGAAGTAAACGCCTTCTTCCTGACGATATGAACAAGGACCAGCCAGTACGTCCCAGAATGCAAAAGATGAAGAAAAAAACTTTCGGGGAAAGAGACTAAAACAGTTGTGGTTGTGAAATGGTCATCTACATTCTTAAGAAACATTATTAACTAACTTTATAATAAAAAGAGACACTATACTAAATTTCTGGGCAGTCACTTTACTTTTTACAAAACGAACAGCAATTCTAGGAAGAAAAAAAGAGGAAAAATCAATAATTTTGTCAAAGAGATTTGAAGTGCAGCATTTGTTCATCTTATCGAAATACCACATCGAGAATATGGTTGGTACAATACGAAAGATCGAAGAATTCTCTGTCGAAGCGTTGCGTGGATCCACTAACGAATGCATATGAAATTACAATCTGAAAAAAGTAGCGTTTCAAAAAATCGAAGATCGACCTTGAAAAAACAGATAATAAATCCGTGAAACAGTTTTGATCCACGTGTAAGAGTCATGCCACATCTTGAAACTTTTACGGAGTTTTTCATCCATTCATAAGTGCAGCAGTTTTTTTGTACACTAGGAATATCTATTGGAGAGAACAAGTTCACAGCGGGCTTACTGACGAGTGATATCAATTTTTCAACTGGTGTCAAGAATTGCTCTAACCGCACCGTGAAGTTTAACAAATTTCATCGCCGGCATTACGTTAATAATTATTCTCGCAAGTATCTATATATATATATATATATATATATATATATATATATATATATATATATACATACATATATATATTATCAATTATCAATATATATATATATATATATATATATATATATATTATCATATATATATATATATATATATGATATTATCATCATAAATATCTACATATATATATATATATATATATATACATATATTCTTGCGTACTGCTCTTGTCGAATTGATGCGAGGTTAGTGTAAATTACCTCTTGCTATTGTCGTTGTTGTTGTTGTTGTTTTTGTTGTTGTTGCTTTTTGCTGTTGTTGTTCGATAGCTGATGTTTCGGCGATTTTGCATTCCTCAGAGCCTCAAACGTGGGCAAATCAACTAAATGAGTTAAAACTAGGACATAAATTGTAGTTTATTGGCCTAAGTTTGAGGCTTTGGGGAAGGTGCAATCGCCGAAACGTCAGCGATCGAACAACAAAAACAACAATAACGACGACAGCAACGACGACGACAACGAAGGCCTATACCACCCTCAGGTCAGCTATATAGACATATCAATTATTTATCTCAAATCGGTCTTTTGAGTTATTCTTCCAAATAGTTTCTATTTTCTATATTGCCATGTATTTCTTATGGTGACCATGTTCAACGTTAAACACATTTGCTTGACGTTTTAAGCAATATCTATAGACGATATTCTTCACGAAGAACTGATGTTCTCTAACTCTCTCTCTCTCTATCCACTTTTCCTGCACTTTCCGCAAATTGTTTTCCGATACCTATCTCATATACTTGTTTTGGAGCTGGATAGAAGGAGCTCTTTTAATTTTTTTTAAGAACTGGCTGTATTTGTCCGACAATTGAGATAATGAATGACCAGCGACCATCTGCATGTACTTCCTAAATTTGTCGTGATACCATCAGATCAGTTTACTGAGAATCCTATTCGTCTCTCCTTCCGATCCAAATTTGAATCCTTGCTCTTACAGAAATAAAAAACCAAGGGTTCAAGCTGTGTACTTGCTTTGCATTTTAACATACGCATTCGCCCAAACGCGAGCTAAAAACTGGTTACGCTGCCATTTGCACAACACATTACTCCAGCAGTCTATGGCAAGGTTATTCTCTTATCTCCTCAAGGGTTACCTTTCACTCATCATCCCATCTTCTCTTATTAGCCCACGTTTTGTCGCTTGTATTGTTTCGCACAGTCGTATCGCTATTGTTGAGTTACTATTGTTGCAAAAGGTTTAATTACCGAAGTTTGAGTTTAAAGTTTGGCTCTTATTCTAAGTCTAAAACACTTCCGTGGGTAATTCGTAGGAAGTGAGCACTGTATGTCTAGTCGGCGATTATTCGGTTCTGACAACTGCCTTGAGGAAATGTTTTCCACTAACAACTATACTGGTCATGTATTGAAAACTCAAAAGTTCGGTGAATATGTAGGATGCGATGTATAGAAATTTTTCCTTTTGAATGTATACATAGTTGAAAAGAGAGCATGTAATTTGCCTAGAAACTTATTTATTTAGAAATCACCTACAAATTGGAAAGAGGCCTTTTTGGCCTTTTAATTTTCCCTAGATGTGAGCCTACAGCTTACATACACTCTTCAGTGCCTTTATTTTTTTACACATTCCACTACTGGCTTACAGTACCTTTCCATTTTCTATGCAGTTGTCGTTCATGGTCACCTTTACATAGTCGTGCTGTCCGGCCTCTAATATACCAGCTGTTGGTGTTGCCAAAAGAAAATGGGCAATATTGGACTAAACTGGTAGAAAATTAAAGTATTTAGTGAAGTCAATTATTTAAGCCCAAGAACTTTAAAAAATACCCGCAGTTTCCAAAGAATTTTTCTTTGAGAGACGTTTGACATTGTGATTTTCTTACAACGTCGTCGACCGAATCGTGGAAATTCCAGCTGAAATTCTGAATATATCAGTTGCTGAAACGATGCATGTTTTTCAATACTAATGTCATATCAGTATTCCACTGAAAAATATCAAATGGAAAGTTTGCAGGATTTTCTCTATCGCCATTTGATGTACCGACCGTGCACATCGGATTCGTAATGAGGTCTTCACCGTTGGATTCTGGAGCACAGACCGCGAAGCTCATGAGTGACTAAAGGAAATAGATAAAGTTACGTACTGCAGTTTTTAAAGTACAAATCAGAGGATTAACAGAAAAGAATACTGAGGACGTATTAGTTAAATTTATCAACTCCACAGAACCGTCAAATCGCCTGAACCTTTACGTTATTGTGCCTTTTGATTCGATTCTAAGCGTTATGATTATAATATTCACTATGTAATCACTTTTTATTTACTGCCTATTCTTTTTCATGCCAGGGTGTGATGTGAGCACCGAAGACACCTGTGCTCCGGAGCTTATGAATATCTCAGCATTATTATGGCTATAATATTCACTGCGTTGTAAGAAGGACCTGATAACACTATGTTGATTTATTGATAACATCACATAAGGTTATGAAACTAAAAATCTTAATAATGATGCCATGTAATATTATAAGTCGCATGGTTCATATTGTTATATCCAGCCCCCTTATGCATTATTTGTTCAGACATTCTTTAAGACTACGAAAAGGATTCAAGACTGACTGTAAATCATACTCAAAATCTTTGTAGCTCTTTGATTCTTCCAAAAGTCACTGTAAGGAGCATATTGAGGTCATAACCAGTAAATAAAGGGAAATTCTCACCACCTCTTGATCATCGACCGTATTAAATGAGTTCATCCATGTGTGCTCCGAAAGCAGGCAATCAGCAGTGTTCACATCGAAATCCGTTGGTTTCGGTGAATAATCATTTCGTGAAGACGGAGATTGGTTGGCGGATGTCGTACTGTGATCCCATGACTGCGGTGGACAAATGGTTCCATCGCAATATGTTGCAAGAGTCCGATAGCTTGTGGCATTTTCCTAAATCAGGACATCTTTTTGCAGTGTATGGGCTTCAGTCAGTCGTTGCTACTATGGAAAAAAAACATTTCACTGGCAATGCTTCTTTTGATTTTTTTCCTTCTACAAATCGAACGTTCTTTTTTTGGCACAAATTGCTGAAAATTGCTTATACTCTCGATCACGTAGAGTATCTTCTCTATCTTTTTAGGCGAGTTGTAGTTGTAAACTACTTATACTAGCTGTGGAATGTTTCTATATCGTATCTACTATGCAAGCACTTTCTGATACAAATCATTAAGTGGAAAGTTTACATAATTTTCTCCATTATCTTCTGAATTAGTGACCGAGAATGTGATGAGATCTCCACCATTGGATTCGGGAATAAAGTAATCGGGCCTCATGAGCGACTGAAAGAAATAGCCAACGATGAGGGTTTTTGACAACTTCAGCTTAAAGTTGAAAGATTAACTGAAAAAAGGATATTTTAGTTAAATTAATGAAGTCGGCAGAATCTTGAAATTATCTGAATCTTCATATTACCATCACTTTAGTTTGATGTTTGATTTTATTTTGCTTGATCTAACTCTAAGAGTTGTCACTATAATATTCACTATATATAAGAAAGACCGGATAACGCTACCCTGGTTTCTTGATAACATCACATGAGGCTTTTACAAAACCGAAAATGTCTGGAAGTCGACCAATAAGCATCTTTTAAACAAAAGTATTCTCTATAGTAGATCCACCACGTGAAACAACACCACTCCAGATAGTTCATGTATTAACATTAGATATATGGGAACGTTTTTGAACACCAATCGAGGCCATACATTTTAGAATTTGACCGCAGAATAATGATTCCGCCTCTTAAGGTGCAGGAAATCCACTGGATGTGCTAACAATGAGACAACAATTCCAAGAAGTCAACAACAGCAAAACAGCTGTCCGTCGGTTGGGGCAGTATAAAATAACTGCGGTAGTTCCGAAAGACCCACACGTCGGCATTCTGTCACTCGAAATGTGCGTTCTGTCTTTGTGAAGCAATTATTCTAACGTATCTCGTTGTGAGGATGCCACTTGTAGATACTTGCCTTATCTTGTTACTATACTCACCGTCACAACTCGATTGCATCCCTGCATAGGCACACTTGGAAAGCTAACGGTTGAGAAAAACTCTGTGATGTCTTTGTACGCTAACATCTTCATCCGCCTGGATACTGTCTTAGTCTCCACTTTTCCGATTCATCTCCTCATATTGTACGTTTCAGTTGTTAGGATCTCTAACCATGTTAATATCATCGCACTATAGTTGAAGGATTTTATGTGACACTTCCTAATAATGCATAGCCAGTCCATTACAGAAGCCACTCTGAATAGCAAGCATTTTACTTTATTTCCCTTCGCGCTACCACTTGCTGCTTACCTTGTTTGGTTAAATTATATGTTATATAAAACTCTTTCTCATACTACTAAATTATACTATGGTAGAGCAACCTTCCCGTCTGAATGTGACTTCTTACTTATTATATCATCCGCACTTATTGAGTCCTACTTGTCGTCGCGCCGGTTGTAGTGTCGTTGTTGTCACTTCGTTATTATTGTATTACTATTGTTCTAAACGGTTTAGTTACCGAAGTTTGAGACTTACGCTGCAATGACGACAAGACTCGCGTGGCAAAGATCGAGTAGATGCAAGCTGATTCAAGTAAAATGCTGAACACCGTGTTTCACTTCATTCGAAGGAGCAAGCCAGCCGCTTGGCATCCTCACTCAGAACCCAAAGTCACGGGTTCATCTGTCAACTACAGCCTACCGATCCATTGCACTACCATAAAACTACAATGTCTACTTCGGACTCCCGTTTATAACTTCTTAAACGTTACGGGATAAATGCATATATATTACAGAACTCTCAAATAGTAGACTTCATAACACAGATACAGCTTCAAGAGTCGGGCAGAGATGCACAACGACTAATCAACTAATTAGTCTGTACACTATCTGATATTCAATTCGACTGATTATTCCACCACTGAGCTACTATAACATAGTGAGTGGCGCAAGTGTCGCTTCAGCATTGGTGCACCGATCGCAGCATCACTAGAGAAGGTATTAATAATGGTGCTAAGTAGTGTTACAAGGCATGTGGTTCATAATGCTATATCCCCTTCCGCCCCCATGCATTATTTGTTGAGAAACTCTTTAACGTTATGAAAAGAAGCTCAAAAATCATTATAAATCGCATTCACAACCTTGTTTCGCCTCTTTTGAAAGACAACATGGGGAAGATATTGAGATTGAAACCAATTTTGGAATCATTAAATAAAACAAAACATCACGACCTCTTGATCATCGACCGTATTAAATGAGTGCGTCCACGTGTACAGCGAAGGCAGACAATGATCAGCGGAGTTCACATTCACGTCCATGGGGTTCCGTAAATATTTGTCTTGCGAAGATGGAAAATGATTGGCAGACGTCACATTGAGATCCCTTGACTTTGGTGAAGAAATGCTTCCATCGTGATATTTCCGATATCTTTTTGGCTGGTCTAATGTTCAGAAAAAGCTTCCTACAATGTATTGGCTTTCATCAGTCGTTATTCATATGAAGGAAAGTTTTCACTAGAAATACTCTTCCAGATTTATTTTCCTTCGACGAATCAAATATGTTTGTTAGCACTTATCGAGAAGGCTCTCCATAGCGTAGAGTATGTTCTGTATGATTTAACCAAATTAGTAGTTTAAAGCTACTTTCACTAGCTGTAAAGTGTTCCTATCTCGTATATACGATGCAAGTATATCAGAGTAAGAACCGTTAAATGGATAATGCTAACCTATTATTTGCTGCCCAGTGTAATTTTTTCACCACAGGATATGATGTGCAATACAACCACAACGATGCTGAGATATTCGCAAAACTTTGGCTCCGGGTCAGATGGAACCACGATTATAATTTCTGGGGGCTTGCGTATTACACACTGCACTACTGAGGCTCTTGCTTTGCGTTTCTCTCAGCTAGTTTTTTCTTTGTTTTTCGATTTGTGATCCCCGGATAAATCCCGCTGACGGGTGATTTCTGATGGCAGCTTTAGGTAGAAAAACTAGCTGAGAGAAAGGCAAAGCAAGGACTTCATGGTGCACTGTGCAATGCGCGAGTCCCTAAAAAGGAGAACCATAGGTCGATCGGTCTGTGGATCTCAGTTTTGCGAATATCTCAGCATCTTTGTCATGAAATGGATCATTTATATGATTTTCAGCATCATCCTTTAAGTGCTGACTGTGGACAACGGACTCACGATGAGATCTTCATCATCCGATTTGGGAATGGTGAAATCGGACCCAATTACCGACTAAATGAAATTGACGATCTCGCGCACATCAGTTCTTAAGCAGAAGTCTGAAGATTAATGCAGAAGGAAACTGAGGGTGTTCTAGTTTGATGCGCTAACTCGGCAGAACCATCAAAGCACTTGGATCTTCATATTACTGTGAGCATTGAGAGCATTGATTCGACTCTAAGCGTTATGATTATAATATTTAATATGTTATAAGAAGGACCTGATAACCCTATCTCGGTCTACTGATGACAACACGTGAGGTTATTTTAAACTGGAAATGTTATAATAGTTGCAAAACTCCGGACCGCAGGTATCTGTGGTGGGGAACGAACGCTTAATACCCTGCCATAAAAAATTATAGAAAGCAGAAAATAAAAAAATAAACATTGTGAAATCAACTACAGCCTTAGCTTAACTAGGTTCAATGCCGATGTTGGCTCCCCACATCAACCCAGTTGACGGGTGATTGCTGACGGCACTGGTCGATAGAACTAGCTGAGACAGGCTAAACGAAGGACCCGTACGGTGTGGTGGTGAACGCCTTATTCCCCGAAAAGGACAATAGCGCGTTCGTTCCCCACGGCAGACACCTGCGGTCCGGAGTTTTGCAAACATCTCAGCAATCTTGTGGTTGTATTTCGCTTAATACCATGCCATAAAATTTATAGAAGGCAGAAAATAAAAAGTAAACAGTGTTATAATATTGTTAAGTATTGTAAAGCATATAGTTCTTCATGCTACATCCAATCGTTCTTACCCATTGTTCGAAAGAGATTCCTTGAAGCCCGATACAGAAATTTCAGAAATTTTTTTGTTTTTCTGTCTAAGCAATCGCGAGGTTGTTATACAGCATATGTTTACTTTTGGACAAAAACTGATACAGTACGACAGTAGGTGACGTTTTCGCAGTATCGCCCTCTTCAAAGCCTGGAAGGGTATACTGATTTCCAATTTATTACGACGAACGCTTCAATAACACAAATAGAAAGAAGTAAACGTATGGTGTATAACAACATCGCGATTGCTGATGAAGAAAACTTTATAATTTTATTATTCTACATTATTGTAATTTATTATTTACTAACATTTATAGTCCAGTGCCAAAGTTAATAGAAAGTCGACCAGGGAACAGTTCGAAAACTACCATAAATCGCTTTAGCAACCTTACTTCACTCGTTTTTTCCGAAAGTCAGTGTCAGGTGCATATTGCGATTTCAAAAATCATTAAATAAGACGAAATCTCACGACCTCTTCATCATCTACAGTCGTTAACGAGTGCGTCGATGTGTTCTGTGGAAGCCAAGACTGATCAGCAGAGTTCACATCGACATACATTTGCTTCGGTAAACACTTGTTTCGCGAAAACGGACAATGATCGGCAGATCTCATTTTGAGATTCTTTGGTTTTGTTGAACAAATAGTCCTATCAAAATATTTCGCAATGGTCCGATAACTTGTGACATTTCCCTAAATTAGAGCACCTTCCTATAATGCACTGGCTTCAGTTAGTCGTTGTTCATATGGAGAAAACTGTTCACTAGCAATATTTCTTTAGATTTGCTTTCCTTAAAGAAATCAAACATGTTCTTCCTTTACAGTACAAGTCTCGAAGAAACTCGATCATGTAAGGTATCTCTATAATCTATTTAAACAAATTGTAGTATAGGGCTCTTATATCAATTGTGGAATGATTCCTGCATATATGGTGCAAATATTCATTGGTCGAGCTCTACAATTCTCCCACACAATTAGAGGTTTAATTGCCCAAGTTTGAAACATATGCCAAGACGAAAACGACCAGTAAGTTTTTATACTGTAAATAGCGAGAAGGTGCAAACATATACAAGCTACCGGCTCTCAGTTGTGTGGCACATCATTCAAAGGAGCAGGCTATCGGCGTTTCCAATCGGAGTCTGAAGTCCTGGATCACATGGCAACTACATCGTGCAGATGAACTGTAGCACCAAAAAAAAACCACAGTTTCTATTTATCTCTCACTCACAGATCCTCAAGCAGTAGGAACTAAGCACCTATATGTTGTGGAACTTTCAAATAGTCGACATCACGACGCAAATCGAGGACCAGTTAACTAATTAAGTGCTACATCATCCACCTGATATTCTTCTGTTTTCCCAGCGTTAAACTACTATAAATAGTGGCGCTTCAATCATTATAATATTTGGTTTGGTGCGCCGATCGCAGCCACTATTCATAAGTGGTATGAATTACACAGCGAAGTAGGTGGAGTAACGATATTAATTTGGTAACAAAACCGTTGCGGTCGACACGAAGGAAGAACAGTAGACGTTAGAAGTCGAGTGGATCCATATGCCACGTCAATTTATCTAAATGTGCAAAAAAAATTTTTTAGCATGTGGATATTGAGAGGATAGAGTTGTACTGTTCTCTAGCAGAAGCAGTAAATGCTTTCATGTAAGAGCTTGTTCGCTAACATTTAACAGTGGCTTGCATTTTGCTATAATTTTTTAAATTGCGATGCGGGTACACTTCCTGCACTGTTACTTTTTTTAAGAACTGCGCCCTAAGCACAGCTTTGAACCTATTTAGTGACGTAACATGAAAGAGTGTCGACCCCGAAAGAACCATTTTCACAAAGTCCCGATTAGGGCATGAGCGACGATGTTCAATGGTTTCAACACACCTTCTACTCAGTAGTTTGAATGATGACGTCAAGAGGGTGGAAGGGCATTCGCACTGGCGGGAGTTTTACAAGCGAAGAAACTGTATTAACTGTTTGTGTATTGTTTATGGAACACTATGCAAGTACATAACTATTGCGATGGTTAAATCACGTTCTATGCCGATGAGTAACACTAAATGTTGCCGCTAATGAGAAGGACCTTGCAGATTGGAAAAAAAATTCGCTGTTCTAAGAATCTGATTCTTCCAGGCCGACAGCAATTTCTGTGATGACACGGAGTCCTGTAGTCAGTGCATCTATCCAGAGGACGATGTAGTAAGGAAAGGAAATCCAGCAAAAATGACGCTCGATCAGCATTCAACTTGTTTGTGAGAGTGAATGACAGAGCCTCAAATTGTAGTCATAGCCACATGCGCGCACAACCTCCTCTGTGGACGACGATTGCAAGATAACGAAAGGATGAAAAATATGTTACGACATTCCCGATATGCAGAGACTGGTGATCTGCGTACTTCGATAATACAGAGGATCTACATGCCTCTTATTTGAAATGCACAAGAGACAACACGCAATGGGTTCAACACACTCGACAACCAATGGAAACTAGGTGTTAGTCCCATGAATTAGGTCCTAGAAATTACACGTTGTCGGAGTTGAGTTAATAGCAGCGGATAAATTACGTTTACAAATACATCTGTAGATTTTGCAAAAAAAAACCGCCATACTGTTGTTCACCTGTGTGTTGTCCATGGTACATTCCGGACTTTGGGCTAAATGGCGATTTAGCGTGTCGTCATGAATTTTGTTACGTGATAAAAAGAAGTCGTTCTGTTTTATTTTCCATCGTAAAACGCCTACAAGGCAAGTTTTCAGGACAATGTACCTGAAAATCAAAGACAGAAATATTTACCCATTTATTTTCAATAAAAAGACCAGAAAAATGTGAAGTACATCTGTTTAATGAGTACGGCAGTTAAATTTACAAATCAGCGTTAGCGTTGTTAGCACTCTAGGCTAATGAGAACGGCGAAATGACTAGCGAAAAAAAGAATGCGGGACGTCTCTAAAACTGAAATTGGTGGAGGAAGGATAGGAATGAACAGCAACGAATAATGTGAAATTGGTACGTTATGAGGACCTTCACGAGGGATTCAATCACCACAATGGCAAAGCTAAAAGGTCCACTAATTTGTCGAAACTGAAAGAACAGAATAGAATTGGAGAACGGGCGCATAGTAATTTGGTGCGAACTTGGAAGTACTTTAGAAGGGTTATATTACGATTTGATGGATAATCATGGTCGATCAGGGTCGAAGACAGTGTATGTGAGAAAATTCTCCAATGGTAGGCAAACCTGCATGAAAAACCGAAAACTTTCGTTGATGGCAGACGAGAGACTCCTAACCAAATGGAAGAATTGCTGAGTTTCATCCAAAATGTGATAGCAGGTTACATTTAAAAAAAATCTTTTATCTAAAGAAAGCAATGAAAATCGCGATTCGGCCTGGTCCTCTTTAAGAACGACTGGGATCGCAAAGCAATACATCAGGCGCATCTAGATTCTTTGCAACAGCTCTCACTGTTGAGCAAGATGATAATGGGGGAACGGTGAATAAAAGGCATCAGTATCGTTCAGAATCTATAGTGTTTATCAAATTGTGCTTTCTGTTTCTCTCTTCATCCCTTGCGTAGTTTTGGGCCACCCATCATGCCACTTCGGTTACCTAGTATAACAGATTTGCTAGTTCCTATCGTGATCTGAGGAGAGCTCCAACAATTAATTAATAACTGTGAAAGTGCGCTCGAGCCGATAAAGATAAACCTTAAAATGAAGGAGTACATGCCACCTTAAATGAGTAGATATATGTCCGAAATAAGCTTCCAAACCATTAGAATCATTAAAGAAATATTTGAAGTATTTCGTTCCAACCTCCGAATGGTTTACTGCCTCATCGTGGCTGGGAGGTGTTCCTGGGTGTCGGACTGCGTTGTACAGCGGGGGGATTCGTCCACCCGACAGGGTATCCCAGGCTGAGAAGAAGCCCGGCGTTTCGATCAGGAAGCTTAGCTAAGAGTAAACCATTACCAGGATCCACGACCGTCCTGGTATCAAAGTCGCATGGTGGCAAATCTCCCTCTGATCCACAAGGGGTGCGACTGCCTGTCGTGGTTACGACCTGGGGCAGACTTTGGCCAGGCTGTCCTCGGGATTCCAGGGAACCACAATGTCTTAACCAGCAAATTTCCGAGAAATGGTGATTATGCTAGGGCCTGCCCAACAAGCGAGGACGGGCCGTTCAACTATCAATTATCAAGTAAGTTTCGTTCCAAAGGTTTTTTGTGCATCCATACAAATGGATGTGTGGGAAACGATGCTTGACGAAACAACAATCACCACAGACACAGTGAGATCACATACAATGAGCCATTAAACGACTCCAAGAGTAACAGCGAAAAGTTTTTGGTTGAACGAAAATCGATGAAACGCTTTGAACTTGATAGGATTTTGGGCAACATGATGAATGTGTGGCTTGACGATCCTCTTGAGAAATGTTGAATCTTATAATGTGTGGCTTGACGATCCCCTTGAGAAATGTTGAACCTTATAAGCAACATATCGTCTAAACATCGTTTAAAACAACAAACGTTCCGATTTCGATCAATGCTTGAGTGATACGCCATGCATTCGAAATCACCGCATCAAAGCATCGCGTAGAGATGATTGAATGCACACTGGCTTATATAATGACTTGCGGTAGCCTGCTGTATTGCAGAGCCCCTCTATCCACTTCGCTGTACCTTTCCAAGGTAGATAAGATACAGATTTTTTTGCATAACATTTTAAGAAAGAGGTTTATAAAGGATCGTTCAATACCACTGACATCAACATATCGGCCATGTCGAAGGTGGAGAAGGTTGCTACGCATTCCAAAACCCAATAGACAGCCAGTAGAGTCTGAAGTAATGGCTGAACTTAAATCACAAGATTTCTTGCTCAATTTAGAAAATCCTGCTGTTATCCACAACGAGAGCACTGAAATTTGCTAAAATGGGTGTATTTGACCGCCGTTTTGAGATCATCTAGGGCAGTTTAATCCCATATGTGTGAGTAATTTTGTTACATAGATGAGAACGTAGCCTTTGTATTTATGTGCAAGCGAAAGGTTTTTGTGTGCGTAAAGATGCCTTACTTCCTTTTAATTCTTCGCATAACAATTTTTTTCATCGCGAGAGACTCAAAGTGCGACAAAAAAAAGTAGAAGTAGATAAAAAATAAAAAAGGATAAAGCTCTCGGCGTTGATTAATCTCTGAGGTATGCGCCGTGCATTCGACTTCATTAAGTATCGCTAGGGGTGATTGAATGCATATCTGGCTCTTACAATGACTCGCGGTGGCCTACCGATGTATCGAGCCAGTGCTCCTATCCTACCAGACAAGTCTGGTACCAATGTGCAGACCCCGGAGGGATAGAAGGCTTGGTGGGCCATGGACGAGGGGATCGATTCCACGTGTGTGTCGCAGTGGCGCCTCCAACCACTGTGCCAGATGCGCCCTTACGACAAATGATGTGTTATATTAAATAACATTACCTATTAGATGAACTTTGCTTGCATGCTCTTCTCCCCTTATCACAACAATGTACGATCCCTAGTATACTTAAAGATGAGGAAAGCAATGAAATTTGCAATGTGAATTTCAAGGTCTTAATGTGAGCAGCTAATCGCTCGAATACTTGAACGCCTGCCCTCACTGAGAAATGTTTGAGATTAAGGACATTTTCCACTCGATGTGTTGTTGATTTTTCAAAACATTTTCCTAAGGCAGCTCACTAGGAGTACAGCAGTGCCACGATCCGCTGTCGTTCTCGATGAGAACCAGACCTATGGTGGCAAACTTCCCTCCTATCCGTAGGGGCCGGCGATTACGTAGGAACGTTTTCACACTTGTTCCTAGCTACAATGAAAAAAGCATGCCAAGGGAGCAATATTCTACTAGAGAAATCGCGCGAAAAAAAAGTACACCACAGCATGAATACGTTGTCGCTATCCCTACTATATGTCCCTATTCTGTATTGTGTTTCGCAATATGACAATATCACAAGATCAGCTTTCGTCGCATTGTTTCTTTGTTGCAGTGGTGCCTCCAACCACTACACCACACGCGCCCTGGAGTAGATATTGTGAAATCTTAATATAGTTAGGTTTGACTCGAATGTTTGAGGAATGTCATTATGATGTCTATGAGGTTGAAGAGAACTTAGTTGATAGAACTCAAAAGGCCAACTTTCTGTAAACGATGGCCTAAATAATCGATATATTTATTTATACGTCTTTATGTTTCGCAACGGTTTACCTTCTCATCGTGGCTGGGAGGTGTTGCTGGGTGTTGGGCTGCGATGTTCAGCGGGAAGATTCATTTCCCTAGCAGGGTCTCCCAAGCTGAGAAGGAGTCCGGCGTTTCCGTCAGGAAGCCTAGCTAAGAGTAAACCAATACCAAGATCCACCACCGTCGTGGTATCAAATTAGTCCCATGGTGGCAAATCTCCTTCTGATCAACTAGGTCGCGGACCGCCTGTGATGGTGAAGCTGGGGCAGACTTTGGCGTGACTGACCTCGGGACTCCAGGGAACCATAATGCTCAAACCAACAAAGCTTCGAAGAATGGAGATTGCGCTGGGGGACCGCACAACTAGTAAGGACGGGCCGTCCAAGTATCCCAAGTAAGAAAGTAAGTACGTTCTTATGAACTGATCTTGCTGTGCTAATGCAAGGTTAGTGTAGTTGTTGTTGTTGTTTATGCTTTATGCTTTATGTTTATGTTTATAAAGCAGAACAGATGGACTAGTGCTTTGAATTGTTAAATAGACAGTCAGAGTATATAAAATTCCCACCAGAAAAAGCAACCGAGAGCTGGCTTCTATTCTTGAACATTCAAATAAAGCTTTAAGAAAGTGGCTATATAACAAAATGGTATCGTAAGCCAAGTAGTAAAAGTGTACTAGTTCGCTATCTCTACTGTCATCCTTCACACATCCTACTACTACTACTACTACTACTACTACTACTACCACTACTACTACTACTACTACACCAACCTTGCATCAGCTCAACAAGAACAGTTCATGAGATGGTAGAGGTAATGGAGGATACGGGAGCAAACACCAATACGATTCGAAAGCGATGAGAGCATTTCCACTGTGAGTTCTCGGTGACGTTCATTTTGCTGTTTATCAAAAGTGTTTACTATTCAAAGTCGCAAAACGACGTGGCTAACCGATTGAGGTAACGACAGGCGCTATTTGATTGAGAACTAAATGCGCAAACATTAATACAAGGTTGACGTCGTTCCTAGGTCAACCAACCAACCTTTCCACATTCAATGGCTGTTATTAGACTTTTAGCCAAACATCGTCGTGATTTTCTTGTCACAAGCATCGCTTATAATGAGATTTTGTCCTTATTTGACTACTTTAGCAGCTCCTATCTTTGTGTTCACAGCAAAGAAAAAATACTTTTGATACAAATGGAAAGCACTTTCGAATCAAAGAATGTGTCTTCTGCGTGTAAAGCTAAAATTAGAAATATTCCTCAGATAACTCACAACGATACTTGAAAATTGAGGAGGCAGTTGATCTTTTTCAAGAGAGCATCGATATGAATAATAGAGACCCGGCATAGAGGTGAGCATTTTTTAGAACTCTCTGAAATTATAGATTTAACCCTTAACAAGTGGTGTCATGATCTGCACATTCGATACAAATAGATTGGGGTAGACAGTGAATGAGATGACAAGTGCGTTTTGTGACGATTCGGTTTTTTTCTGATGAAGGCGTGTCACTTTGCAAGTTATACAGTTAATCACTTTTCGTTGAAATAAGATTGAGATTACCTACGTGACATTCCTCGTCATATTTTATTCAACCGGCGGCGGTGAGAATTGGAATTTGTTCGCAGGCCACGGAAAGAATTATTTGCTACTTTTGATGAAAAGAAGTGACTATGGGTAGCTGACCAATCTCAGCCGAGAAGTTTTGGACTCTTTTTTCTGGCCGCTTAAACTGTCCAGTGATGACGTAAAGTCTAAAGAGTCCTTCCGACAGCTTCTTATGCGTTTTCCGTTTCTTGTTGCAGAATGATGATCGAAAATGATATGCTAGGTAGACTCCGTTGAACATAATGCATATACGCAAGTGCACCAAAGTACATATGATTACGTGTGTACGTTAGGTGAATACGACTTGTAAAAATCGTCGTGACACGGCCAGTCGACTAATCGCCGTTTTCGCTATCGTCACGAGAATCGCTGTCGTCCTGGAAGAATTCGAGTCACGAGCCAAAAAAAATTTTCCTCGTTAACAAAGATCAGGAATTGCATGCTGTGACGACCTGAGATCATTCTAAACCGGTTATCCTAGGTTTGGGGGGAAAAATCAATGTCGGCCAGCACAGGATATGTTTACCTGTCGCCTGTATCACCTGTAGTCCCGTTAATCGTTGAGTGACTCGAGCTGGGGCCAGTAAATCTTCCATTTTTTCCCTGTCGAGTATAAGAGTAGTCCATTGGGTTTTTGCTCGCTCTAGGGACTCATTGAAGGTCATATCTTTCTTCTAGGCTTCTCGTGAAGAACTCTGACTATCGGGTCGGTGGTCTTCACGCATTGCGTTTGACACCCCAAGGAATGCAGTCACTAACAGCTCTTATCCATCGATTATCGTCCATACGTATTACATGTCCCGCCCACCTGATCTTCGACTCTTTTGCAAACAGAACGGTATAATTGATTTTTGACCACTGATGCAGGTGGAGCTTTGGATCCCTTTCCTTCTCTTTCAACTGCGCATTCAATAACGCTGAGTGATCTTTCTTCCTGCTTACGCAGCCACCAGGTTTCTGACGCATACGTTAAGGCAGGAAGGACCGCTAAGTCAAAAGCCTAGGCACGGAGTCGGGTGTTCCTTGTTCTCTTCACTACATCCTCGATGCTGTTGCAGGCTTCCCAAGCCGCTTGTTTCCTTCTACTCAACCCTGGAGCTAAGTCGTTCATCATGTTGATTTCCCGACATAGATAGATGTAACTGGAGCATTCGGAGACGTTCCTTTGAGCGTGAAAGTGGCATACGAAACCAATCTGTTCTTTGAGAACGCCGCTTTTGTGAGACTGAGTCGAAGACCAATTTTCTATATGCTTTATCAACGTTGGCAAGCTTTCGTTCCGCTTGCTTAATGTTTGGTGTTATAAGGACGATGTCATCAGCAAAGCGAAGATGGTGTAATTGCCGACCTTCGATTTTCACTCCCATGTGATCCCACTTCAATGTTCGCACGACGTTCTCGAGGGTGGCGATAAACTGTTTTGGCGAGATGGTATCGCCTTACCTAACCGCTGTTTTGACGTCGATGTTAATATCGTTGTACAATGGTGATATCTTGGTTGTGAAATGCTTGTATAGCTAGCGAGGAATTTTTTATATAATGGCTAGGGTTTCTCTAACTATGAAGGACTTCCATGACAGTTTCTATCTTAAATGAGTCAAAGGCCTTCTTTAAATCAATGAAATTGAGACAGAGCCGTCTTTTGTACTCTTGCGATACTTCAGTGAGTCTTGTTATCTTGTTGATGTGGTCCAACCTAGTGAATATTTTCGAAACCCTGCTTGCTCACATGGCTGCCCGTTCGTCCATTGTTCTGTCATTCCTGTTTAGGATCGCTCAAATGAAAATATGGTAGAGTACAGACAGCAAGGAGAGTGGGCGATAGTTGCAGATGTCGTGGAGGTCATCCTTCTCGAAAAAATAGCCCGGTCTTGTTCGCCTTCCATTGAGTAGGGAAGTTGCATTCAAACAGGTAACGTGTGAAGAGGCGATCCAGTGTGTTACAAGGACTGGCGTACGGTTTTTCAGGTGTTTTGATCTTATTCTGTCCGGACTTGTTGCTGTACGGTTTTTACCGACGAAATAGCATGTCGTAATTCGGAAGAGAGAAGCCGTGGTACGACACATCCGTCCTCTTTATTTCATACGAAGGAAGGAGGACGTGGCTATTGAAGTGATCTGAGCAACATTTGTGAATGATTTTTTTCCAGTGCCTTTCTGGACGCTGTAACTGTTCCGCCTGGGCATCGGAGTGCAATCATTTTGGTTTTCTAATTGGCGAAGCTTCGATGGGCTTTGCTAATGCTTTTCTCAGCCTCTGCATCTTCGACCATAACTGCTGCTCTTCTCTATTTAAGATCTTCTTTTATCGCTTGTCTGCATTGTTTTTCAAGTTCGGACGTTAGTTCGCGGTTGCCTGCAGCTCGTGCGATTCCATGCTGGCGTATCAGCTGGAGTGTTTCTGGAGGCAGACGTCTCTTAGTGACTTTCGAACTCTCAGTTTTCGTTGTGCTAATGTGAAAATGTCGAATGAGCCGATCGTGTTCTTCGTCAATATATGGGATATGTTAATGGTAGAAAATACCAAGAACACAGCTTCCAGCCCAACCCACCTCTGAACCCGACCACATCCTACAAATGAAGATGCATAGCAACGAAACACATGAAAGAGTTGCTTTTAAGCGCAAGATATTTGAGAGCTGGGTCACCAAAGTTCCTAACTATCTGGGTGTTTGGAAAGTATAATGCAATCCGACTCAACAACAAACGGATCTTTTCCCTTTTCAATACTCCCTCTACCTCATGGAGAGTACATAGTCGCGTTTGGAACACGTTTAATCTTTGCCCTCCATTCGAGACCATACGATGTGACCTCACGGCTAGCCGATCCGAAATCCCTTACATGGCGCTGAGGGTCATGCGAATACAAATTTAGTTTTCACTCCATTTGAATCAACCTTAACGTACGTTGCTCCAAAACGTTGTTCTAAATAAAATTAGCAACCAGGGAACTACAATTTTTACACGTGCTGAGATGAGCTGTGGTGAATGCAGATTTCACTGTATCGAAAGTGACTCTCAACAGCCGTTCACATTCAGTAGCCGGTTTCAACTCCGTTTTCTTCAGTGTTAGCTCTAGTTTAATTCGTGTGACCAGGTTATAATGCAGAACCATACTTGAGAAATGTCGTATGTTGACTAATAGTAGTCCATTCTGCGAAGCTTGCTTTTATAAGGAGATTCCTCTAGGATCTCTAAGCAACATTTGTCACCAGTGTAGGTAGACCATCTCAAGCGCAACATACTACTGTAACTCACACAATACATTTGCAAGAATATCTTGTAATTTATAGAAATATAGTGTTGCACAGTAATGTACTTAAGTATTTTTCGAACCTTCAGTTCAAGTGGCCTGCTTTCGTCGATTTTTCTACAAAAGGATTTTATAGGCAGGAGAAGTGCTACTGTTTCCTGTGGTCTCGTGCTTGTTGCAGAGCGTGCCTCCCCAATATTCGAATTCACTTGATTTATGCTAAGATGTCGGCCAGCATGATTCGTCTAAGATTGTGCCGACTTTCAGGCTCATTAAAAAATTTACGTTTACGTATACTGTCATCCTTTGAATATACACATTTCTCAGAGTTATTGTATATTCTTCATTGTTTCTCCATTAAATACTTGGATACTTGGACGGCCCATCTTCACTAGTTGTGCGGACGCCAGCACAATCTCCATTTTTTTTCTTTTTTGGGGATCTACCGATTGATCCATTGTGGTTTCCTGGCATTCCGAGGTCAACCTGGCCAGAGTTTGCCCTTGGTTTCTTCATTAAATACGATTAGAAGCAGTCCAAGTTGACTGAGTTCCGCTCTGTTCAATTATGGTATGCATTTTGTAATTCCTTTATACTCACCCCATTTGAAATATCAAAACATTGCAAAATAAGTATTGAACACATGAAGAATTTGAAGATATCACTTTTTGTCCACTGTCTGCATGTACCGTCACCGAGGTCGGTCCGAAGCTCATCTGTAAGAAGAACCAACCATGGCTATGGCTTAAGGTGATTTCACAACTTTTGTTCGATGGCTTGTGCAGCATCTGACTAGAAACGTTAAATACAATGTCTCGCTATTTGATAAATCTTACCCAAAGAATACTTCAGGGTGTTGAAGAATGCAACGTATTATGGCGAATTACCCACCGTATGTGTTCAACGAGTCGCCTCTTCTTATTTCTTGTTGACCCATTTGTGGTGAGCGTACACCAGAAATGAACTTTACTCCGTCATTGCTCACCTACAGATTTGTTGGCAAATGAGCTCTAAATAAATGATAGCGATCATTAAAAAGAAATTCTGGATTAAGCGGATAGATAACATTTATTGTTACCGAATGATCGCAGCGAACATCCAGGTATCCTATGAGCCAATATTTTCCAATGTTGGCGCTTTATTGGGTTTGTACGTCTCTAACACCCTTGTTAATCTCTCAAAGTTGGTAACTGTCACAAAATTTGATTCGAGTCTTTGTTGAATGAGGGCTAGGTCTTTAAAAAGGGTGATTCGGAAAGTAGTGTAGGACTTTGAGCAATGGCATGTTGTACATCAGTAAGGTGATAAGGCAGTTCACTGTCACATCGATGATCTAGGCATCCGAAAACCACTGGATTCGATAGAACTGTTTTCTCAATACCCGTTTGTTAAGTGTTTGACGATAACTGTCAAGTTGGCCGAATTCTTAGACTGAACACAACAAGGATGTTGATCATCATCCTCATTGACATTGCTAAATGTCTACCTTGTTTAGATTCATTGTCGCAGTACTCCTTCGGTAGGTCGGAAAACGCAATCCTATAGAAGTTTATGGGAAGTCCTATCGACCACTCTGTGAAATATTTTCCCCCAAAAAAAAACAACTATTTACCCGTCAAAGAAACACAAGAGCGGTGCTAACAATACCTACTTGAATAGTTGAATGGCCCGCCCTCAATGGTTGTGCGGACCCCAACATAATCTCCATTTTTCTGAGTTTTCCTGGTTCAGCCACTATGTTTCCTTGGAGTCTCGAGGTCAGCCTGGCAAGAATCTGCCCCCAGGTCGTCACCACCACAGGCTGTCACAGCCTTTGTGGATCAGAGGGAGATTTGCCACCATGTGAATAGTTTGATACCAAGACGGTGGTCAATCCTGATAGTGTCAGCTTGGGAGACTCTGCCAGGGGGGACTCTCCGCTGTACATCGCAGACCAACACCCAGGAACACCTCCGAGCCACGATGTGGCGGTAAACCGTTAGGAGAAGTGGTATCAATATAAAAAGTAATAAAGTATTCCGTGTAGTTTTTTTCTGTCTGAATCTCTTTGAAATTTCCATGATATTATCGCTCATTATTATTTCCAACTAATGTTTCCCTTATCAAATACAAGACATCTTTAACATATTTTAGAGAAAATTTATTTACTCTGTGACACCGTGAAAACACAACACTAAAAATCATTCGACTGTCGCCATTGTGATCTTCAGGAGGCTTACATCATTCTGAAAATCTCTTTTTTCAGCAGATGCAGGTAGGACTCGATAGAATGAGGAAAGATGATCCATGCAAATCAAACCGCAAGCAAACTGTTGACAGATACACTAAAACTAATGAGACTAAGCGAGCATCAAAAATCACGAAAACAACTTAATTATCTGCAAATTAAGGAACTCATTTCTTCACCCAGGTGCATGCCAAGTACAGCAACTAGTAGTATAACAAACAACTGTCCAACAAATTCGTCACATTTGATCGCCTCACAAGTTTCTTCGCAAGGTTTTGAGTAAAATTGGCAAAAAATCATGGACAATCAGAGCATTACACCGGAAACTGATTGGTACCTTTTCGGCCATCAGTGACAGATTGATAGCTTCATCGGTTGTTTGTTAGTAAACTGCCCTTGTTCATTCTTGTAAACACTTTATTCGGTGTGTTTCTGACTAACGGATCATGGCGTTTTCACTTTTTTTGAAATGAGCAACTCTTAGCGACACTTACATTTAACCCATTCGAAAAGTTAATTTTCTAGAAGTCAAAATTCTGCACACGTCTTAGTATTGGCACATACTTTTTTTTACAGACTTAATGTTCCACTCAGTGTTCTTCAAACAGTTTCTGAGAACATAATGATTGTACCAACTGATCCATTGCTGCCAAAAAAGCGGGCGATATTAGATAGCAACAATATATCAACATCCGTCCCTGTATAAAAGGGAGGCACCGAGAGCTCTTCTTCATTTGAGCCGCGTTCTATCCACTGGATTAGACGACTCGGTTCGACAAGGAACACCCACGTCACGAAGGCGACCACCTGTGGATCGTCGAGACTCGGTTCAATCCAGGTCTGATGGAGAGACGGCATTGAAACGTTAGCCGAACAAACATTTTTTGTACGACCTTCGCCTGGGGCTCGTATAGCGCACTGCTAGGAGGCGCCCTGCAACACACACGGGATCGACCCTGCGACCCAGGCTCACTCATGCCCTCCAATCCTCCAGGATCTGCAAATTGGTACCAGGCTTGTCTGGGATATAGCAGCACTGGCTCGATGCATAAGTAGACTATCACGAGTCACTGTAAAGGCAGATATGCATTCAATCACCTCCAACGATGCTTAATGAAGCCGAGTGCATTTCGCATCTCTCAGAGGTTGATCAACGCAGAGAGCTTATCGTTTTCACTTAGGAATTTCGTCTGAACTCTACTATAAGCAGAAAAGTCTAATGTAGTTGCCGAACATTAATGGATGTCAGTTCTTGAAATAGGTCTACGCTAAGTGCTAGTTTATTAAATTGTCGCGACTCATTAGCAACACATTGGACACATGAATCCTTTGTACAAATCCAACAATGGTGCTGGGTGAGGGTTGTTGTTTAGATATGAAGGAAAGCTTTCAAGAGGACAGTCAACGATCGAGTAATGGTTATGTTGGTGTACGGATGACCAACAATATCGTCCATTGAGGGCAATTTAGAAGCACTAAGTGAATAGAATATATACATAACTACATGGTAATGAAAAACTCCATCCTTTATACGCCAGGCCGAAGCTCACTTTTTAGCACAGCACCTGTCACCCGTTGTGCCACTGATCGTCGAGAGGCTCGAGTGGATTGGGTGAGTGCCAGTAAATCCTCCAATCCTCGTTGTGGCGTGCAAAAGTAGCCCAGTGGGTTCTGCTTGCCCTAGGGACTCATTGAGCACCATACCTTTTTTTCGAAGGTTTATCGTGAAGTGCTTTGCTATAGGCTCACTAGCCTTTCTACAATACGCCTGATATCCCGAACTAGAGTAGTGAGTTAACACGTTCCCACCCTGATTCGAAGAGAGCGTTGGAGAGGAGTTTGAACCATCTGGCTTTCTGATGGACTGCATCTCTAACCACTAAGTTGCACCCTCCTTGTAACTAATAAAAAGGTAGGTGGAACATAATGTGTTATCTATTTTTTCTCTATGGAAACTTGTTTAACTTTTATTTAGAGAAAAATATAGGTGCACATGGATTTATAAAGAGATAGAGCGTACGGGTTTGACAAATTTCGTTGAGTGGTGCGCCATGAATTCGACTACATTAAGCATATTAGAGAATATCGTATCTGGCGTGTAAGGTAAATTTTAGGATTGTGTCGATCTATTAAGTCAGTGTTTTTATCTGCTCAGATAACTTTGATACCGACATGGCGACGATAGAAAGATGGGGGATAGCGCGAAGGATATGATCGAGCCAACGACAGTGTATTACAAGGAACCGTTAACCACTAGATGCATCCTTCTAAGGATTAGTGGCTTTTATTACGCTCGCGGCACACTGACAGAATGACTCTATTAAAGGGATTTTAGCAAGGTTTTAAGAACTTGATAAAAATCACACATTTTAGTTGGACTGTAGATAATGTCAGCTTGTTAAAGTCGCTTGGTTACAATTATAGTTTTCATATAACCACAATGATGCTGAGATATTTGCAAGACTCCGGACCGCAGGTCTCTGCGGTGGTGAACAAATGCGCCATTACCCTCTCCGGGAGGTAACGCGTTCACCACCACACCATGCAGGGCCCTTAGTTTAGCCTCTTCCTCAGATAGTCCTATTGATCAGCGCTATTTGTCGATTAGTTTTCATATAGTTTTATTGATCAGTTTTCATATAGTTCTAAATCCCAGCTTTCATTTAGCCCCTGTGTTAACAGTTTATACATCTTATACAGGAAAGCACGCTGCCGAGTAAGGATACATTATTTGAGCGGTGCTGCACTCCACTGCAGTCGACTCGATGCGACAATGAAGACGTACATTGCAAGAATGAATTGTTATTGACAATAGACTCAAATCATATGGGCTCTGAAAAATGGAGAAGCACCGAAACGTTGGCTGGATAAAGTTTCGTAACTAAGTGGTGTCACATTTTCAATGAAACAAAACGTAGTTCTATAGAATATCTACCAGTTCTTCCATCAGTCTACCATTTTCTCTCCCACCCTTTTTAGAAAATGTGGAATTGTTGTTTTCTTTAGTGCCAAACTGCGATGTAAAGGGAGACAGAAGACCATTCTCACCAGAAGGTTGTAAAATTGTCGAAAGTTTAGCGATTAATTAAGAATACAAAGGAAGGCAAGACCATCAACTATTCAAATATGCAAGTATGCGCACTTCTTCTCATGAAGCTCTCATTCATAGTGCTAGATTCCCTTCCCAACATGTAAATCCTGTCATCTTGATAGATATCTCGTCTTCCTTCTCCAAAACAATGTTTGCCTCTGTTTTTTCCTTCATAAGCTCACATGTTAGGAAACGTTTTGATGCAGTGTGGTATGTAATACACACGTGGTCCTTGATTCGATCTCTCGCAGTGGCTGACTGGGATAGTTGTACTGACTTGATATATCGGT
The DNA here is from genome assembly GCA_018806985.1 of Angiostrongylus vasorum. NCBI lineage: Eukaryota > Metazoa > Nematoda > Chromadorea > Rhabditida > Metastrongylidae > Angiostrongylus > Angiostrongylus vasorum. The sequence continues at coordinate 266,030 of JADANN010000213.1, forward strand.
AAGCCAGCTCACTGTACAGGCCAGATATGCATTCAATTACCTTTAACCATTTTAAATGGGGGCGGTGAGAGAGCAGTGTTAGTGATGTCGTCATTCAGGAAGCAAAGACCCTAGTTCGATCGGCGCGCCATCGCTCTTCACCGGTCTATGTGGAAACGCTCTAGCCCGGCTACCTTCAAGATTGCTAGCAGATTTTACTCCACCGATGATGTACGACATTCATAAAGAAGCTAAAATTCTCTAGCAGCAGCTGAAGCAATACGCAAAATATCCGAAGACCATCGTGGACGATGAGTACGATGAAAACGAAATGAATGCGAAAAGTGCTGAGACCCGCAAAGTAGATGTGACGACGGGTCATGTAAAATAAAAAAAAGCTTCTAAATGATTTCGAATGCATAGCTCATCCTTAGGCACTCATCAACGTCACACGCCTTTTTCTTTAACCTTTAAGTTCACCTGTTCCCCCAAACTCTCAGAATTATAATGGAATTTTCTCTTTGCTGGATACGAAGGCGTTAGACCTATTAAAAACGATAATGAAGGTCCTAGTTAGATTACAATGACGATGATTATTGCCAACACCTGACATGCATAATCCACATTCCTTCTGGAATCACTCGTACAAAGAACTGTTCGAATTCCTATTCGAAAGCTGAAGTACATCCATACAAGCAGACCGATTTTTTATGTCATAATCCAAGACCACTTTGCTTAAACTGAGCAAACACATCTTGTATGACAATCTAATAACTATTTTTGTCACTACAATATTGCAACTAGAGTTACAAGTACATCTATGTACAAGTAATTGTTGTGCTTACTGTTACTGCGCTTGATAACGACCACTAGCACCAAATACGATTGAAAGAAAAAAAAACTCAAGAAAAAACGTACTAAAGCCTGGGCGACTTATGAGCATAAATGATAAAAAATAAAGGATAAAGCTCTCGGCGTTGATGTATTCCTGAGCGATGCTCCATGCATTAGACTTCATTAAACATCGTTGGAGGTGATTGAATGCATATCTAGCCTTTACAATGACTCACGGTGGCCCACCGATACTTAGAGCTAGTGCTGCTATCCTCTCAGGCAAGTCTGGTACCAATTCGCAGATACCGGAGGGATGGAGGGGTTATTGGCTTGGAGCGCGGGAATCGATCCCATTCGTATAAGAGGGCGCCTCTGACCACTGCGCTACACGCACCCTTATGAACACGAGTAACAAAAGTAATAACATTGTTATTACTATTGCTCCCACAACCACTTATTTATTTATATGACCTGACTTCACATATTGTGCGGACTGTAGCACTTCTTCCACCGGTTTGTAGTATCGCATTCGTCGTCCGGGAAAGTTTTCGTGTTTTCGTTTAGGTTCGGCTGCCACCTAAGCATTTCTCTTCTTCATGAATGTCGTCGTTGCATGCTGATGGAGTTCATTCTCATTGGAATCATGGGATAGCTTTATAACTGCTTTACCAGACAACCCCTGTAGAGAAATTCGTCGGTCTTTTTCCGTGGGAGGGATACTTTATCAAACAGGTATTGTACCAACTAGTCGACCTCAGAGGAATGTGAGATTTGGGTGGCCTAGAGCGGACTGTACGCAACCACTATTGGACTCTTGCATGGAGTTTCCAATCACTATACTTCCCTGATCATCAGTTCTCCTAGCATCAATACCATTAATAATCGGTTGTAAACGCAATCGATTCGTTGTTGTTGACATTGACCGAAATATTACCCCATAAGCGGACATGACAGCATGTGAACAAAATCCGTTAGCGAAATCTGTAAGATATAAGTTCTGCAATATTTATCAAAATTTACAACAACACGAAAATGCAAAGTTTTTATCCATGCGATTCATTCTGAGCACGACCGGTTAACACCGTCCAGGCAAAACAAGTAAGAAGTGAACACGCAAACAAAACAAGCAATGAAAGCCGGAGAGTACGGTGGAGGAGCAGAATGCCACGGCACAAGACATTCTAGTAAGACGATCTACATAGCCCATGTGGGGATAATCGCAAAAGGCGACTCCAATTATTTTACAACATCTTGAATTTCTCTACAGTACGTTTTTCATCGCGGCAATAAAGTGAAACAACCGTATATTGAGAGAGGCGGTGACGCGGCCAAAGTGGCTGCGTTGGCTCCACAGCGAAATTTTTAGAAGTTGAGAACATTGTACGTGAAATACAGATAAATGCATAAAACGCTACTAGTTAATGATCACAACAGCAAACGAAGAGTGAACATCACATGGACAACTGACGATGATCGCGTATGATTGGCCGCCACCTACGGGGTGTGGCTCTGGAGACGACGGCCAATCACACTCGAGTAAAAGTCAATTGTCCGTTGTTCAACAACCATTCTGACTAAGAAGAAATTAAGTCGAAATTCAAGCAAACCATGCTAGTTCATAAGATCAGTCGACACAACACAAGCACAACAACCGCGAACATACCCTGAAGAGTAGGAGTGGTACTGCTCGAGTGTCCCCTAGACAAAGTAGGACTATGCGGTTCACCACTAGGCCAACATTGATGGCAAGTATCAGATAACGCACGCGATTGCCTTGACGAATACGATGATTTCATCTGTTCTTCCGGATTGTAGTAGTCGAATAGCACAATTTGTGCTGGTTTCTGATCAGTTACGTAATACGTCAAATCAGAGAACAACGATAGACAAACCGGCGAAGCACCCAGCGGGTTAAAGTATAAATTCATTTTTGTATCGTCGTGATCGAGTTCCACACGTTGAAGATCCGAAATGCTAGTTAGCTTACCCATTTCTTCCTCATCAAACTTGAATCCTGTGAGTGCATCAATTTCGGCGACTGCCATATTTGACTTGCCGGAACTTCTCGTATAATTGCAGCACAAGTCAAGCTGCATTCGGTTGCCGGCTCGTAGTTCCTTGAGATCTTTCGAGCAGAAGAATGGCGAGTCGTCTCGAAGAGCGTTTCGATGATACGAATAGGAAACCTGAGCGAACACTGTTCCCTTACCCGACGCCTTAATAACCACATTCGAATCGATATTGGGCAACTCATAGCTCTGCAGGACAATAGCATTCGATGGCGATACGTTGAAGGCATGGTTGTCAGCTCCGTTTGTGATCGTTACGGTAGCGTTCGTGTCAGGAGAATACGCGTGCTCCGCATAACTGCCGAGAGCCTGTAGGGCTATTACGGTATCCTGAGTAGATGAGAATCCACCGTAAGCATTTCGCTGAGCAGTCAACCAGCGAACAAGCGGCAGACCCTAAAAATAAGCAGGCAACAAAATCGAAAAGATTGTTCATTGGTTTGTTCACCTTTACTGTTCGACCTCGCCTATGCCAAAAAATGTGTTGGAACTAAGAGACATTGTGGTTTTCGGATTTAAAGCACCCAATTTTAATTGTCATACGGTCTTATTAGTCTTGGATTTGTTTTCCAGCTTCTCGTTTGCCTTAGTGACAACATACCCGAACTGTATCGCCATCAAGCATGTAACTCAGCAGCACATAGCCAGTTGTCTCCACATCAACCGGTCGCGGCTGGTAGAAATACTGAGTAGTGTCCTTTGATTTGTCATTACCTTGCACTGATGACCAGTGGATTGTTCCATCTGAAAAAAACTTCACACTAAAGCTTTCTTTTTTCCTTTATTTCTTCACTTGTGCACGGCTATAACATTCTTTGTCTTCCTAGATGAAAGTTTTGCGATCGCTAAGTTCGTTGATTAAATCGAAATAAAACTCAAAAGGTAGTTCTTGAAAGAATTTGAAAATACCCATGGTGTGATCGGCACCGCACAAGTGCAACAAAACTGAACACTAGCTCAATTTTCACTGGGTAGTGATGAAGTTCTAAAGCTCACTGTGTTGATCAATCCCCGACGGAAGCGCCATTCGACTTCATTAAGCATCGTTGGAGGTGATTGAATGAACGTCTGACCCTTACAATGACTCGCGGTGGCCTACCAATGTATCGAGCCAGTGCTGCCATCCTCCCAGACAAGTCTGGAACCAATTTTCCAACCCCGGAGGGATGAAAGGTTTGGTGGGCCATGGACGCGTGGATCGATTCCACGTGTCTATCGCAGTGGTGCCTCCAACCACTGCGCCACACGCGCCCTCTGGCAATGGTAAATATGAGATTTTCTACGAAACCTTTTTATTTTTTAAACAAATTCTACCATTTCTTTAATGTGACTTTCAGAAACGTAGATCGAATACCTAGGTTCCGATTCCTAGTACTCAACTCCGACAACTTACATCTCCGTGCTCTCAGCACAAGTAAGCAAAATCAACAACAAACAGCCGTGCATTGAACATTTCTGTGGTCCTGATATTCGAAAACAACTGTGATTGGTTTGTTAAGCAGAACTGATTTTCTGGCTTGAATTCTACCTTTGTCGGAAATCTGCAGCTTTTCCAGAGCCTCTAGTGCTTCAGCTTTCTTCTCGCTGTTTGCCAATCGCAGCGCATATGCCGTCACCGCTAATGCATAGGAGTCATTCCTCAGATCATCGAGATGTTTCTCCAGGAACGCAATTCCGTTATCGTTACGGATCTGAAAGCATGTCTCAGTTACAAAAACGGTTAAGCATTTTGAATAGTTAGGACGTCCTTAGAGTGCTTAGAGTCCTTAGAGTGCAACTAAAGATTCACAAGTACATTGCGTTTTACTGTGAATGTTATCGCAATACTGTGTTCTACACTTATTTGTAGAAACTTCCTAATGCAGCTTAACTTAAAACAAATGAATAGTAGAACGAACTCCATTTTCGAGCAGCGCTACCACAACATATGCTGTCAATCCAATCCCTCCTTCACTGGCACCACCTTGCATGTCTTTGTGATGGACCTCACCGTGTTCGGCAAAAGCACCAGTCTCCTACGAAGCATTGCATTTCCATACATTTCCAAACGTTAAAAATGACTAATACACTTTTGGTTTTCTAACGATATACATCCATATTTACAAGATACACTGCACAATCGGGAAAAGAACTTTGTTTATTTTTTTCTTTTTGCTTATTTTTTTCTGTCGTTTAATAAACAATCTTTAGAACCATTAAAAGAAACCCATTTTCAGCAGAACCAGAGACGAAAACGCAAATTAACTGGGCTTACCATCTGTTGTCCATTCAAGAAAGCGATGCTTTTCGTAAGTACAGAAGGATCAACAAAGATATAGGAGCGTGCTTGGGCGAACGATCGTACAACGAACGCTGTTAGCCATGTAGAACCAAACTTATCGGACTCACCGAAAGCTGAGAACGAGTTGTCGAGCCGCCTGAATTCGAACATTGGTGCAAATAAAACTAGCACTGATTGCTATATAGTCGACATGAAGACAGATTAATAAGACGAACGCATATTTCTCGCCAGCAAATCTGCAGCGACTTTCACATGAAGGATTTCGCCACTCCTTCTCACAGTTAAAAGTGAAATCTAGCATTTAGCACGTAGCGAAGTTGTTTTAGGTTACTGACTGAGTCATTGTACTCATATAAACTCTGCAACATCCCCAATAGTTCGAAACTTTATACTAAGTAACGGACTGCGATATCCAAAGAAAGCTTCGCTTGTCGCTACCCAGTAACATCACCCAAGCTGATAAGTAGTTCGACATTCTCAACTAAAAGCTTAGCTATTGAAGTTATGCAGCAGAGAGCCGTCGACTCAGCTGAGCACGAAAAAAGGATTTGTAGGTGCGCACTGTTTTTACAAGGTGGTTAAAACAGACTACGGATGACACCAGTGGTACTTGTAACAACTAAAGGAAAATGTACAATAATACAGCGTACCGGTATATAAGTTCACGTTGATAACCAGCTTCCATGTGCTTCAAAGCTTTGGCCTCAATTGCCGGTTCGGCTCTATTCGTCGCCTTCAGATAACGCAAAACAACAATATTTGGCACGAAGAGTAGCATATTTTGTTCTCCGCAACCGTATGGCATTCGTACCAATTCATTGACTTTTGATAACACAGGCCCCATGATATCGCCTTAAGAAGAACATTACTTCATTGGTAAAGAAGTGACTTTAAAAGCAGTAAATCCTAGATAATTTACAGTCCGTACCGTAAAAAAATAAAGATGGACCTACCAATTAGTTCGAAGTGCGCTTTCTGTGATCCTTTGACAACGTCATTTGGCCAGAGTAGTGGAACGACTTTCTCGAAATCGACATCGTTCTTTAGTTCAATCACAATCGGTGCATTTCGATCCACACGGTAACCGTCAGGCTGAAAGACGAGGAGTTATGAACTAAGAGGAAGAGGAACAGGAAATGTTTTCCTTTAAAAAAAAGTGTTAAACTTCCAACTGAAACAGCGAACTCTCATCAGTTCAATTTTAATCCTTTCTGGCAAACTTTCCTTCTTCATAAACAAAGAATGTAAGCACAATTTTAAACCTTCTACGTACTGCCTACTGTTTTTTTGATGGCAGGGTATATTGCGAAATATAACTTTAACGAAGCTGAGATATTTGCAAAACTTTGGACCGCAGATGCCTATGGTGGGGAACGAACGCGCTATTGTCCTTTCCGAGGAGTAACGCGTTCACCACCACACCATGCGGGTCCTTCGTTTCGCCTGTCTCTCAGCTAGTTCTATCGATCTTTTGCCATCAGCAATCACCCATCAACGGGATTGATCTGAGGAGCCCAAATAGTGCGTTCGTTCCCCCACCATAGGCACCTGCGGTCCCAGAGTTTTGCAAATATCTCAGCTTCGTTAAAGAATGTAAGCATAAAAAAAAATTACGCAGGCTTAGGGGAAACATCTAGGTGTCAATTATCGTTGAGCTTGCTATAAGCGTGTGAAGTTTTCATTCTCAGTGATGAATGCGGTATTCTTGCACGTTGGCTAAATATGTAAGCTTAATCAGTATTTGCGGCCAAAGCAAGTCAACATTGAGATTTCCATCACAGCCGGCACACTCCAACCACACCCCACGCACTATTTCTTAGTGTTCTCATCGTATAAAATTTTAATCTGTCAAGTACATTTCACCTCTACTCTGAGTGACTCCTCGATTCCATCACCCGCTTGAGTTGCTTGCGCAGTGACGGTGAGCTTCACCATGCCGATTTCAGTGGGAACAATGGGGAAGTAAACAGCTTTCGACACACCGCCACCCAGTACTGACACCACTCGAGTGTTGTAGTTGCGCTCACCAGAATCACGGCTGAAACTTTCTTCCTTCAAACATTAAAGTAATTTTCGTGTAGTATTAAGCGGATTTCCACTTTTCGGACTTTTGCTGGCTTAGCATTGCGGTTCGCTGGAGTCGCGACGTCACCCAGGCCAAAAATCTATACCAGGTCGTCATCTCCACAGGCAGTCGCCGCCTTTGTGGATCAAAGAGAGATTTGCCATCATGCGACTGGTTTGATACCAGAAGGGTGATGGATCCTAGTATTGGTTTACTCTTAGCTGGGCTTCCTGATGGAAACGCCGGACTCTTTCTCAGCTTGGGAGACCCAGCTGGGGGATAAATCCCCTCGCTGTAGAACGCACCCCGCCACCCAGGAACACGTCCAAGCTGCGATGAGGTGTAAACATTATAGTACAAAAAACAAAATGCTGATTTTCGGTAGAATTGCAATCGATAGGTGTGTTTTACGTTATCTAAAACCGCGATGGTAATCGAAGTATATTTCCTAGTTCTGCTGTAAATATATCAAAAATCTTTCAAAAAACTGTTGGTAGTGGTAGCACACCGACCTCTTTAGAATGCTTCCGTCTTTGTTCAAGAAGTCGAAACCAGATCCTTCATCGTGTTTCAAAGTAACCGTTACGTCTTGTTCCTTTTCCATGTAATTGAATACGAGCACTTGTAAAGCGAACTTCTCTCCTCTTTTTACTGAGTACGGCAGGTTTAACCGGATGAAGAATGGGCGGAATACGCGCAACTTAATGATTTTTTACGTTGTGATAAGAACTTCAAGACCTGAACTGCGAAATTTATAGAAGCACAAACTTTGGACGTTGATGGTGCCACACCAAGTCCAGAGTTCTCGTTAATGGCAAAAGCACTGGCCACCCATGAAGTGATCGTATCCGGCGCCAAGGACTGATAGACGGCTTCACCATTTGAACTGAAAACAAATGAAAATAAAATTATATGCTCATCACCTAGCAACACTAAAGCCAACGAAGCTTTCTTTTGAGAAAAAATTGAAGCCTCTTTACACCTTCATTTAAACTCTTTGAAATAAAAAGCATGTAACAGAAAATTCTCTTCCTACCGGCTTTTCGAAAGATTGGGTTAAGCACTTTATGACACTGAAATCATTTTGCGACTAACGGCGGTTTATTTAGCGTTTATGGACTTCTTGCTAACTGATTTCTACTTTCTTCGTTAATTCACCTTCTATTCTTACAATTTCCACACGATGAATGGTTTACGACGTAGAAAAGAAACAATGTAAATCGTTAAATTATCATCACACATCATCCTATCTGAATTTATCCTGCATCCTTTCCAAGTATTCATATGCCGACCCGTACTGCCTGGACTCCAGTTCTTTCCCAGTTTAACGAAAATGCCTCGCAGATTTTTCTCTCGAACGTTTTCACTTAGCCATTAGAATACAACGGGAACAAGGAGAGGATACGTTTCCTGTAGAAGTGCCGTCTTGGTGGAACATTCTCTTTTATACCTACAACGATGCTGAGATATTTGCAAAACTCCGGACCGCAGGTGCCTGCGGTGGGGAACGAACGCGCTATTGTCCTTTCCGGACGGTAACGCGTTCACCACCACACCATGCGGGTCCTTCGTTTCGCCTGTCTCTCAGCTAATTCTATCGATCTCTGCCATCAACAATCACCCGCATTATACCCTGCCATTAAAAAATAGTAGGCAGTAAATAAAACGGTAAACATTCGCTTTTATTTCCTTCTAGTCCCACCTCGTCTCGTTCATTTCTGCAACAATCCATACGGTAGGGAACGATTTTCTACAGCGCAAAGTCGAGAAAAGCGATTCATCAGCTTCCTGTTTCAGGATATTTGGAAGTAGAATTTCCGAAACACTACCGCCAAACTCTTGATAGTATTCCGCTGTAAGTCAATATCTTCGGTAGGACACTATTTTATTCGGGAGTTATAGATATACGATCGATTTCTCACAAACAAAATGTTATATGAAAGGAAAAAATAACGCAGAACTTTTTCTAATAACAGTATGCATGACCGTTCTTTCAGATGTTGTGCAAATAAAGCTATCAGTATCTCACCTAATCTCAAAGTACACAAACAACCAAGTCTCTGGAAACTTCGACCTAATCGCTAACGGACTGGAGACCGATCGCGTCATTGACGCGACTTCGGGCTGGTTTTCGTCACGCGTATTGAATGGAAGTGCATAAAGATAGTCTAAAATCTAATACTCCTTAGGCTACCTTCAACATATCACACAGCATTCACATGCTAATGTTATATTTCACACTCAAATCCACTGGTAGAGCAGAATTCAAGAATATTCTGACTGCTGTCTAACAGGATAAGTCAACTATATCACATCAGCAACTTCGACATAGCTCTCATAAATATTGCTTAACGATGAGCGACAAGGATAAGAGATCTATGAGACAGACGACATGATGTAGACAACAGTCTTCACACTACCATAATCATAAGTGAAAAAAAGAAAGTCACAGAACTGCGCCTTTAGATGTTTAGAGCGACTTAGCGCTCTACTTTTCTCCATAGTATTTTTATGATAGCGTTTTGAAAGGAATTGAGCACGGCTTACGAATCTACGAATCAATATTTCCAACATTTCCTAATTTGACGTTAGACGCATTTTGTGACGAAGAGCGGCATTATTACCATTATTACTCAAAAGACCGACTTTCTATAAACCTCGGCATAGACAGTTGATATATTTATTTATATGATCTTATAAACTGATCTCCTTTAGCTGATCCGAGGTTGGTATAGGTGTTCGTTGAGGTTGTCGTTGTTATTGGTGTTGTTGCTCGATGGCTGACGTTCCGGCGATTTCGCCTTTTTCAGAGCCGTGATGTTACGAGTGGGACGGATTGAGGAAGGCGACGAAACGTCAGCCATCGAGCAACAACACCAACAACAACGACAACGACAACGAAGACCTACAACAACCTCGCATCAGCGAAAGAAGATCAGTTTGTGAGATCATATAAATAAATATATCATTATTACTGTTATCGTTACTACTAGTGGCAAGTGTGGCGAAGTGGTCGGAGGAGCCCTGCAATACACACGTGGAATCGCACCCCGCACCCATGGCCTACCAAGCCTTCCATCGTTCCGGGGTCGGCAAATTGGTACCAGACTTGTCTGGGAGGATGGTCGCACTGGCTCCAGTGCATAAGTAGGCCACCGCGAGTCAGTGTAAAGGCCAGATATGCATTCATTCATCCCCAAACGATGCTTAATGAAGTCGAATGCATGGCGCATCCCTCAGGGATTGATCAACGCCGAGAGCTCTATCCTTTATCTTTTAACATTTTATTAATAAAATTATTATTACGCGTCCGTTCCCCACCGCAGACACTTGCGGTCCGGAGTTTTGCAAATATCTCAGCACCATTGTGCTTGTGTCACAATTATTATTATTATTTGCCTTACAAAATAGTCATCAGCAGAAATAAGAAAGAAGTCATGTTGGTGTTCCGCCGTTATGCCGAACAATGCCTGTGAACAATGTCTTAGTTCACCGTGCATCAACCGTTAGACTGCACGTAAAAATGACTGGTCGGCCACAAGGGTGCCAGCCTCGCTTCTTGAACAGTTCATCATATTAAGGAGACACTGCTCATGCTTTCAAATTGTGGGATAATAAACGCAAGATTTCCAGAGACGTGGCAAACATTAATATACGTATTCCTCTAAAATTTCCGTCATCAACTTACCGTTTATCATCGGCTTTCATTTCACCGCCTTGTTCCACTTCATGCATTTAATGGCCAAGGAGGAACTAAGCAATTTTTCTATCATTAGTTAAGTATGAGCTTGAGTGGTAATGATCCCCATCACCATGAGCGCGGTGATGGTCCGACTCTGCTCCGCGCTCACCAAGCCACTCATCTTTCCGGGGTTCGGAAATTGATAACAAGCTTGTATGAAAAAGATCACTCATTGATCTCCAAGTGGGAGCGCTCTAGCCCGGCACTCTCAGGACTTCAGGGAGAATCGAATAGACCAGCAATCAACGACACTCATGACGAAAGGAAAATCCTTAAGTAGCAACCGCGCACACACGATAAAAGTTGGAAGAGCTTCGTTGATGACGGATGCGAGGAAACAAATAGAACGCAAAACGTGGCGGAGCCTTAAAGCAGATAGGAAAACAGATCGCATAAATAAAAAAATTTAATGAATTGTCCGCTTACCACGGTTCCAAAATGACGTCTGAGTCAGTTACAGTGGTGCCACTCCAATTCTCTACAAATACTTTGGACCACACTTACCGCGTGTCCAAATTGACGAGTATCCATGACTCAAGGAATCTAGATCGGATTTTTGGCGTTGTTATCGATGAAGGTGCATCGTCGTGAACAAAATTATCAGCTTCGACATCAATTGACTCAGCAACAACTACAGAGTCATCTAACATCACTAAAAGAGTGCTACTAGCGAAGGGTACGGATCTTATCTAGAATAAGCTGTGGCAATAAAGCAGATATGACCGAAAACAGCGATGTTAGTTCAAAAAAGCAGATGTGCAGTTACAAGTGTGGCTAGAACAGTTACGGTTACTTGTACACAGTTATAGTTTAAGTAAAAAATCGCTGGTTTACCTAAGCCGTCAATAAAAGAAAAATCACGCCTCGACAAAGTCCACTTTTTATTGACGCGAATGTTTCTACGGAAAATTTTTGATTAAGCAACTGAAAATTGGTGCAAAAAGGTGACCGAATGGCAAGGGTTTGCTCAGTATTTCGCAACTGATTAATACCTCTCAAACCTATGAACTTCAAAAGGAGTTTCTTAGATGCCGAGAACCAATATATCTTTGGCAACTACAGAAGTGTCTATATCTACAAAAGCTGTGCAGCTGAAGCTAATGGCTGTACGAAGATCCTGTGCGTTTCAAGCGAAGCCCAGAAATGAAGAAAAAAACCCAAAATTTATAAGCTACAGCAAGTGTTTGATAAAATAACTATGTTGTTACCCGTCCTTGAATTCTGATTCTATGCGAACATATGGCGATAAAAATTCTAAAGCATAGTGATTTTTAGCCCAGACAGAGGTTTTTCTTTGGCTCAGCCACAAACATGATTTATACGGTAATTCGCCAAGCAGCTCACCCACTGTTAAACGAGGCCACAATCCAACTCTCAGGGAACTTGGTGCGGATTTTAGTTGCCAGTGACGACGCCGCCATGATCTCAGCAGCTGCGTACTTTGGCAGAAATACTCCATCAGAACGGCCAATTATTCGCTGATAAACGATTCTATGCACTGCAAAATGTAGACTTCTAGAAAAAAGTCGAAAAATTAGTAAAAAAGTCAATCGGAGGGATTTTTGTAAGTACACCTCAATTTCGAATTTTCCAGTTAGAATCGAAGCCGACGAAAGAACAACCGACTAATGAAGGTGACGAGTAAAGGGGCGTGTGACATGCAGAGAAGAAGAATATAGTGTTAGAGATCATCTCATGTTCAACTGTCTTTCTATGTATATCCATTAACACTGCTAATGAATGGCAGTGATAATGAACTACAATTACGATTCATTCAGTGAGTTGTGAAACTCTTCTGATTTTTTTTAAAGAAGACAACAGTATTACTGGAGTGTGAGAAGAGAGATGTTAGGCACGGAGTGGTGTGCGCTGACGACTTGGAACAGCTCTAGTAAGTCTAATTTTCAGACATCATGGCGGTGAAATCTAGCCTGAGCACAGTCCATTAGCGATCATAAGCAAAGTAATAAGGATTTTGTATATAAGTTCATGAAGTCTTAAAGTCTGCCAACGGTTTACCGCTTCGTCATCGCTGAGAGGTGCTCCTGGGTGTCGGGCTGTGATGTATAGCGGAGGATTCAGCCTCCGGCAGGAGCTCCCAAGTTTAGAAGAAGTGCCCGGCGTTTCCATCAGGAAGCCCAGCCACGAGTAAACCGACGCCAGGATTCACCCACGTCCTGGTACCAAACTAGTTGCATAGTGGCAAATCTCCCTCTGATCTAAAAAGGGAGGCGACTGCCTGTGGTGGTGACCACCTGGGACAGACTCACTTCGAGACTCTTGGGAACCGCAATGGCTAAACCAGCAAATCTCCGTAAAAATGGAAATTATGCTGGGGCTGGCACAACCAGAGAAGACGGGCCATTCACATATCCAAATATTTAAGAAGTCCCTAAAGAAGTCCCATGCTCCGAAATGAATTATTTCACTCTATTATACTATCGCGCTATCGTCGAACTTTAGAAGGATTTTACATGTCACATTGCCAGTCAGAGAGCAATCAGACTGGGGTCAGCATAATTCTTTGTGAAGAGAAAATATTCCAGTATTCAAGAACAAAAATGTGAATTTGGTTTCCAAGAACCATGCACTAGCACTGATGAGCACAAGACAACAACCATGCTTCGATTTTGTTTTTACAATTAAGTTGTCGCGAGCTAAACACAGTCACTGAGGATGAGCTGTTTGCTAACGGAATCCAATCATTAACGAAGAATCTCATGGTAAACGTCAAACATCAAAAAAGTACTTCACACAGACGATAGATGCGGCGAAGTAACAAGGAAATCGATCAAAAGAAGTAGTAAGAAAGTTGTAGATAAGTGTATACAGTGATGATTGTTGGTGGCACTGATCGAAAGAACTAGCTGGAAGACAGACGAAACGAATGACCTGCATGGTGTGGTGGTGAACGCGTTAGCCCCCGGAAAGGGTAATAGCGCGTTTGTTCCCCACCGCGGACATCTGCGCCCTGGAGTTTTGTAAATATCCCAGCGTCATTGTGGTTGTAACTTTGTAAAGTCTTAAATAAATCATATTTTCAGGAAAAACCAATGCATATTGTTCTGTTCTAATAGACATCTTGCAAAGATTTCACACACTTCGCACTGCGAGGAGTTGATTGAGGTATGTTGTCTGTAAATCAGAGGGAGACATAGTTGAAATGCAAGTAGAAGAGAGGTTATTGTTTCGAAAACAATTAGATCTTGGTGGAGGATCAAATATGAGGTATAACTAAGGCTTATGCATTATGCTGAGTGAAGTACTTGTTGGATCTCATCGTAGCTGGAAATTACGTAGATATCAGTAGAAACAAAAATTGGTCCTACAATTCTGCTGTTCTAACGACGTCGAGGAAGCGGATAGAAGAGTGGTAGTGATGTCCGTTATCACGAACATGGTGCTAGTTCGATTCTGCTCCAGGCCAACCAAGCCCCTCTCATGTCTCCGGGAGTTGGGACGTTCCAGTTCGGTTATCTCAGGACTCCAGGAAGAACTGTTCGACCAGCATTCTATGACATTCAAGATCACATATAGAGGTTGGAGGATCTTCGTGGACAATGAATGCGAGGAAACGAATCCAATGTGAAAAGTATTGGGATTCGCACAGTACACGTGAAGACGGATCAAATAGAACAAAAAAAGACAAAAGAAAATTAAGCATATGAGCAGATCGATAAACCATTATTTGGAAAGGATCAGCAAGCAATTACAGCGGAGTAAACGAATTATCCAGAATCAAAAAAATGATTAGCACAAGCTGAATAGAAATGATATTCCTCAGTTGTTGCTAAGAAAATTTGTCCTTCATCTAAAAGCTTTCATTTCCAACATTGCCAATGTAAATCAGTTTTATTTTGGTTTAACTAGGAAGAAAATGGTCTACGTCGTAATAAAAAAGCCGGCACTACGAACCCAGATTCGAATGAAGCGACGATCCAATTCTCAGGAAATTTCGTCCGCACTTGGGGCTCCAGCGCTGGCGGTGACGGCGGCGACGCTGGCACCAGCAGTGGTGGCCGTGGCCGTAGATAGTCATTGTAAAGCATTGAATCTCTATGAAACAAGATGTCTCCAGGTTCCTCTCGAGCCAAGGACATCATGTAGTAGTAGATTTCTGTATCGAAAAGTGGTGTTTTGGAGACTGAATTCCATCAAACGACGTACATTCTTCACAAAAGATTGCTAGTTGACAATGAAAGAGAAACATGCAAGGAGAGTTCATGTGCAAGACTTTTATTCTCTTTGTAATATAAAGCCGGGAAAAACTGTATTGATACTTTTGACAGACATTACTTACATATAAAAGTCGAAAGTGGAGTCTCACGTCTTCAGCCGTGTTCAGCATGGTTGCATAGTTGGACCTTTCTACACGAAAAGAGGCTATGAGTAAATCAATGGCGCTCCAAAGTTCGGCGAACTATGTGTAGCCATCGCATCGCCAAAACAATAAATGAAGGCCAAAAAAATATGATGCTCTTCGTTTCTCTTAAGCGAACGAAGCCTAATCAATTCCTGCTCCAAAATCGGCGCTCAGAAAGGCTTCAGAAACTAGCTCTACCACAAAAGAATTGCTTAGATGAGTCTGCATGGATATCAATAAATCATATAAGAGGACGGTGCAGTACCTCACACTGTTGACATTGTTACAAACAAAAGTAATAACTTTAAAGATGGCATCTTTCTTAATTTAGACCCAATTTTTGGAAGAAAAACCAAACCATTTCAAATATTACGTCACCAGTGTGACACCATAATCCCTGGAGCCGTAGCAATGTAAAGAAAAAAATTGGAGTCAGGATTGTCATCTATGGTTCCTTAGCTTATAAGTCATAAAATAATGAACCGCAAAGTTGCATCCCTACCCACAATTCCACAGAGACCGATAGGATAATAATAAGGATAAGGTTCTGGGCCTCGATCAATCCTTTAGGGATGCGCCATGCATTCGACTTCATTATTAGCATCGTTGGAAGTGATTGCATGCAGATCTGGCCTTTACAATGACTCATGGTGGCTCTATCGATGTATCGCACCAGTGCTGCTATCCTCCCAGACAAGCCTGCTACCAATTTGCCGACCCCGGAGGGATGGAAGACTTGGTGGGATCAGGAATCAATCCCAAGTGTATTTCAGGGCTCCTCCGACCACTGCGCCACACGCGCCCACTATGAAGATAGGATAGACCTTAATCAAAAAACATTGGCTACTTTATCGTTTGCTTGAGTTTTCGAAACATTTCGAAACATACTAAGGCCTTAGTTTATTACATCACAAGTTTTTTTTCGCAAAAACTTTCTTTCCAGCAAATTTTAGACGGAAGAAATAAAATTGGTAGCAAAAGTGGCTGAGCAAAAGTGGGAGCTCTGCTGAAAGAAAGCAACAAGAAGTACTCTACAAATATGGAATTTCCACGCCAACTTGATTCTCTCATTGCATAGAACGTTGCTCAAAAATCTCCTGTGTCAGATTAGCGCTTCAAAATGCATTCCATTCTAGTTCAAGCATCCATTATTCTTTCTTACAGCATAAAATAAGTGTTATAACAAGAACTAAAACTTGTCATCACTCGTTAGTACTTTAAGAAAGTTTGGAAAATGAACACATTGAGAAATTAGAGTAATTGACATCAGTAACAACATCACAACGATTTCTTCCGATCAGAACAGGAAAGAAGGATACCATCAAGCACAAATATAAGTGAACAAATGAGTTATAAGGTGTCTAGAGTTGATCAGTCGCACTTGCACTCTCGTAGAAATTATTGAGCACCCATAAATTGCCCCCATGGTAGCCTGCCGATGTATTGCCGAAGTTGTAAGCATGGCAGGCGGCGGGCCAGTGGTGTGGGGGGCAAACTAATGCCCATGTGTTTATTACAGGGCACCACTAACCATACAGCCGACCACTGCATTGGAGATATCTCAAGAAATTCACTCTGACAGAAAACACTGGGTCACAAATCGAGGCGTATTCCCATAACGCTCACAGATTGGTTACCAATAAGAAATGGCTCAGTTTCTGCTCTTACAGAAATCTCACTGTGAGATTCACCAAATTTAACCTATGATGAAGTCACTATAGATGAATCAAGCAAAAAAAATGTGAGCAGATATTCGAAATTCTTGAAAATGACATGGAATTGGGGTTGGTTCTTCAAAAAAAGTGGCTTTTTTTTCTTTTGGTATTCTGACCATTCTATAGATCCCAAAGCGATCACTACCACCTTCTACGACTCCTTACGATGCTTGGTTGACCTTGCTGATCTCTCACGATTTCTTTTAAGAATTTTCGGTACGGTGAATTGGATTTGAATTCGTGGGCCAAATTTTATAAAGGCAAATAGGCTGAAACAACGACAGTGTGAACCTTTTCTAATGATCGATGTTAAGTTGGAATAGTCCACATTAAGTGCACACACTCAGTTTTCCCAAATCCACTACAAGATGAGAAAAAATGAAGAGAAATTCATCTTTCTGACCTTCAAAATTCCAATTGCTCTGGAAAAAGGTGAGGAACTCAAAGGGATATGGTTAAACGTCGCAGAAATCAAAAACGAATCGCTAGTACTCGTCAGAAAGAAGACACTATATACTGCCGCTAGACGTTGCTTCGGAAATTTCTCTAGCCACTAATTTAAGCCACCAAAATCTCATATTCCTTTCTTAACACTTAGATTTTTTTAAAGACTAGTACATAACTAACAATTCGTATTACTTCTTTTTTACGAAATTTTCTATAGTCCTCACGCACTCGGCATCAAGCGAAGTGACGATCCAACTCTCCACGAACTCGGATCGGATTCTGGTCGTTGAAAACGCAGCCAACATCGAAACTGATTTCACCTCCATATCTAACTGCATCTCTTGCATCATTAAATCGTCACTGATGCCACCTCCAGCGACAACGACTGTAGAGACACTTCTTTCCTTTTCTATTCGTTTTTGACCAACTATGAGCACTAACTACGAAGAAGCTAACAAAGAGTGTGTGGCGGTACTATAGCGAAACAAAACCGACAGGAAAAGAGCGAAACAAAAGTTGATCTAGCAAAAAATAACAGAAGATGAAACGAAAATCTAACGTATGTGCAAAATTCCTCATCTGAAACATCGATAAAGGTTGTAAGGGTTGTAAAGCTGCACTTAGAACTGCTGAGAACGAAGGCGAATTTGGAAATTCTCTCCAATACAATTCTAATATCGCAGTTACGTGCTGACTCTAGTTAGTGCATCTAATGATCTGATCTGAATTTGCTTGAGAAATAGCTTAAGGTGGATAGTGACCCAAGTTAGAGTTAGCTTTTAATGACTGGTAGTGAATTTCAATCGCGAAATACTCTCGAGTAGGAGAAGTTCTATACCAAATATACGAAAGGTATTAACACAAAAAGATTGTAAAATATTGCCCTTTGTCCTTCGAGATTAACTATTAAATTGGAATTTGAACAATAAGATTTTTCCTCTCCGCTCTCTGATGACACCGATCAGACCGCCCAGATAAACGAGTAACAAGTGACGGGCTGATTTCCTTACAAACGCTTATGGCCTTTATAAACAAGTCCATAGTGTTTCAGTGCATTCATGCAAGGCCGCTACCATTACCCAACATTGTTGAGCCTTTTCAATGTTCTGGAAATCAGTGTAGGACTTTTTCTTTTCGACACTTGAAGTATTCAGAATAATGTGCACCATTATAGGGCGCATATTTCAATTTATGTTTCTATATGAACGATTTTGCTTTAAACCAACCTGGGTTATCTAAATAAGGATAAAAAATGAAACCCTAGGGGCAGTAATTCCAAAGATCGACCTTCTAATAACCTCGGCATTGATCAAACAATTCACTAAATTCTTGCTAAGCCTACAGAGGTGTTACTTTATTTTTTTATTGACAGTAATGCTGACGTTCCGGCAGATCTCGCCTTCTTCAGAGCCTGGAAAGGCCAAGTTGGTTGCGATCTGCCCAGCCGAACACCTAAATAACTAAACAGGGAAAACATTAAAGCAAGGCTCTAGTCGGGTTAAAACGAAATATCGTCCTCGTTTATTTGTGTTGTTCCACTCTACTCCGTTCGATTGATTAAACCACAAAGTCCCAGACATTTCAGAGGTGTTTTCTTTTTTTTTATTAAAAATATTTAGCATGTATTGAGTTATCTGTAATGTTCGAAAAAACTGAGGTCTTAAAAAAGCTATACATAAAGTAGGTATTAGACAAATAAAAGGCGCTTACAAGTTTCGCGGGGATAATGATTATAAGACCTCACTTAAGGGTAACGGTACGGGTTATTTTTCTCATATGAACACCGAAGCGAAAGGACCGTTAACAATAATTCCTAT
This sequence comes from Angiostrongylus vasorum, assembly GCA_018806985.1. Lineage (NCBI taxonomy): Eukaryota > Metazoa > Nematoda > Chromadorea > Rhabditida > Metastrongylidae > Angiostrongylus > Angiostrongylus vasorum. Next base: position 285,342 of record JADANN010000213.1, read on the forward strand.
AAGCCCGAATTTAACGTTATCAGTGTTCAGCAAGCAAACAAACCAACTCTTCAAAAACCTTGAACAGATTCCAACCGAAGGAGACGGGTTTGACTCCACGTTTGCTATGAGACCCATTGGCATTGCCATTTTTAGGACCGGACGGTGGGTTTCGAATTGGTTTTCAGTCAATATTTCATTAAATGCGAAAACTATAGAGTTAATCTAATTCTAGAGTGCGACTACCAGTCACAAATAAAGGAGGCTAGATGGGTGAAGAGAAGCTCAGAACTAATCAGTCAGAAATAGAAGGGAACACAAAAATCTCACAAAGCATTTAGAGAAATCCGTCTTTCTTCTCATCCATAATTTAAGTTCTTTTGACAGCGATCTATTTTTGTCTCGGAGTGATAAATTCAATTCCTATATTCAACTCGAAAGCCAAACCTAACATTTCTCCTTGTTACCCTATCACTCCCTATCGTGGATAACTAACTCCGTGAAGAATCGTAGTTGTGAAAAGCGCTGAATGCATAAGGATACTTAGTGAAGAAAATAATCACCTGAGTCTTTATATCGGTAAAGAATGACTGTCGCTTATCGAAGAGAAACGAAGTGCATGGATTTGGCTCATAGGCAATAAGAGATAATGGATAAAGTGTTCTTTGTTGGTCAATGATGCACCACGCATTAGACTTTAGCCACTGAAGTGACTGGCTGCGTATTCTCCCTATATACAACGACTTTGGAACGCTAACCAGCATATGGAGTGAGAATTTTTATTTTTTTTATCACTTCTGACGAGTATTATTGATATGGTATAGCTGGTCAACGTTATACTGAGGTAACAAACGAACAAAAATTATGGAATCACAAACGGAAGCAACTAAGGCTCGGAACATCTGTGCTGTGCATTCCTGCAAAACTTTGTGGGTGTCGGCTGCATTTAAGAGAGAGAGATTTGAAGTGCTCTATGAATGATGCGCAGATACTGCATAGCAGAGCGCTGTGAAGACTCTGGGAGACGAAAATGCGAAGGCAAACTTTTACGTCTGTTTGCTGGCCGGTGACTTCTTTGAGAAGCTCAAAACGGACCTGGATGCTTTCCTTCTTATGTCTAATTCCTCCTTCATATTGTTTCCCATGTTTTTACACGCATGAGTTGGTCTCTGTAACCATTGAACTATCCAGTTCTATTTGCTCTGCTTCGCATTATGGGGTCTTCATGAACTGGGGTTCCGGCTTATAGGGTTGAGACGAAAATCATTGGTGTAATAAAATAGTCAATGTCAGTTCGCTAGTCAACAGGTACGTGCTAATCTAACGGCTCTTGTTTAAGACATAAATATTCTTCATCATTCCCCACCGCAGACACCTGCGGTCCGGAGTTTTGCAAATATCTCAGCATCATTAAAGTTATATTTCGCAATACATACCCCTGCCGCTAAAAAGAGTAGGCAGTAAATAATAAGTCAAAATTGTGATTATAACTGCAGCCTCAGCTTAACTGGGTTCGTTGCCGATTTGGGCCCCCCCAGATCAATCCCACTGACGGGTGATTGCTCGATGGCAAAAGATCAATAGAACTAGCTGAGAGACAGGCGAAACGAAGGACCCGCATGGTGTGGTGGTGAGCGCGCTACTCCCCGGAAAGGACAATAGCGCGTTCGTTCCCCACCGCAGACACCTGCGGTCCGGAGTTTTGCAAATATCTCAGCATCATTAAAGTTATATTTCGCAATACATACCCTGCCGCTAAAAAGAGTAAGCAGTAAATAATAAGTCAAAATTCTTCATCAAAAAAAAGGTTCGTTAGTTACTCAGAACCTTCATTTCGAATGCACTTATACCATGATTCCATGCTAAAATCATGTTTGCTGAAACAATGTTTCAGTTTGGGCAATCCTCGAGCATCATCGCTGGCGCACTTGGAGCAGAAGTTGCTCTTTGAGGGTTCGTATCGAGTCAGATGCAGGCGATGAGCACATCACAAAGGGAAGTGCCTCAAATTTGAATAGGTGAGCTTCACAAACAATCACCAGCAGTGATTCGAAGATGAGATTGCATGGAGATCGTGCATGACCGTGTACAGAACAGTGAATAACAAGCACCCAGCTAATTCAGGGAAAATGAAAAAAACTATGATTAAACATCATTCTTTTCATTCCGTTTTCGCGCTAAACTCTGAATGGAACCGTCGAAGCATGAGAGCATCACTGAGAAAAAAATTTGACAAATAATGATAAAACGGCTTTAGACTAGATTTCATTGGTTTATTTAGTTATTTAGCATCATTGCCAATATCAATGGTACTAAACTGGTTGTATCTTGAAAACCTCAAGAAATCTTGAGAATCGCCATGGCCACAGAAGTCTCCTGCAGTTCCAGTAATCCTAGCTGGTCTCAAGTAGAAAACCTCCTTCTGATCAACAACGATTGCTTTTGGTGAAGACTCCCTGGCGTCTTTAACAACCAGTATTCGACGTGATAGCGAACTCAAAAGGTGGCAGATTCTGAAGTCGTAAGCGAAACCACACATGAGCAAACACTTTCATAGACATATTACTTGGAAGAAAATCAAGTGGAAAGACGTGTAAGAAGAGATGACGACATGTGAGGACATTTCTAAGAGTGTTTCCGAGGAATAATCGTAGAAAAGTCTACCTGTGACTCTAATCAGGAGACCATGATTCGATAACTGATATCGCATAAAGTTTCTTTTCAAGCCTTACGCTTCGATTTTTTGCATTTTGTTTAAAACGATGAAGGATAAAGTTCTCAGAATTCACCAATGCCTTGATTTCACAAAGCATTGTAGAGGTGATTGAATTTATATGTGGCCTAAACATTGACTTTCGGTAGCCTACCGATGTATTAAGTGAATGTTGCTTTCCTCCCAGACAATTCTGGTGTCAATTTCCTCACCCTGAGGAGATAGAAGGCTTCGCGAGACCAAATCGGAGACTGATCCAGAGCGCATTAACCATCTTTAACAACTGCGATACACGCGCCTAACATGGTTTATGGTACCAGGTATGTTTCGAGTCCTGAGGAACAGTCACAGAAGTAGGGCGACTTATTGTTTTAAACGTTTTGGTTTAGTTAACCAAGTCTCTTCCAAAAAGTACTATCATATTTACGCAGTTCTTCTCTAGAACTTTTCATTCATCTTATAGGACGGGGAAGAAACGGCTTAATCACTAAAAAACTCAAAACTGTGAAAGTCAATGTAATGACTGTGATAAAATAATGTTCGTCAAGAAGGGTTTGTCTACTTTGAAGGAACAGTAGTGTAGTTGCAAGAAATCTTTGCTTAAGTACCGCCTGAATACTCAATGATACGACAGATTAACGGTGATCAATAATGGATTGCAGAATGATAACAGGATAATAGCAGATAGGGTAAGTGAACCGACAAAGAGCATGTTCACTTGACCAAGCAATAGATTTTGAGTCGAACTACATATTTAACCAACGCCCTCTTATTCTGAGTGCGCAAATCTTGAGAATGTCTCAGTCGAGCCATCGAGCCACGTTAATCCATCGATGTCTTGTGACTTCTTATCAAGCCACTTTAATGCATATCTCTCGAAAAAGAAACGACCTTACTTGCTGAAATGATCAAGCCACAGCCACGTTTCAGGGAAGTGACGACGAATCGTCGGCTGTGGTGGCTCGACGCCGGCTTCTGCGAACGTCACTGGCGCCGGCGCCATAACAGGCGTGAAAAACACGCGCACTGCAATGATTTATTCGAAGACGACATGATGATAGCCAAGGTGATTAAGGTGAAAATGATAATTAAGATGATGGTGAGAGACAATGATGACAATGATGGTGAAGATGACGATGGCGGTGTTTATGACGACGGTGACGATCATCGTTATCGACAAGTCAATGAGGTGACAATTTACGAACCCACTTCGACTACACTTCTACTTAGTAAGTGGTGCCGTATTAATTTGAGTCCTAAGCTGGAGTTATGGAGACGAATAAACCAATCACCACCAGAAACAACCCCACAACTGCTGATTAATAGGTGTAAGTAAACAATGTACATCATTACAATCATGAGTGTTGAAACACTGCACCAGATGTGAAATAACGACGCCCATTGTCCCAGTGTACAGATGTTTTACACTTGTTTGCTAGTTAACTCCGTCATTTCTGTGCTATTTCCAAACCGCATGAGAAAACTTGCCCGAGATATATGATAGCTCCAGAACGGATACACGCCCACACACGTGTGCGAGTTTCTTGACTAGTACAAAGAAAAAATACTTTTTCTTCAGTGAGCAAGCACGAGGTTGGTATTGCAGAATTTATTAGCACATAATAGCTGACGTTCCGGCGGTTTCGCCTTTTTCAGAGCCTGAAAGGCCAAACTGACATGCTACCTACCCAGCCAGACACGCGATCTACTCAGCCAAACACTTTCATGACCTCAGCGGATAAGACTTGACACATAAATTTACATTCGCACAGCTTCTTTTAAACACTCACCATTTTATTTCTTGTAAGGGTATACCAGTTAATTAGTGGAGGGCAGCCGTACGGCGTAATAAAATAAGGAATGTGATAAGGAATAAGGAATGTGCCTGGGTGGAGTCACGGAATCAGCCTGAGGTTTGGTATGAGGCCAAGCGTGGTCACAAGACCCTCCTCTTCGCGGTCCATTTTGGGATCTTTGGAATTAATCCAAAACGGTTCCCAGGATCGACTTTCTATTAACCTCGGCATTGGAATATGAATGCGTCGTTTTCTTGTTCAGCAATCGCGAGGTTGTTAAACAGCATACATTTACTTCCATACAAAAACACAATACAATACAACAGTAGGTGACGTTTCAGCAGTATCGCCTTCTTCAGAGCCGCTTTTTTACGTGCCTTCCCATGAGGAAGATTAGAACAGCTGATTATGGTCGCATAAGGTTGATGACTCTCAGCGACCATAATCAGCTGTTCTAATCTTCCTCATGAAGGCACGTAAAAAGCGGCTCTGAAGAAGGCGATACTGCGAAACGTCAGCTACTAAAGTGTTGTACTGTATTGTGTTTTTTCTATGGAAGTAAATGTATGCTATTTAACAACCTCGCGATTGCTGAACAAGAAAACGACGCATCATAATCCAAAACGCTTCGAGAGTTTTACGCGCTGATGTTCCAGATTCCTTTACTAGGATAGTGACTTTTAGTTCAAAATCTTCTCCGTTGTGTTTTTGCGTACTATACGCGCTTAGTGGAATGTTTGGTTTCATTTTAAATTTTCCATGATTCTATGACCTGATTTCTGCACGGGCACATTCCTCGTCCATGTATTACTCTGTGCACCTGCTCTCCATCAATTAATTGAAATACTTGCAAAGAGTTAAACGGTGGATGTTTAAAAGAAGCTGTTTATTATGCCAATGCAAATTTATATGTTTAGTCTTAGCTGCTGAGGCTGCACAAGTTTTGGCTGAGCAGATTGCATGACAATTTGACCTTTCCAGTCTCTCCAAGAAGGCGAAACCGAGGAAACGTCAGCCAGCGTGTGCTAAAAAAATTCTGTAACGCCAAATAATGCCAACATCGTGTTTGCTCATGGAAGAAAAAAACAATGAATTGTCAATCAATGCCGAGGTTAATGAGAAGACGGTCTTGGGAATTGCTGCATGAAGTGCCAGCAGAAAAATTATCGCCAGGCGACATCAATGGTTGTCTACGAGTTGAGTGAATGAGTAGACTTTTCACATTTATAGCGAGCACTTGCACCTAGGATACGTCACTTACTTAACAGAAGAAGGAAACCATAGGTGTTTTCTGACAACGAAAGTGTACGGAAAATATTTTTTTGAGATGCGTTAAGTACGGAACAGTTTCAGCTCAGTGGAAGTTATAGTTCCATCTTAAACCTCTCTATTTCCCTTCCGTGTAACACATAGTTCCTATTTTTGACTACAGAGCAGCTTTTAGCAAGACTTCACATTTTAAACGAGTAAGTGTGACATTCTTCTATGGCGCTAGCACTAATAATAGTTTTCGCAATAAGATTGGAAGATATTCTGCTCAATCCTGAAAAAGTTGATGAAGTACTCAGCAATTTTTTTCTTATGTTTGTCTTAGCCATACATTATTAAGTTTAAAGTATTCTTTAACAGGAGCAAAATATGATAGGTCACAAACTCGGCATCAGTAATGTCCCAGATCCATGTTTCCGGAAACTTGGAGCGCACGGCAATCAGACCGGCCGGCTTGGTGATTTCGGCGAGTCGGTCAATGGCAATGCCAGCTTGAGGTATTTGAGCCAACTGCGCGAACACTAAGAAGAAACAACCTAACACGAGCTCGCGAACGGAAAGTGAGAGGAGTTGCTATGGCTGACGACAGAATAAGGGACAAGAGTGAAGAGCGCGAGCCTTGTGGTGCACATGCTGAACAATTTCCGCCCATTGTGAGGGCAAGCTGAGTGTGACAAAGGCATCAACGAAAGTGGGTAGTTCATTATTAGACCGTTATGCCATAGCCATATCACGTAGAGACTTTCCATATGGTAGCGAAGTCTCGTCCATAATCTTAACGCTTACTATGTTAGTTTTTAATCTCTCGAACCATGGAAAAGAGATCATGCTAGGCCAGCTGAGCGCGTATGAACAATAAGTGCCTCGATTTTCTCTAACGTTTAAAAAAGTCAAAAAGCAAATTTTTTTTCTTATGAACAACTTGGCGGCTCCACGTGAAATTGATCGAACGGAAGAACTCGTCATGGAAAAAAAATTCTTTCCATGGAATGAACAAAGGTGTTCAGGTTACTCTAGGTAGACGAACAAATGAAAAACTGTTAAGTGCGATAAGCCGAGCAAAGCAAAAAAATTTGGATGCTCTACAGGTAAAGCCGTGATGACGTCGGCGATGAACAATCTACACGTGCATCTGGTGGTTGTTCGTTCGCTGCATCATCATTGCAGAAAAGAAAGACATTCGTTAGTTAGCGATGAAAGGAAACAAGCAGATGATGCTCATGTTATGAATTATTCTGCATGCTAACGATCGTGAAACGCACAGGTCACGAATGATTGGCCCCCCCCGAAATCACCAAAAAATCTCTCTAAAGTCATTCAAAACTTCGCCTAATTAAGCAATATTTTGGAAAAGAGCTTGTTTCCGTAGAAACCTACAAGCTACTTTGGCATCCAGTTTTTTCTGGATTTTTGAAAGCTGTGGCAGAACTGTGGCACAATCATTAATGAAAGCTTGAGCGTTTCTCACATCCTTTGAAGCCTCTTGAACCAAAGAATAGCGAAAGCTTTATGAATATCGAAAATGCAACGCACTTGGTGATTCGGGTTGACGATACAAATAGGCATCAGTGAGAACAATTAGTCCAGCATTCTAAAAACAGAATACCTTCTTAGCAAAGATCTAGTGTCGCTCAATTCTATTTATTAGACGTACTTCAAAAGTGCTTGCGGCGTCCTTTCCACCAATCCCCCACCACGGATTCCAGATTGATCGCTGTAAAAAAATAGTATTTCTTCTTAACTGAACTAGGTTTAAATTAACTGGATTTGATGCCGATTTGTGCTCCACAGATCAATCCCGCTGACGGGTGATTGCTGATGGCAGCATTAGGTAGAAAACTAGCTGAGAGCATTTCTTTTCACTTATTGGCTTGAACGACAAGCGTTCTGAAGAAGTCATTCTTTGGCAATTCTCACGCAGGAAGCGTCGCTGAAAAATGCGGAGGCGCAATCTTTTAATAAAACTGATAAAAAAAATCGACATGCTTTTTCTTCGTCTTGCGATTCCTCCTTCCCATGGGCGGTAATCTCCATTGTCACCGTATCCCGTCGTATCATATTCTTCAATGTCAGTCTCCACCTACAATATTTTGCAATGTATTTGTGAATGCCAAGCATGGATAAAAACAACAACAGCTGTTCTGCTATAAAATAGTTACAAAGTTTATGAAATCAACATTGTTTTTTGAATGCCGATTTAGCGAGCAGACAACGTAGAACCATGCACTGAGTTAGGTATTGCAAATGTAACTGCCTCGGCTAAAAATTTAGTAGGAGATTCTTTATGATAGCCACGCGTGTAGCGCAGTTTTTCGCAGGGCTCTGTAGTACATTCCTGGCCAAACCAATCCCTCCATCTTTCCTAGGTAGAAAATTTGGTACAAGACTTCTCTGGAAGGATAAAAAGCACTGACTCGATTAATTGGTAGGCTTCCAGCGGGTTAAAGCAGCTTTACGAATATGTTTCGCCGACATTGTTTACCGTTAATCCATGGTTGTCACATCATGCTTGAACAGCTGCACTAATCTTCTATGAATTTTTTTTTGGCAAATGCTGTTTAAAATATCTTTAGTTCAACTTTTTTTTTCCTCGATCTACACGAACAATTCTGATAGATTCACCATTTAACCATAAATACGCAAATAAAGAAATTAATAAAAAAATCGGAACAAACCATCTGTGGTGTTATGTCGTTTCCAGATTTAAGCAAAACCACGGATTGATCGACGACAAGCAATGCAACGAAGGAATCAGGATCAGCGGTGACCTTGAAAGAAACTGATTCGCCCGGTTCGACGGAGTTCTTGTCCACACCAAGGGTAACCTAAAAATCGAAAGCAGTTTTAATAGAGCGCATCGGGCTAAACGGAAAGTAGTTATACTAGAAGAAGTGCTTGCAGATTTAAGCCGCTTGTTAGGCCAATGAAATTGCTCTGAGATATCGAAATATCATGATGCAACACAGTCCATCAGAACAACGGTTGATTTCACAGAAACAAAACATTCCATATTGCCTTTAAACTGCTTTCCTGTTGTTGGAAAGATAGCTATATTTTGTTCCTGATAGAAAAAAAACTATAGAGAGCGTTCTTCTAACTAGTACAACATGCTTCGGTTCGTTCACTCCCACCCACGATCAACGACATCATCAGTTTTACGCGCGACTTCGGTTGCCAATTGAGCTCTTTGCCTTTCTCATGAATGCCGTTGAATGCTGGTTGATTTAGTTCCACTTTTGAATGACCACAGTAAACTTTCTCCCGACAAATCTGGTACCAGTTTTTAGTTTTTTCCTCTGGTGGAGAATGGTTAGCAGGATCAAGGATCGAACCAGTGATAATGCATTTATTGTATGGCACCTCTAACCACTCTTTCTCCCTCTACTATTTTAGTATCCAAAGCATGTATCAATCCACGACAGCAAAGATTAGGAGCACAACTCATTTTTTGAATTCTTCCTCGTTTCTACTTAACAGGCTTGCATTCGGGCCAAATTTAAATCCATCCACCTCCTAAGGACATAGTAAGTTCCCACAGAACCGAACGATTCGGGAAGACTCAAATAAGCGAGATGTGTAGACCGAATCGTATGAATGAGGGAAGTGTCGTGTTAATAATTCACATGGAAAGATAGACTCACATTGTTACGGAACAATCCATCCACCTTAAAGTCGGTGGCATCCACGAGAATTTCATGATTACTAGGCCGAATAGCATAGACAACCAATCTCGATTTAGGTGCCATCTGAATTCACGATACGATTTCAATTTCTTAATAAGATAGACAACACCTTCACAATGGAGAACATCAATTGTATTTAGAAACTGTTTTCAAAATTATATTTCTTCTCAGCACTACGATTTCCAAAGCATTCTTACGTCGTGAGTCGCCGTGAAAGAGATAGTGGTGTGGTCTGAATTCACAGGAATCTCTTTGGAAAGTACCATAGCACCACGAGACATCACCTAAACATATCCGAATCGTGTGAGAACTAAGAAAAAGTCAAAATCTTTCTGTTCTATTGGAATGTTAGGTGAACCAATTTACACAGCAATGCAAAAGACAGACGAGTCGTAACATACTTCAATTTCTACCTTCATTTCCACATTAAGGAAATCTCTAGTTGGATAAAACAACATTTCACGAATACTTTGCAGATAGACCTCACCTATTCTATTTAGGGTTTACCTCTTCTCTTTATTTGTATGATTATCCAAGAAATATACTAAGGCTGGCGCATGTGGCGCCATGGTCTGAGGCCCCCTGCAAAACACACCTGGGATCTGTACCCGCGCCTCTGACGCACCAAGCCCTCCATCTGTCCGCGGTCGACAAATTAGACCAGACTTGCCTGGGAAAAGAGCAGCACTGGCTCGATACATCGGTAGGGCACCGCGAGTCAATGTAAAGGCCAGATTTCCATTCAATCGCCTCCAAACAGTGCTTAATGAAGTCGAATGCATCCCTGAGGGATTGATCACCGCCGAGAGCTTTATTCCCTTTATACTAAAGCTGGTGTTAAGTGTTATTGGCCTTCTAAAAGCACTTAATTAACTTTCTGTTTTATGCTCGCGTGGTTCTCAGTGATTTATCACCTCACAGAAGCGCCAATTGTTTCTGGATGTTGAACTTTGATGCGCAGTAGGAGTTTCTGTCTTTAGACATAATCCTTCAAACAAATAAGGAATTCGACATTTCTGTTTAGAAGCTAACACTAAACTAATGCTCATGACCAGCTTATGCTTAGCTTATGCTTTCGCCGTCATCATGAAAAAGTTCAATAGCAATTCTGCAAATCCACTACCGATTGCCGGGCGACTTCATGTGACGATGCGCAGATGTCCCTATCTCGGCATAAGTTATTTCATTATTATCTATAATTATGCTTTCCAAATCTGCAAATGAGTAGGGATCCCCATCATTGGTACAGAAACACCATCAAGTTACCCTATTGAGAAAATCATGTTTTTTTCTTCACTTTCTGCTTAGCTGTTAAGCTCAACTATTATAGCATTTTAGAGAGAACGTATATGCGTCGGGTGTCCATTAACTATATAAATAAAAATTTGGATGTACAGGGATCTAAATAATACCTGGTAAGTAAGAACCGTTATCGGCTCAGTGGCTTTCACCGAGAACGAGAGCGTCTTGCCCACATCGACAGCGCCTTCGTTGTCGGCTATCAGTTGAAGGAATGAGTTCGACGGCGACTTGCCTGCCTCCACGTACAAACTGCTGTAGATGACGGCATCAGTGAAATTGTCTTTACCAGTACGGTCGTAATGAGCCTACAATAAAGACCTTTAGGCATTATTACCGTTGCGTGATAGATTTGGAAAACATCAATCCCCTACAAAAAAATTGGGGGCATAAAGGAACCGTTGACAACGGCTACTTTTAGTTCAGCTACAACTGGAACAACTTTTACTTTAAAGCAGAATTACCCTTCTGGAATGGAATAAGAAATAATTCAGTCTTATTTAACTTAGGATGATCAACTTGGAAGGTCAAACAGTCTAATTGATTTAGTTCTTAAATGGAAACAAAACAGACAGAATTTTTTAAGAAAGAAGACGGGACAATTTTTACTACATCGAGGATTACACGTTTAAAAAGACCCAGAAGCTACATAGGATGAATTCATGGAGAACGATTTCGGGCCAACCTCAATCCTTGCACTGGTACAGTTGAGAGGCGGTTGCAGTGCGAGTACAGTGGTTCCGTGAGCATCCAAATCCACAATCTTCACTTCCTTATCTTCATGCTGTGTTGGTGAGTCAGGATTGAACGGATAGTTAAAGAAGGACGTCACCTGGGAATGAAACGGTGCAGTCACTAAAAAGATCCACTATGTGCTCTAAAGGACACATCAGGCCATGTTTTTGTTTGCTCTCTTATTGATTATGTCAATAATTACAATTGAACGTATAATAGTAGCACAAATAACGGTAACATAACAGGAGACAACATTAGCCCACAAGCGGGACAACTTGGAAGCTCTATATGGAGCCGGAACACTTTAGAAAATAACATTTAGTTAAGAAAACACCTAACTCTTCTACTGTCTACACATTTTGCTATAAATCACTGCACAAGAATGGTACTATTACTTCGTTATGGTGACTGTTGCCTAAACAGTTCCCATTCTTTATATTATCGTGTCTCTCCCATATTAACTATGCCTACTGCTGGCCACATTTATCCTTGCGTTGTACTCTTTGTACCGCATTCAGGTAAGTACTCTGTATAAGCCTTTGCACAAACGACTCTACACCTTACATGACTTCTTTTATAAGCCTTTGTATTGCTTCCAGATGAGGTTCCCATACATACAAGCAGCTGCACGCTTTCACATATGCTTTCTCTATAGGCTATCGTATAGTCTTCACGAAACTTCTGTGCAAGCAGCTCTATCAGATTGTAATAGCTGAGAAACCTTTTAGATCCTCCCTCTAGGCATTATCTCCAGTTCCATCTGTCAAAACTCCGCAAGCAATATAGAGAGCATCATTCGTCATTCAGTGAGTGTTCTAGTGTTTCGCTTAGCTCCGCTCAAATGATTCGCTCGTGCTTCGCTCAGCCCGTTTGCCGAACTAGATATCGTCAGATTGTTAAAAATGTATTATTATTATTATTATCGCTGTAAACAATTATGACCCAAGTTTGATATTGCGCTCTGTGGCAACAAGAAAAGTTCTGCGTGGCAACTTCGCAGAAAGTCGAGCATTCTCCTTCCCTCCGAGCTAGTAATTATTCGGTTCCGAAGACCGACTCGAAGACATGTATTCCGCTGGCGAATTAATACATTTGTGACGAAAAACTGAACATTAAAAATGTATGTTTAAAATCTACCGCAAAAGATGCTGATGGGAACATATGGTTTTTTCCTTACATATAACGGGAAGTGCGCATTTCATACAATCAAACGCGGTGGTCCAGAGTGGGCGGCACGAACTCTATAGCACTCATTTACTTTCTGGTTGCTTTTTTATCGCACAGAACTCTTGTTCCATATTTCATGTAATTAATCCATAGCGTATTCAACACAGATGTTGTGGAGAACACCTGCCTTGAAAACCTGCATTCTACGCTTAGAAATATACAAAAAGCTTTCTCTCGAAATAATCCATTTACTGGTAATTTGAAACGCAGCTGGATGTTACTTGAACTTTAACATAATGAATCACAGTTGTTCTACAGAATGTTCATTTTGGGAAAAACTGAAATAGACGCAAGATAAGCTGCAAAACACTTCCAAATGCTGACGACAATGTGTTTGTATGATGGACTGCACTAACAGGTAGTAAACAGTAGCACACATACCACCCATATCCATAGAGTGAAAGAGCGAAGACTCTTCTGTAATTTAGTATTCTTCACAAACCCTCCCTCAATTCTCCAAGTCCTTAGAGGCTGAAAATTAGACTTCGTTCAAGCGGCAGCGCTGCTAAACGACGCGTGGGATGCTAATATACAACGCCCAGCGACAAATTTAGCATGATTGCAGACTTGCTAAAACTCGTTCACCATGCAAACATTGGAAAAAGCAATTCAACATTGTTATCATTGCTTGGAGATCTGTTCTGCCACTCATGTTAAACCCATTTTGGTAACAGGGAACTGGCGTCTAAGCTCGACGACGTGCTCCTAAATGTCAAAATCTAGTTTGCACAGTAAAAAACTCAGCTAACAAACTCCTAAGAAGAACGGATTTCTAAAATTACCAGAAGGAGTTAGATCTCGGCCATTGCTTTCAACAACATTAGCAATGGACGAGCAGTCCAATGTATACAAAATTTGCGCGAAAAAAAACTGCATACGGTAAATTAAACCATCGAAAAAGAAAAGGCATTGGAATTAGTTTCATATAAGGACGTGTGCCGCTCGTTGCAAATGAAGGACGCCTTCATTCGGTTAAATGAACTCCACTTCTCGTTTATGGTTATTTGCAAATAGACGACTTTTTTCAAAAAAATATTTTTCAATGCATCCTTGTGAAAGAAATAGCCTTATCTACGGTCGTAACTCTGCCCAAAACAAGGCTATAACATATTTGAAGTCAAATCCAGAAAGTACTTAGTTGTACTGATAGTCAATCAATAAATCAATGAATTACTTAATCGATCAATTTGTATATCAAACTATTATTACTACACTTCATAGTTGATACTTGAATGGCCCGCCCTCACTGGTAGTGCGGGCTCCAGCACAATTTACATTTTTTTTCGGAGATTTGCCGGCTAAGTCAACCTAGAATCCTGACGTCAGCCTGGCCAAAGTCTGCTCCAGGTCGTCACCACCACAGGCAGTCGCAGCCTTTGTGGATCAGAGGGAGATTTGCCAGTATGCGATTTTGATACAAGGACGGTGGTGCATTGTGGTATTGGTTTACTCTCAGCTAGGCTTCCTGATGGAAACGTCGGACTCCTTCTCAGCTTGGGAGATCCTGCCGGGGAGATGAATCCCCTCGTTGTACATCGCACCCCGACACCCAGGAACACGTCCCAGTTACGATGAGGCGGTAAACCGCTAGGGGAGGTATTATTACTATTGATATCGGAATTATTGTTCATGGCCTAAAATTGACTTTAACATGACTAACAGTTACGAGCTAGTATTTTTTTTCTTAAGGCATAATCTGGTCACCATCGTACCTGGACTCGTCTTGGTACACTGGCTTTCACTGGTGTGTCATCCATTTGCTTCAACGCTACCACCACATTATAGGTAAGGCCAGGTTTGAAGGTGTCACCTTGCTTCTCCACATCCAATTTCACATCATAGCGATATGTTGAGATCTAAAACGTTACGTATTCAGCTAAGCTAAGAGTGATTCTAGAACAAGATTGTTATCTAAAGGTTCTTTTCTTCTTCTAAAAAGTGTGTGTGGTCCACAAAAAATCACATCTAATAAGGAATCAGAAGAAAAATCGTGCACAATCACAAATTTCCTTCCTTCACTTTTCATCTAAGGAACCAGACAGGCCAGACTTCTCGATGCGGTCATTTAGTTTACGCATTTTTGGTAGATGAACAAGGTGTGCCTAGAATCTTACGTGCTGAGTGCCATTACGTTGTATATCAGTCAAGTCTTCAGTCACAGTAGCAATGATTCGAATACTGCCACCACCATAATCCTGGAAAGACTGTTTTCTGTTAAGTAAAGCAAAGAGCGATATCAGTTTACAAAGTCCAATCGCTTGCAAAGTTTTCTTGAATGTTTATTGCTTTACTAGCTTCTAATCACTCATATGTTAAATAAGAACTTCTCACTCATTACCAAGTACGGTCGAGCTAAACACAAGCCCTGTACGGCAACCCTAGGAGGATTCATTCGAATTTCTACAGGGATGAAAACTACACCAACCAAAACGTTCCAAGAAGGATATTTCAACGCAAGGTCATAATAAGAAAATAATAGTATTTATGGGCCCTCGCCCAATCATTCCTGTTGGTATTCCTGATTGTCGAAATGTGATATACAGTCAGCGCTGATCTCCCAGGAGGGTCTCCTAAGCTGAAGCGTTCGACATTTCTATTCAGAACCACAAATAACAGGAAACCTATACCACGGTAAAGTCCAGGTCATACTTTCCCATTCGTTATTTTCTCACCAGATAAAAGAGAGCATCGCAAGGATAGTGTGATGCTTTTCGTATCCTTGCAGTAATCCGCTACACAACGAGGACAAATGTTGGGTGTTTAACATTAGTGGATAATTAGTCTATTTGAAGGTCTATTAAGCGTAGGATGAATCCCGAACCCTTTACCGTTTGCGCATAATTGTTGTCTTCTCTCTTTTATCTGCTTTATTCTTTTCTCTTTCAAGCAATTTCACCACTTTTATGATCATATGGAAGTCAAAGTGCTAAAAATGTTTATATACGGAACAACTTTGTTTCTCAGTTAGTGGGATGTCATTAAATTATTTTTGTCACAGCTCATTCAAACAGTGATGACCTTTTCTCTCGGAGTTTCATCATTTAAAGTTTTTCTCCTAAATAAAACTGCAAATTAAAATGCTTTAAAATGTCTCTTGGCTAAATATGTCATTTGTCCCTTCACTTCCATAGTCTCACTAGTCTGACTGTAGTATAAATCACTTAATTGGCTTCAGCTTAGTTGGATTCAATGCCTACTTTTACACTCCAGATCAAACCCGTAGACGGGTGATTACTGACAGCAACTAGAGGCTAAAATACGGGTGAAAAATAGGCGAGAGGAAGAACCTGTATGGTGTGGTGATGAACATGTTAGCTCTCGGAAAGAATGATGGCGAGTTCAATCACCACCGTGGACACCTGCGGTCCAGAGTTTTGCAAATATCTCATCATCATTGTAGTTATATTTCACTTCACACCTTGCTATGAAAAAGAATAGGTAGTAAACAAAATCAACTACGTAGTAAAAATACATTTGTGAAAAGGTAGACGGAGTAGTGAAAGGACATATGTATACCAGTTTTGAAAGAGCAGTCATAAGCGAAAAGCGGACCTGTACAAGTCTATGTTTCTTCATTTCCTCATTCGTGAAGACAACTGTCGCTTCACCCATATTGTTAAGTTTCACTGTACGTTCGATTTGTGAATCTTCTTCTACCTAAAACAGTCAGCTGAATGAAGTAAACCTTACTGAGCACAAGAAAAAGTACGGCTATATTTCTTTGGATTTGACCACCAGTCGTTTTAAAGCATGTGTTGACTGTGAAAAAATTCTTCTGAAGTTCTGAAGGCTCACGGTAGCAGCGCGTTGTTACAGAACTTCAGCTACTCTTAGAATTCAATGGAATGAATTTTATTAACAAGGAAATTAGAACCACGTGTTGTATCATAATAGAAAACAGAAAATGAAAGCCATAAACTAGTGGATAGAATAATAAAATTAAATAAAATAGTAGACTGATATAAACTAGTAAATTAATGATTTTGACAAACACTTTGGACCAAAACCCTCTAAGCATCATCGAACACACTCAAGCCAACTGCTTGTTCAACAAGCCCGATACAGTAACCTTGCTGAGAAGCTGACATATTCCACTATATTAAGATGTTGTAAAGCAATAACAATAATACACTTTCCTACCTACACCCACATTCAGTAATTTGGCTTAATTGAATCGATTTAAATCAACCACAACGATGCTGAGATATTTGTAAAACTTGGACCCCGGGCCTGATCGAACCACGATTTCCCTTTCCGGGAGCTCGTACATTACCATTGTGCCACGGGAGACCCTTGCTTTGTTTTGCGCTTTAGTTTTGCGAATATCTCAACATTGTTGTGGTTGATTTCCCACAATATGCTGCTGTGAAAATTGTAGGAGGCACTAAATAAAAATGTAAACCTTGTGAATTGACAAGGCTGAGGCTGTAGTCGAAATCACAATGTTAACTTTTTATTTACTGCCTATTACAATTTTTCACGGCAAGGCGAAAATATGCGATACAACCACAGTGATGCTGAGATATTTACAAAACTCCGGACTGCAGGTGTCTGCGGTGGGGAACGAACGCGATAGAATTACCTAAGAGACACGCGAAACGATGGACCTGTATAGTGTAGTGGTGAACGCGTTAGCCCTCGAAAAAGGTAATAGCGCGTTCTTTTCCCCACAGTAGACACTTGGGGTCCGGAGTTTTACAAATATCTCAGCATCATTGTGATTGTGAATTAATTCAGTTGAATTCAGCATTAAGTTCCATTATATCTATTCCATTATAGCGTGTTTTCTTCGGTAAATCCAGGTGATTAAAAGAGGATCTCCGGACAACTTTCAGCTTAAACAGAAGAAAGTGAAAATTCAAAGAAAATATCCTTGAATGCAAAAAGTGAACGATGACCACAATGCCAAGAGGATTCATTACCATATATACATAACTTTAATTTCGGATCGAATCAATGAGAAAATCAGACATTCCATCTTTTCATGACGAAACAACTGGAAATGACCTTGGCCAGCAAGGAAATAAAAACCAACCTTTTCTAATTCTATTTCTAGTTTTCTACAGATGGACTACAGTGCGATTGTATTTCGAAGTTGATCAGTTGCTCACCTGCGATGTAGTTCCGTCTTCGTTCACAATAATAGGCTTCGGAATCGGATTCCACCTGTGCCAAGGCAGTTGTAGGGTAACTTTCGCCTTGCCAGAAACTCCTTTTCCGTAGGTGTACCTGAGTTTCTCCACAAAAATTCACAAAACGACGAAATGGGAGAAAAAGGAAAAAATAAGATTACTTGGCATCCACGAGTAACGATAGGTCGTCGTTGACAGTAATAAACGAAGGAGTTTTTATGTTTACATCGAACTTTGGTAGAACGTACTGGAAAAAAGACTGTTACGGCAGCTTTTGGCTTTTTGAATGCAAAAAATCAAACGGACATTTTGTGCCAGAAGCTTAAGTAATAAAAAATCTACTAAAAGTCACTTTACAATAACTAAAGTCTATCCCTTAATCATTTCTAGCTTAAATGATAAAGGATGAATTATATGAGATTTGACACACTGGCGAAGATCTGCATTGATTTCAATGCATATTTGGGTGAAAAAACGAAGCTTTCAAATCTAGGGAGACGTATTTCAGTTTTTTAAAAAACATTGGTTGAATTCAAATGAAAACCCTTAAAACCCAAAAGGAAAATCCTTCGGCGAAAATTTAGAATCTCCTTATTCTACTAGGCCGAAATTCTGATGTTCTGGTGCGCCTGAGCGTCACCTTTCGCATTTTTCCCTTCGAGCTACAAAACCACTGGGCAAATAAAATTTCATCCGCCGAGTCACGATGCTGTCCCATCTCCCGCACCTGCGATGTCGATGTCAGCAGTTGTTTTTAGTGTATTAGTACTCTTAGTTTAGATTGTAGCTTAAGAAATTTGAAATGATGACAATTTGGAACAACTGCAAATGGTCTTAGGAAGGCTAGAGCGAAGAGTTTGTTAGTTCTCAATTCCCCATATTTTCCAGTTATCAAACAGTTCCTGGGATTTATTGAAAAACCAGTATCGTCGTGAAATCGTCGAAGACGAAAAGGAGCGTTGGTCATTTTAGCGACCTGCCAACTACGGCAAGAATATTTGAGCGGTATGCATACTTCCCTGAGCATTGTAAAGTATCCAGCAACCGTAAGCTAAATTCACTACCTTTTCGACGGAGAAAGTTTTTGTGTATTTCAATTTATTCGCTGTCTCCACTTTCAGTTGCCATTCACCAAGCGGCGGTTCCGAAGCTAATTCGAGTTCAGATGAAAACACTCCTAAATGGAAAAACTCAGCTGAACCATAGTTCTCAACTGAAAATATCTTTTCAACAGAATTAATTGTGAAAATTTATCTCTCAAAACATGATCCATTGCTCAATAGCCCTTCCGGTCCTCTCTCTGACCATTTTAGAACAGAATGATCCTCAAGAATAGTAGTCAGTAATTGTGGACGTTCAAGCAAGATTAAGTCAAAATAGCACCATAGAAAAAATACTTAGCATTTAGTAAAAAAAACATTTTTCCTCTATAGTACTGTGGATATATACTATACCACTTTTTCCATAGGAGACGGATGGCACAGTAGTCCTGGTGCCGATCATCACGAGCACGGTGTTAGCTTGATGACGCCCCGCGCTCGCCAAGCCTCTCATCCCTCCAGATACGAATCACTGTCGCCCCTATCGCTCTCTTTAATCCATGTGGGAATCTAGCTCGGCTTCTTCAGGATTCTAGGGAAAATGGACCCAACCAGGATCCTACGACATTCAAAATGAAATGAAAATCTTCAAGCAGCAGCCGAAGCCAGACATAAAAAGTTGGGACGTCATCGTGGATGATGGATGCGGGGAAACAAATAGAATGGGAAATGTGCTGGGATTCTCACAGTAGGTGTTAAAAAGGCGAACGTTATTTAAAAAAATGATAAAAAGCTTTTTCACTGCCTTAACAAAAGCCATAACACTGATCAAGTAAAGGGATGTAAACCGGTTTTGTCCTGGTGGAAGCAAAAGTGTCTTTGAAAGCGATTTCTAGGTATTTGTAGAACCTTTGTTATGTACATCCAACTGCTCACAAATATTTCTTGATCCGGCCTGTTATGACGTCCTCTGTTAATCTGCAACGGCCAGCGACTTCGTGCGCCGAAGGCGTGGGAACACCCCTGTGCGGCTATCTCAGGATTCAGCGAAAATCATTCTCTTCCAGCATTCGAAATTTTGGTGTTGAAAGACGACGGCAGGTACTGAAGGCGTAGATAAATCTGCGTAAGAGGCTGATCACATCCAGGGACGGTAGGAGCGCAACGAATGGTAGATGTTGTGCGAGGACACACTCATGATATATAATGGCACTCCCATCCAAAGAAAACTTTTTTCAACGTTTCCGCGCCAAATTTGAAATCATTGCCTTGGGATATTAAGCACTCATCTTATTTTCATCTTGAGAAAAGCATTAGATCTACCAGCACAAAGAGAAAAAGTATGGTTCAGCAAGCCTGGTGATATGGGAGCTCAATTACATGTCATGTTTTCTTTAAAACTTAATCGTCTAATGTGATCAGTACGTTGAGAGTCATGTCACTGTCAATCATTTGAGTCACTTCGCTAGCAAAGCCAACTCGTATTTTTTCTCATTGTCGCTAGCTTTGCGCGTTTTGCTGTGCCAATGCCTTGAAACTGGCTGTCCTCCATCGGTCGCTTTTTTGCTCGACACTTTTTTTAATGTCATTCATTCAACAATTCATGTTTTGCTTCCAATTCTTTGTATAAAAAATTCACAGAACACTAGAACCGTTTCACATTACTTCATATATGTTTTCATTTAGTGCAAACTAAGATACTGTGAGAATTCTAAAGCTACCTAAGCAAGACTACTGTTAAAAATAAACTATAAAGGATAAAGCTCTCAGCGTTGATCAATCCCTGAGGGATGCGCCATGCATTCGACTTCATCAAGTATTGTTGGAGGTGATTGAATGTATATCTGGCCTTTATAATGACTCGCGGTAGTCTACCGATGTATCGACCCAGTGCTGCTATCCTCCCAAACAAGTCTAGTACCAATTTGCCGACCCCGGAGGGATGGAGGGCTTGGTGGGCCATGGGCGCGGGGGGTCGATTCTACTTACGTGTCGCGGTGGCGCCTCCAACCACTGCGCCACAAGCGCCCCTCTACTATCTATATCTGTCTAGACTATTGTTATCCGTGTCAATACCAGTAAAACGTTTCATGTACTTCTGAGTTCTAAGAAAAAAACAAAGAAAGCAACGTTTCATTGTAAGTGTCTAGCAAAAACTTTGTGTTTAAAACCCTGCACAGTCGACTTGTTCGCAAGTATTGCAACATCTTGAGAGGGATTTCGAGCTCTTTGCTAGTTAAAGTAGGTGATGCGCCTAAGTGGAGCTAACGGAGAGTGAAAAGACAAACCAAAAGCGGAGATCTACATAGTCAGACACACCAAAAGTAATCCCATGGATACGTTTCATGTATGTAACACAGTGGCCGGAGGTGCTTAATGGCGATACGAAGTAGATAGCTCGATCGTCCCAGAAAACCAAGTTCTCCATATTCCAGGATCGGAAAATTATTGCCACAGTTGCTTGGGAAAGATAAAAACACTGATAGGATACACAGCTGAGAACTTGTAAGTCATTGTCGGCCAGATACTAAATCGGTTACCTATAGAATGCTTAATGGAGTCGAACAAATAGCACATCCCTCAGGGATTGGCCCAACCGCATGTGTTCCACCCTTTATCCTTTTATCTGCTTTGCCAGAATCCGGGTTAATGCTGTTAAATCTCAACCATCATGAGAAAACCCACGATGTTACCCTTACCTCTCGCCGAAAACAGTATGAAATAATGAACTTTCTATGAGAAGTGCGATGCTCTTTGTGATAAGAGAGATAACAGAGACATATTCAGTAGCAATACTTCCAAGAAGCATTGTTATTTAACACTTTGTAACCATTAATCCGTTGGAAGTTCTTCTGCTATTATAGGAAAAATGGGCAAAAAATAGCCAATTAATCTGAATAATGTTAAATAAGGGCGCGTATGACGCAGTGGTCGGAGGCGCCCTGCAACACACGAAACGAATCGATCTCCGCGCCCATGGACCACCAAGCCTTTCATCCCTCCGGGGTTGGCAGGATGGTACCAGATTTGTATGGAAGGACTGGCTCGATACATCGGTAGGCCACCGCGAGCCATTGTAAAGGCCAGATATGCATTCAATCACCTCCAAACGATGCTCAATGAACTCGAATGCATGGCGCATCCCTCAGGGGATTGATTAACGCCGAGAGCTTTATCTTTTTTTAATGTTAAATAAGATATTAAAACGAAGTATCACAAATAAACGTGGTTGGCGTGCAACTGCGTTATTCGTTAAACGTATTTTATACGACGAACCTTTAGTGAGCGCCTTATCGACGTATTGACTGATCACGTTCTGATTTGGATCATAGACCTTCACAGTGACAGTGTCCTTATAAGGGGTGAGTGTCGGTGACACCACAACAACTCGATATTTCACTGAAAACACATTCGCTTCGGTAAATCACCAAATGGTTGCTTCGTAAAGAACTGGTTCCGAAAACAATTTTGCACTTTTTTGACTTGTTATAGTCAATATGGTGCTTATGTGTAGCAATAGCAGTGTCCACATGGGCACAATAGGGGGCGATGACAGTTGAAGCACTAGGTATTCGGTATGCCTGCTAAGCGAACCGTTTGGCAAGTTTACGAAAAAAGTTTTCGGTTTTCGTGGATATTCTTGCCACCCACCAACGGATCCAGGTTTGTAAATGGCTTTGTCGGTTTGTACGAAAATCGAGAGGCTCTTCTCATTAAATTCGACAGACTTCTCGTTTTCGAATAAAACTTGCGAATTCAGAGTTTCACCACGAACGTAAACCTGAATGAGCTCAATTCGAAACTGCATTGAAAACGTTGTTGCACTAGACAAACCTAGAAAACCTCTGTGTAGTGCAACACGAAGATGAACACGACTGTTGTTTTCTACTTATTACGATCGTTAGTTCTCGACTCTATGAACACTAACCCTGCGGTAAAATGTACCGCTAAGAAAGCAGTGGTAGGTTTTCTACTAGTAGCAATGATCTTTGCAAGAAGGCCTTGTTATTCGTATAGTACCTACCTTATAATTCATGTTCGGTGAAAGATCGGCAGATGCGGTATCGATTGTTACTGTCTGCGGTATTCCTGAAAACTCAGATTAACCATTTCTATCGTTGCTTAAATGGGTTCTGCTCAAAGTTTAGAGATAGTGGGTTAAAAACTATAAAAAAAGTCAAAGGTGTCCATTAGAAATATTGAGCGTTAAGTTGCTCTAACACCCATGTTAGACAGGTGGAATGAAAAGACAAAAAGGAAAAGTTGAATTTTCATAGAATGTTTTCGTATAGGCGCTCAGAAAAGGATAGATGGGAAAAAGAAAGTGTAAAAGGTTGGGCATTCAGCGTTGAACAATCCACGAGAGATGCGCTATGCATCCATCTCAAGCGTGATTAAATGTATATTTGGTTAACACAAGGTTTTGTTGTGACCTAACACCGAATTATTTAGCGTTTGTATCCCGCCAGCCTATTCTAGTGCCTGCTCGTCGACCCCAGAATAACTGAAGGCATTATTTGCCTGGTCACGGTATGTCTAATCGCAAGCGCTACATAGCCACATAAGCGTTTGTAAAAAATAAAGGATAAAGCTCTCGGCGTTGATCAATCCCCTGAGGAATGCTCCATGCATTCGACTTCATTAAGCATTGTTTGGAGGTGACCGAATGCATATCCGGTCTTTACAATGATTAGCAGCAGCCAATCGATGTATCGAGCTGCTATCCTCCCAGACAAATCTGGTACCAATTTGCCGACCCCGAAGGAATGGAAGGCTTGGTGACCTTGTAGCGCGATGTCCCATGTGTATTGCAGTGCACTCCCAACCACTGTGCTACGTACCTCTCATTAGCGCTCACACGCGTTAGAAATCTTCGGCATTTTACAGTTAATAAACAGAAACAACGCAGTTATTACATGTGGTCTAAAACAAGAGCGAATAATTTCGAGCGATAACAAATAAGTCGTAAGAAAAACAATTTTTTTTAAAATCGAGAGCTCATTTCCAGAAATTTCCACCAACCTTGTCGGACATTCTTCACCACTCTTGTAGCTACGGTATCGTTTTGGTCGGTTCGAATCTGAACTCGTACGATATGGTCCTCTTCTGGGCTTTTCAGAATATTAAATGAGACCGCGTATGGTAGCCCTGGTCGCACGACTCTTGGTGCGACAACCAAATATGTTCCCGGACTGAAAGTAACCCTTTTTTTCTTCTGTTTTGACAGCGAATTAGGCATTATAAAAAATCGCGTAGTGTTCTTCGTTTGTTCAAGCAACCATTGCCGAACAGAACAATTTTATGACTCATCGAGAAACCTGCTTCCTCACAGACACAAATGTCACTTATTTGTGAACATCACGTCTGGGAAGAGAAAACGGTTCAAAAAAAAATTGACGAATGTCCTTGTCGTCTTTTTTAATGGCATCTAGTCTTTTTATATGCCAATCTTTTGGTGAGCCAATGGGCTTCCGGCGTTCAAGAAGTCTGTTTGAACGTCTGTTGGAAAAGAGCATTTGGAAACACCAACACGAAAAACATAGGAGAATATCCTACCGTGAAATGTTCTCTTCATTGAGACAGGAAAGATCATTTCTAAGAATAAATAATGTGTACACTTGTAAAAAAAAGCTTACTAATTCTTCTGAGGCTTTTCAGTAGTACTTGTGAGTTTGGACCGACTGGAAACCATCAGATCGTTCATCGACTGTGCGTCTTCCTTGAAGAGTTCAGTACTGGACTCTTCGCCCAGCGTTAGGAGCGGTATCAAGGCCGCTAGAGCGACCGTAATGATCATGCCCACTTATAGAACTAAAACAAAACGACTCAGAAAACTAACAGAGCGCTCAGCACAACACCTGGGAGGTGAACATATCGAAAACACAAAAGGATTATGGATAATCGCAATTGTAATTAAAAATGACAGTAAAATTGCAAATAGTGGTAAAGCTCCACCCTTAACCACTCCCGTTCAAGGGGTCTATCAGCACTCGAAAACGTAACAGGATAGATGAAAGAAAAGTAAACGTTTCTCTGAGCATTCAGACAGAAACGTTTCGAACTAAATAAACACGGGTAAGTACTGCAACAGGCAGAGCATGCAAATTCGTAAGTGACCTCGAGATAGCGAAATAAATTGACTAGAAAGCATTTAGAAACAGATGGAGATCAATGGCTAGAGATGACGCACAATACACGCATGATCATTCGCTCGACCACGCCCCAGACCAATCAAGTCTCTTATTTCTGACGTGGGAAAGTATTACTAAACCTATTCAAAAAAAAAGTCCTTTCGGGCCATAAGACTGGGCAACTGCTTGTGCAGAAAACATAGAAACGCTTTTGCAAAAATCAGGTTTATAAGAAGAACCAGCTTAGTCAATATTCAACACATTTGGAAATCTTCGGATGCTCGTGCACATACGGCTGCAGCAGGCAGACGAGGATGCTGAATGGATACTACGCGGGTACAGGTGATAGGCTGCTGCCTGGAGAGTTTGCCGCTCCATATAAATGTCGTTGAATGCTAGTTAAGTTTATTCCGCTTAGAATTCTGGGATAGCTTTACTGAACCGTTCCCATATCTCAGAACAGTAGGTAGTCATTGTCAATCGGGAAGAGGAACCCTTCACAGACAAAGCCGGTACCGGTCTCTCAATCTTAAAGGAATTTGAGGCGTGGTTTGGCCCGGTGCTAGATCGAATCGAGGCATTACACAACTGAACGGCATCCAGATTGTTAATTGCGACTGAAACTTTGCTCACAGTGATCTGATTGAAATATTGTTTTTCTTTGGAAACAATATAATCTTTCTTCCTCTGAATTTCACTAGAAGCTCCATTATGTATTACCATACGTCCTTCTCTTGGTCGAAACGTTTATATCAATTTCCATGCTTAGTGTGATTTTTTCATTGTACTCAGCAATGAGGGAACTTATGATGAGAACAATCTGTATTCTTAGGGCATCTCGAAGAATTGTTGGATCAAAGTTTACGCCCACATTTTTACTGCGCACGAAAGAGTAAGAGCTCATCGAATAAGCTGCACATAAGAATGGCCTCCCCTTCTTCTGTACGGGTCAAATCCGTCGAAACGTTAGTGACTGTAAAGGATATTTTTAAAGGATAAAAACACTAACTTCTTATATCGGTGGGCATAGCATGATGCATTCCTAAGGGCATGGACCAACGCCAAATGATTTATCCTGTGCTTAATTTATCTCAGTTAAAAATAGACCAGAAAATGAGTAGAAAAAATTATAAAACCATCAATGACCGTATTAAAATAGAGATGTTCATACTGCGTTTTACCCCTTCGCCGTTTTCCTACCAGCTACACAGTCATCGGCCTACACTCATTATACATGTTAACTGGCTGCACTGTTGAGGGAATGACGAGAAAAAGAGAAGGCCAAAAAGAAAGTCTACTTTCCTAACAATACATTCTGCAGAATGATAGTCATTTGTTCTCACTAAAAACATCCTCTTAAATGGAATACAAACAAACACGGAGGAACTTGTCATGCCATTGATTTGGTTAGAAAACTGCACTTCTTCAAAGAACAAACCGCGTAAAAGATGCGAGAAACTTTTTTCAAAACATAGTGAAGATGTCTAGAAGGTGAGTGACGAACACGGAAAAACACTTCCGGAAAGGGCAAACGCCATTCTCTTGACAATATGTACGTTTTGGTTGAACGAGGACTCAAAAGACGACGTTGCAATGAAAAAAGAATTCACTTCTGGGTCCCGATAGATAAATAAAGGAAAAAGCTCTCGGCGATAAATCGAGAGATGCACCTTGCATTCCACTTCATTGTTTAGAAGTGATTGAATGCATATCTGGCCTTTACAATGACTTGCGGTGGCCTACGGATGTATCGAGCAAGTGTTGCTAATCTCCGAAACAAGTCTGGTACCAATTTGACGACCCCCATAAGAATGGAAGGCTTGGTGGGCCATGGACGCTGCGATCAATTCCACGTGTGTGTGTGTGTTGCAGGGCGCCTCCGATCACTGCGCCACACGCATCCTAAGGTCTCGATAGATATAATGATTAAATAGATTTAAAAGAAGAACCATGGAATACATAAGCATAGAAAAACAAAATCTGTTATTATATGCTCAGAAAACCGAAGAGGGTGAGAAATACGGTAAATCTAGAGAGAGACGAATAATTAAAGGAACTTGAAAAAAATCAAAGTGATGTAATGGGCAACTTCGGCGAATTTATTAACTGCGGTTCTGAACGAAAAAATAAAAAAGCCGTGATAAATTTCGTTTCGATTCAATGGTTTTAAAAATTCACTATGGAATGCAAGTTCTACGCAGAGAAAATCATTCACAGTGCGTTATAGAGTAGCTCCTTGCCTCGTTGCTTGGCATTACGGTAGAGACTACGGTAGAAATTTTGTGTGAGCCCTTTAAAAATCAGGTGAAGCACCAATAGCCAAGCGATATTTACAAAACCCACATCATTTTTTTTGCTACATACAGTGATGAGCTCCCAGTTTGATTAAGTTATATTTTAATAATTCTTGCTTTATGAAGTTGTATGTGGTTTTCGTGCAACCCAAAAATACGTTCAAGAAGAAATCAAACGCTCGACAGCCCTACCCTCATTTAGACCTCGGCCACAATACATATCTTTAATACTATTGTAAACCGACTTTCATCTAACCTTGGTATCAATGATCAATGTAGTTTATTTCATTAATATGTTAACACGACTCAAAAGACCGACGTTCTATAAACCTCGGCATGAATAGTTCATATATTTATTTATATGATCTTATAAACTAATCTTCTTTAGCTGATGCGAGGTTGGCAATAGGTCTTCGTTGTCGTTGTCGTTGTCGTTGTTGTTGTTCGTCGATGGCTGACGTTTCGGCGATTTCGCCTTCCTCAGAGCCTGCACGTATTTTATACAAGAATACTTTAATTATTCGGTTGAAAAAAAGGCTAATGTAAAGGTCAAACTTTTAAATAGACGCCATATTGAACAGAAAGGCTACTCACCGTGATGTTACGGGTGGGACTGGCCAACGCGTTGTTCACGTGGGGTGCCGAGCGAGGCACACCCAGGGGTCAAAATATCATTTTGAAATAGGACGCCAGGTCACGTGTGATAGTGAGGCATTCGCCTTTCAGGTTCTTCTCTGAATCTTCTAGATTTATTCAAAACGCCTCAAGAGTTTTTGCGCGTTGATGTCCATCGCTTGCCTTGCTATAGCTTTCATTTCTAAGGTGGAAGCTCCAGTTCTCGATCACCGACCCTTACTCTACTGTCGATACATAGACGACTGCTTCATCGTCTGTTCCACACAAGAACAGATGGATGAGTGCTTTGAATTGTTAAACTGACAGTCAGAGTATGTAAAATTTACACGGGAAAAACCAACCGAAAACTGGCTTCCATTCTTAAACATCCAAATAAAGCTCTCAGAAAGTAGCTATATAACAAAATGGTATCGTAAGCCAAGTAGTAGAAACATATTAGTTCACCACCTCTCCTCTCATCCTTCACCCATGAAAAAAGCACTTATCAAGGACATTTACCGTACGGCTGAAAATATGTGCACAGGAGAAGAGGAAAGGAAGGAATCGCAAAACCTGGCACGAAAAATAGCCATTTCTAAGGGCTACGAAGTAGAAGCCACTCGGGTAAGACAAAAAACGTAGGGTAGTTCCCCAAAATAATGTTTCGGACGTAAGTAAGATCCCTTTTATGCTATCCTTCATATTAAATGAAGTAAGTTACGCCATTAAAAGATGCTTAAGAAAAAGTGGTCTTGAAAATTATGTAACGATTATTGATATCCCACCCAGTACCCTATGCCGTCAGTTAGTTCGCAACCGTCTTTATGATCGTTTGTGCAGCTCAGAAAACTGTATGATCTGTCCTAACGGGAGAGACGGGGATTGCATGAGTTCAGGTATAATATACTTGATCTCATGTAACGCATGCGGTGAGGAATATATTGGAGAAACGGGTAGACCACTTTGTGTCCGTATAAAAGAACATCTAGACGGGGAAGCTAAAATTCGTTAAAATGCTGCTCTAGGTACGCATAGGGCACAAAAGCACAACGGCGATGATTTTGAAGTGACTGTGCTGATCCCAGTGCCAGAATCAAAAAATATCAACGCACAAAACTCTTGAGGCGTTTTGGATAAACTTCAAAAATCCAAAGATGAATGGAAAGACGAATGCCTCACTATCACACGTGACCTGGCGCCCTATTTCAAAATGATATTTTGACCCCTGGGTGAGCCTCGCTCGCCACCCCACGTGAACAACGCGTGGGTCAGTCCCACTGATAACATCACGGTGAGTAGACTTTCTGTTCAATATGGCGTCTATTTAAAAGTTTGCTCTTCATTAATACTTTAGCCTTTTTCCACCGAATAATTAAAGTATTCTAATATAAAATACGTCCAGGCTCTGAGGAAGGCGAAATCGCCGAAATATCAGCCATCGACTAACAACACCAACAACAACGACTACGACAACGAAGACCTATACCAACCTCCCATCAGCTAAAGAAGACCAGTTTATAAGATCATATAAATGAATGCTAACACGACGTTGCTACCAAACATTTATTCGGCTAACGTTTCGACGTATTCGCCTCCTCAAGGCTGATGATAGAAGTCGATAGACCACAGCCGTCTGCCTTCTCGGCGACGAACATGCCACATCGAGAAGATGAACGACTGAATACGGACCATCGACTCGCATCATTGGCTCTGAGGAAGACGAAGCTGTTTAAACTTTAAATAAACGTTTGGTAACAGTCTTTTGTTAACTTATCAATGAAATAAAGGACGTGCATTTAAGTTCTTATGAAAAATGAGGCACTGAAGGAGCGCAAATTTCCTCCGATGGCGAATCTTCATGGATTATTTGCTCACATATATTTTTTTATACGTTTCGATCCCTTTTTTATCGTCACTCATAGATATAGCTCATAGTCTTCAGCACGGTAATGTCTACGAAGCCCTTTCTGTGACTCATAAATCATTTTCAGTCACGGATAGAGATGGATGAGGTGAACAGCACAAGCACATCTTCCAACTTGCAAGAGGGTC
The DNA here is from genome assembly GCA_018806985.1 of Angiostrongylus vasorum. NCBI lineage: Eukaryota > Metazoa > Nematoda > Chromadorea > Rhabditida > Metastrongylidae > Angiostrongylus > Angiostrongylus vasorum. The sequence continues at coordinate 315,307 of JADANN010000213.1, forward strand.
GTCGTAGAGGACGATTGCAACTTCTGAAGTTCACTCTGCACTTATTCTCTTGTATCTGTGCCAATTTTTTCTTGTCACATGAGGCGTCCATTCATGTCTTGTTTATGATATTTCCTTTGGATTCCGAAGACGAGATAAATTTTAAAGTTCTAAGCAATGAAGCTCCACTTCTTTTTTCTCTTGACTGTAGTTCGAAAGAAATAGTTCAAGGGTTGTGAAAATGATACGTAGAATCCCCGATATGAAGAAACATCAACGCTGCTTAGTAGAACCTGTTAGCGCCGTTGAGCAAGAAGTGACAGCACACAAGTTTCAATTTATTAAAGTGAGTTGGAGAACTAAGTAATTATTCTGAATAGACAGTAGCAGCTATTAAACAGAAAGATGGTTATACTTAATTACTTGGTACTTGAATGGCCCGTCCTCACTGGTTGTGCGGGTTCCACAATAATCTCCATTTTTCGGAGATTTGCTGGTTAAGCCATTGTGGTTCACTGGAAATCCGAAGTCAGCCTGGCCAACGCCTGCTCCAGGTCTTCACCACCACAGGCGGTCGCAGCCTTTGTGGATCAGAGGGAGATTTGCCATAAAGCGACTAGTCTGATACCAGGACGGTCGCGGATAGTGGTATTGGTTCACTCTTAGCTGGGCTTTTTGGAGGAAACGCTGGACTCCTTCTCAGCTTGAGAGACCCTGCCGGGGAGTGATTCCCCCGCTGTACTTCTCAGCCCGACACCCAGAAACACCTCCCAGCCACGATAAGGCGGAAAAGCTATAGAGTGTTTAAAAGTTGACTATTACAAATTTTTTTACTGAAGGCTAGACGATATACCATTACTTTAATGTTCTAGCTCTATCGCTTAGGAAAAAACCACCGTTGAATGAAACCGCATGTGAATGAGATGTGTAAATTCAGTTGAACCATGTCAGCAAAAAGAATCAATGGGTGCGTTGGAAATTCAGGTTTCTTATTCGCCTGCTAAAATACGGTGAGAAAGCCATTTTCCAAATGCAAGAAAAGTAACTACTAAGCTTTAAGTGGATGAACTAAAAACTGAAAAAGAGGCAGAGGAAAAAAGGAGACAGAGGGAGAGGGAGGGAACAAGGAGAGAACGAAGGAGAGAGCGAGGAACAGGAAAGAAGAGGCAGGAAAAGGTAGAAGGAGCGAGAAATGGGAAGTAAAAAAAGAGGGACAAGTGAAGAGAGAAGAAGAAAGATATAGGGAGAGAGACATAGATAGACAGAGAGGGGGGAGAGAGAGGTAGTTAGGTAGAAAACCTACAACGCAGTACTGGAAATCCATGGTAGTGAAACATCCAAACTACCAGTTCTCAGGGACGACAAATGATAAAAAGATAAACCTCTCGGCGTTGATCAATCCCTGAGGGATGCGCCATGCATTCAACTTCATTAAGTATAGTTGGAGGTGATTGAACGCATATCTGGCATTTACAATGACTCAGGGTGGCCTACCGATGTATCGAGCCAGTGCTGCTATCCTCCCAGACAAGTTTGGTACCAATTTGCCGACCCTAGAGGGATGGAGGGCTTGATGCCCATTGGCGCTGGGATCGATTCCACGTGTGTGTCGCAGTGGCGCCTCCAACCACTGTGCCAGATGCGCCCTTACGACAAATGATGTGTTATATTAAATAACATTACCTATTAGATGAACTTTGCTTGCATGCTCTTCTCCCCTTATCACAACAATGTACGATCCCTAGTATACTTAAAGATGAGGAAAGCAGTGAAATTTGCAATGTAAATTTCAAGGTCTTAATGTGAGCAGCTAATTGCTCGAATACTTGAACGCCTGCCCTCACTGAGAAATGTTTGAGATTAAGGACATTTTCCACTCGATGTGTTGCTGATTTTTCAAAACATTTCCTAAGGCAGCTCACTAGGAGTACAGCAGTGCCACGATCCGCTGTCGTTCTCGATGAGAACCAGACCTATGGTGGCAAACTTCCCTCCTATCCGTAGGGGCCGGCGATTACGTAGGAACGTTTTCACACTTGTTCCTAGCTACAATGAAAAAAAGCATGCCAAGGGAGCAATATTCTACTAGAGAAATCGCGCGAAAAAAAAGTACACCACAGCATGAATACGTTGTCGCTATCCCTACTATATGTCCCTATTCTGTATTGTGTTTCGCAATATGACAATATCACAAAATCAGCTTTCGTCGCATTGTTTCTTTTTTACATTTACATTGCTTTCACATAATGTATTACAGCAAAAGAGGCCACAGAGTGCAGAGTTAGAGGTACCCAGTAAATACTCACAAGATTTCCTTAGGCCCCCGCCCCTTGCGATAGCCAAACCAGCCATGCCTGTAGGGTTTCAAGATTGATGCTAAACTTGTCTAAGAGGATAAAAACACTGCATCTATAAAGCTTTAGGACGCCGTGAAACAATCAAAAGGCCCAAAATGTAGTAATTCACGTCTATGATGCTTAATGGAGTCGAGCGCACGGCGTATCTATCTTTACAGGACTGATCAACGTCAGACGCTTTGTCCTTTTAGCATTTATCGCAGAGAGAGCATATTATGTCTTCTATAAGCCTATATGTTCCCGGAGAATATAAAAAAAACTACCGAAATTTAACAATGTGGCGCGTGCGGCGCAGTGGTTGGAGGCACCAGTGCGGCACACGTGGAATCGATCCCGTCGCTCATGGTCCACCAAGCCTTCCATCCCTCCGGGGTCGGCCAATTGGTGTCAGACTTGTCTGGAAGGATAGCTGCACTGGCTCAATACATCGGTAGGTCACCGCGAGCCATTGTAAATACCAGATATGCATTCAATCACCTCCAACGATACTTAATGAACTCGAATGCATGGCGCATCCCTCAGGGATTGATCAACTCCGAGAGCTTTATCCTTTGTCCTTTAACACGCCCTAGGTCTCCCTCTAACTCGGAACAATTCGGTGACATTGTGACAAACGACGAGATAAAGTGGTAAGAAATGACAAAAAAGATGAAGAATGAGGAAGGCTGTGAGGTAAACGGAACGTTTAAGCAGTGATGGTTGAGTAAACGTACTCAGAATAATGCAAACAGTTCCGACTGGAATGAGTGTCGACGTCATAAAACCCAGGTGAAACAGCATTTGCTTTCGAATAAACTACGGGTGACAAAGACCGAATAGAGTGCACCATTTCATGTTCTACCGTAGATTAAGTGCGTATGTATATCTTTTATATTACTATGACCCCCGAACTCCAAACGCTGGCGAAAAAAATTCAACAGTAGACTTTACTGCTGAGCGAGAAATAATAAACGCTAGATTGTTTCTGAATAAGAGAGCTCTTTCTTCACTGTGGTTTACAGGACATATTCCTCATCATTCGTATCGTCTACGGTATTGTTGAGTTGATGAACGAACTGAACACAACTGTCACTGTAACACGTAAAGATAATGGAAGCACCGAAAAGGTAACGCTCTAGCAAACTAGAACCTAGACGCTGATGAGACAGTCACTTCAGTACGCTCAACAAGGGCTCGTGTTGCGTAATGGTTATGGGCTCCTCGCAGAGAATCGGCCATTGGTTCAATTCCGTACCCCGGTTCCTCAAGCATTTTGTCATTGGTAGATTGATTACAGACTTATCTAGAATGTTCGGAATACTGACATATTTCGTAACGACCCCTAACCATTGCATTTATTCAGTTATTTCCACAATGCTAGATGAAGACGAATACACGGCACATTCCTCTGAGATTGACCAGTGAGGAAAGCCTTATCTTGTTTAACAATAGTTAACAAGATATAGGCAGTGGGGCTACTAGTGCGGATAGCAAAATCATTTCGTTGGCTAGTGAGTTGCACAGTGATCTAAACTTTGTACCATCTACCGTAAAACTCGTTGTTCTAACAATCAACACCGATAATTCTGCCGGATAGTAAAAGAGAGAAAAAGAGAGACAGTTTAGACAGATGCTGATTACTTTGTTACACAGGCTAAATGACGGTCGGCTTGAAAATTATTGTTCTGCTATTCGCTAAGTGCTAGCTGACATAATACTGATTGCTGCAAAGTGGATTATGCACTGAAAAGCAAATTATTATCAACGGATAGTCATGTCAACAATGACCGCCCTTTATAAAACAGCAATGTCGGGTGAGCGTGCATCATTCGTGCGGTGTTCAATGAAGAAGATCCGTCCCAGTACGACTACGAAGATGCCAAATCGAGAAGACGAACAACTAGAGACCATCAACTCGGATCGTCGGCTCTGATGAAGACAAAGACGTAGGAACTTTAGTCGAATAAAGCTAGTTTATCAACTTCGTGTAAGCTCAGAAATTTAGACACATGTTGATTATTTTACTACCGAGGTTAGCTGACGGTCACTTTGGAAACAGAGATGAAAAGAGTTTTGAATGATAAAATAAATGACGACAATCACGCAATGAAACATAAATGTGGTTGTGTTCACTTGAGTGATGAACAGATTCACTAAGAAACCGCTTTTCATAGACCCTTTTCTCCGCCGATCTCACAAGAGCACTTTAAACGTAAATTCTAATTACAGAGTACGAGAAAAAACTACCAGAAATACCAAATGTATTAGTCATCCACATCATGAAGAAGTGTAACCATTCATTAGCAGACATACATGTGTTAAGTGCCCAACGAGTACCTAACAAAGGAATGTAGTGAGAAGAAAAAAAAGATGAGCAAATAAATCCGATGCAGATGATTTGGTGAACAAACATAGGAAATAAGGCAATGTCTAACACACGTTTATTACCTAGAATACGAAGAAAGCAATGCTATTGACGATAATCCACTAGAGAGTTCAATACGTTCGCGACGAAGCTGGTTTCTTGAAAACGGTCGAGATTTTTTTCGATAGCCAGAGCACTTCGAAGCCAAAGCACTCCATAATGTTGAAGAGAAGTTTAAATGTTTGAAACGTGCCAAGCGAGCGCGCCATCCACTAACCCTACAACTAATTGGGAAACATCATCGTGTCTTGAAATATCTCAGTTGCTTAACTGTTTTCGCGTTATTTTTATGGGCCTTGGAATAAAAAACCCTAAGAAAGAACATGTTTTTTTGAGCTCCAGAAAATCTGAGCTTCATGTCGGTGAAAGCACTTGTTCATTGCAGGCGAAGGTCCGTAGATTACAGCTGTTTTAAGTGAAAACAATAAAGTTCTTCATGAGCTGAAATACATTGGTTTGAAGTTGAAAGCGGCCATTATTTTCGCAGGGTCAAATGCGCTCTACTCAATGCACGGCAGGCGCTACGTGTATTTATTTGACGCTGGAACACAACACTTTCAAAGGTGGTCATGAAGTAATGTAGGGTTAACAAACTAGAACTCAAATCGTATCTTCACGGTAGCTGATTTTCCCGCATTGTTGCAGAATAAAGAAAGGGAATCACTTATCGAAATGAACAAGCAAAGCAAAAAAAAAGGTAAGATCTTCCTATACTCATATGCATATACATATACAGATATGTAATAAAAGCAATGGTCGGAGGGCTCTACAACACACACGAGGAATTGATCCCTGCGCCCATGGCCCACCAAGTCTTCAATCCCTCGGGGGTCGGCAAATTCGTATCAGACTTGTCTGGGAGTATAGCAGCACTTGCTCGATGCATCGACAGCCCACCATTATAAAGGCCAGATAAGCATTCAATCACCTCCAACGATTCTTAATGAAGTCGAATACATGGCGCGTCCCTCAGGGATTGATTAACGCAGACAGCTTTATCCTTTTATCCTTTATGTAATATAAAATTTATCAGTCCGCCTCTTTGAAATTTTAAAGCGATTTGAGTATTAGTAGTAGTAAAGATATCTTCAACCCTTTCGCGACGTAGAGAGTTCTCAATAACTAAGGATAGTTGTAAAAATTAGAGTAAGCAGTAAACATTTGAAATGAAAGGTTAACTAAGGATTATTTTTGATAAATGAAGCACATCATGAATCCAGATCTTTGAAGATGCTAGAGAGGAGAGAACAGAAGAGTGATTAGGATGCAGTCCACCAGGAAGCATGGGGCTGTCGACCTATCGCCAAAGTTCTCCTCCAATCAACGTTGGAACGCCTTGGCTCGACTGTGTCCAAGATTGCAAAGAGAATAGACTCGGCCAGCATTCTACGCAGACGACAGCCTCAAGCAGCAGCCGAAACAACACACGAAATATCCGAAGACCCTTGTGGAGGATGAATGCGGGAAAAACGAATCGAATGCAAGAAGTGCTGGGATCCGCACACTAGATGTGATGAGGGTCATACAAATACGTAAATAAGGAACATTTATGGAAAAGACCTCGGCCATTAAACACGTACGTAATTTTTTATTGTCTTTTCGGATTCAGATACGTTCAGAATTAAAACTTTCAAGAAATCCACAAGAAGATAGAAAAGGACAGAAGGACGGGTAAGAAGGTAAAAGGACAAGAGATACATCGGAAAACATCGTCTGCTATTGGAAATTCCGCTTCTTCATTTGCTTTAGTGTTCGAAATTTGAGCGTCGAAGCAACAAAGTCGAAGGAGGGACATATGTCAGAGCCTTCAGATAATCAGAATTTCATCGAAGCCGTACAAGATAACATTTTTCCTTCAGGCAAAGGTTTTTAGATTGCAACAGCTTTTGCTGAAATTGATAAAATTCACTATGAGAAGACATATGCCGATTTCAAATAGAAATTGGCCACTAATTTCTCATAGTGTGACTCCTATAGAGGTCGTGTACTCGCGTAAGCGTTAAAGAATTGTAGTGGCTGCCCCTAGACGGGTGAAAAATTACTAATCCAGTGGTTGTACAAACTTTCACTGAAATAACACTTCCATTCGTTAAGTATTATGCGCCATAAATCCAGTGACACATTTAGAATAAGAAGTTGTTCATTCGTTTTAATTCATTTCACTTGCTGCTAAAAGATATTCTGTTAAATGTCACACTTTTGGGAAACCCAGTACTGAAATATTGGGCAATTTAACTTAGTGAATAGTCCACATTTTTCGCAAAACTTCGACGCTGGGCCAGATCGAACCACTATTTCTCTTTCCGTGAGCCCGCGCATTACAAACTATGCCACACAGACCCTTGCTAAGGGAAATCGTGGTTCGATCTGGCCCGCGGCCCAAGTTTTGTAAATATCTCAGCATTGTTGTAGTTGATTTCGCATAATACTCTGCCATGAAAATTGTAGTAGGCAGTAAATAAAAATGTAAAACATTATGAACTCGACATTTTTCTCGATTTTCCACGTATACCATCAAATTGAATTGAAATGCCGTAATCACTCTACAAAATATGGTAGGGGGAACATTATCTAATAAGCCGAACTGGTCTTGTATTTGCACAAGTAAGCAATTGAATAGAAAAAGAAGACAAAGACATTCTGACAAGGAAGAAAGGCATGACGACATGTCTCGAAGTCGTAGCAGAGAAAGAAATGGCTGTCAACAACAACCTTTTAAGAAGAGGTGCGCCAATGAGGAATTTGAGCAAACGGATATGCACGAAGCAATACCAAACACCTACTTAGTGTGCAGCAACGATGTCATTGATAAATGACAATCACAAACTGGATTACACTGCTTGATGTGGCTGACGAAGAACGTCATGGGATCGAGGAAGATTGGACAACATCTCGAGACAACCCGAAAAAAGTCGCCTGCGACGAGTGCCGCGGACACAACTGACGCTGCTGACTCACTGAGCACCCTGTTCAACTTCGACGACGATCAACAACGACATATAACAATGTAAGAACGTTTCAAAAATAAGGAACACAGTGGATTCTTATGCGAATTGAGAAGTTTCACGAATGACCCAATTAGTTGATTACTTGGTGGTTTAGTTAAACTGTGGCGAGCTTACTACGAACGACTCTGAACTACCGTTAACGGGTGGTGGTTGACAGCACCGTTAGGGTTAAAAAAAACTGGCCGAGAGATAGACAAAGTAAGGGCCTCGGTCGGTGCTATGAGCTCCCGGAAAGAGTAATCGCACTTTCGAAGCTCACGTGAATTTACGAGTTTTGCTCCTATCTCACTATCCTCGTGGTTGTATTTCAGATAATAGCCTGCCATAAAAAGAACGATAGGCAGCAAGTAAAAGTTACACATTGCTTAGGAAATAAATTTGATTTTGCATTAATGCAGCTTGTAGGTCACTTTTCATCCTAGGTTTCATGTCATTGCTACTCCAAAACACTTACAGCGATGCTGAGATAATTGTAAAACTCCGGACCACAGGTGTTTGCGGTGCGGAACGAATGCGCTATTACCCTTTCCGATGGCTAACGTCCACACCAGTACCATACTGGTCCTTTATTTCGCCTGTCTCTCAGCTAGTTCTCTATGCATCAGTGCCATCAGCAAATCACCCTCGACAGGATTGATTTGGAGAGCCCAAATCGGCATTGAACCCAATTAAGCTGAGGCTGTAATTGAAACCACAATGTTAACTTTTATCTTCTGTCTACTACAGTTGAGAAGCGATTGCTGATGGCACTGATCGATAAAGAACTAGCTGAGAGACAGGCGAAACGAAGGACCTGCATGGTATGGCGGTGAACGCGTTAGCCCCCCAGCAAGGGTATTAGCGCGTTCGTTCCCCACCGCAGACACCTGCAGTCCAGAGTTTTGCAAATGTCTCATCATCGTTGCGGTTGTATTTCGCATAACACCCTGTCGTGAGAAATAGTACTAGACAGCAATTAAAAAAGTAAACATTAAAACATTTAGTTGGCTCTGCATTTCCACGATAACGTTTTTATCATTTTATTCACTTATTCAAGGAAATGGAACCAAAGCAAAAAAGCAAATGGAGACAATTTTTTTGCACGCCTATAAACTTCAATATGAAGCATCAGAACCGGCTTTCCAACATCTCATTATGTTGTTGACAAGCACGCAGTGCAGAAAATTCGTTCCAATGGTTCTATGATGGAGATGGGAAGCTTTAAGAGAATAAGGCTTTGCTGGACTTGACGTTATCGACGACGACCACTTAGTTTAAGCAGATGAGGGAAGAATTTCTTCCTGCAGGAGAAACGCGGTATAAGTAAAGGAATAAAGATTCACGCAATATCTCAATCAAGCCGTAAAGCCAAAGAAAACTTGAAAATAAGACGTTGCATGAAGCAAGCACGAATCAACAAGCTCGCCGTTATAAATTCCGTTCTCAGCTCCTTTTGCGAGAAGGGAATGATCGGCTTCTTGAACATTCTTGAAAATTGCAACTACAAATGAATTTTTTTTAAAACAATACAAATTTCGTGAACGGGCTGAACAAAATCAAGTGCCAAAAATCTTCCTGAAGCACAAATTTCCATAAACGGACAAGTATAAATGGCCATAAATCAGAAATCATTTGCTAAAACTTCTTGAGTCCACGTGAAACGAGAAATCGCGCCAAGAACAGCAACATCTACAGATGTCATAGTTAAAATCCAGCGAAAAATTGTTTTGCACGATAACACCAAATGGCGTTACGGACAACTAACTCTCTAAACAGGTGTAAGAAACGGGTTATTGGAATACGAAACTCTGCAGCCATCAGAATCTCACAAGACCTGTCGCTAATCGACTTCCATTTCCTAAACACCTCGTTACGGGTTCTCCTGCAACACCTGCCAGAGCCTACCATACATTCATCACGACGGGCAGTCGCCAGCGTTTTTAGGCCGGTAAGAGGTTTCTCATTTTGCGAAGCCTGAGTTTACCAAATGACAAGGACGAATAGAGAGATCGACGAGAAGATAGGTGATAAAGAATAAAGAATAAAGCGCTCGGCGTTCTTCAATCCTTGGCGGATGCGTCATGCATCCGACTTCGCCAAACTTCGTAGAGGTGGCTTAATGCACGTATGATGACATGTGATGGTCTATCGATGTATGAAGTCTATGTTTTGTACTCCCAGACAAGTGTGGTATTAATTTTTAGGCAGGGGAAGAGGGGAAGGCTCAATGAGTCCGGGACGGCGTATCAAACCAGCGATCGATCCAGTTTGTGATGCACGTGCCCCAGAATAGCTGAATATTGAAGATAATTGATTTTGGTTTCCTTTTAGATCAGCTCTTACGTAGAAATGTCGAACTGTAAAGGTGAAATCTTAAAAAATTGTTGAAAATGAGAATGAGAATAAGAATGATAGCCCATGCCCAGCAGTTACATCATCTTCGCTTTTCTTACGACGTTTTTATAAAACGAAGCATTGTTGGGGAGGAATAAATATTTGCCAGATCTGACAGAGCGCGTGGAAAACTGATCTTTCGTGGAACCTCAGGAAAATTATGTATTGTGAGAAAAGGTTTCATTTCTGATATCCCATGCACGCTTAATGAATGCTTCACCTGTGCATATATGACATGGGAAGTCACTACGATGAACGATATTGTTTCCGATATTTTGCAAGAGAAAACCAGAGGATGAACCTTAACAGAGCACCAGACATTTGCTGGTAACCAGTTCCACGCCCACTTCTCCAACTCCACTGTCCTTCCTTTCTTTACGCAGCTGTTGAAAACCTAGACAAGTCAGGAACACTTCCCACATAAGGAGTGTTATTGAAAACCAGACGTGAGTCGTCTTATCGAGAACCACTGTAGTAGCTGTTAGTGAATGGCTTTAATGAGCAGCACGACAAGAATCCCATCAAAACAACAGTGCCCACTCAAACTAAAATAGCAAGAAAGCGAACCTTCTTTGAAAGATCGACGAACGAAAGGACAGCAAAAACTAAAGGAGATGATATAGATATTAAAGAATGAACAGTTTTGATAACATCTCGGATGAATAATCCTATAACTGAGTGTGACGATGAAGCGATTCCGGAAATCACAAAAAAATTAATCCCTAATTTTCAAAAACTGCTCTAAATAAATGACAGACGGATCGATAGAGTTGTTGGGGTAATCGAATGAAAGTGATATCGAAACTGAGGATGATACGAATGTTGCGCAAAAAATCGAGGAAAGTGAACTGAGAACAGCGATACAAAGACAGGTGTCTTAGAGGTCATTCAACAGGCATTCGAACCAAGAACAAGAGAAGAGAAGATCAGTGGTAGTATCACAATCTCGTACTTGCAAACACACCGTAGCATGCAGCGATGTAGAAGGAGAATCCATGGGGATACCAATTTACTAATATTAATGGAAAACAAAAAAGGAAAAAAGAAAGGCAACACAAAGGGGGTCGATGGTGCAGTAGTTAGCAAGTGAACCCTGGAAAGAGTAATCGCGGGTTCGAAGCTTGTCAACGGTCCGACTTTTGCAAGTATCTCAGCGTCGTTGTTGTTCGAATTTCACAGAACGTTCTGTCAGAAAGAACTAGTGGAAAAATAAAATAAAAAGTTAGAAAGTGACATCCATCCGACAGCGATCATGGCAGGTGATCAGGTATCACAATACAGTGCTAAGCTTGCACGCCAAGAAAAAAGGATTGTATGGTCAACTCAGTGTTTTGTCTTCCCATATAAGTCTGATACCAATTTGCCGACTTGAGAAGGCTGGAAGTCTTCGTCGGCATGGTATACGACATTGAACTAACAACCCTGTTTCTAAAACAGGTTCATTTCGAACCACTGCGCCATATGAGCCGCACAATGGGAAATAAGAGTCTAACAATAACGTCTAACGAATCATTTTGAACGTTGAACGACATGATTCGATTTTCGTCTATAGTGTGTCTTTAATTACTGACTGCACCACTGAGATCTGAAGAATTATGATCATAATCGGTTAAAATTTAACCCATAACGCCGAGAATGAGCAGTACGAATACGAGTACCATAGTGTCCAAACGTGCTTGCACCACGGGCGGCATGAACATTACTTACTTGCTTGATACTTGAACGGCCCGTCCTCAATAGTTGTGCGGGCCACAACATAATCATCATTTTTCGGAGATTTGCTGGTTAAGCCATTGTGGTTCTTTGGAATCCCGAGGACAGCTTGGCCAAAGTCCCCCTAGGCCGTCACCACGACAGGCAGTCGCAGTGCTTGTGGATCAGAGGGAAATCTACCTGCACGCGACTTTGATACTAGGACGGTGGTGGATCTTGGTATTGGTATTGGTTTGGTATGAACATTATGGTGCCCATTTTCAGACTAGTGCGTTCCATAATTCTCTATCGCACTATGCATATTCCTTCGACAAGTAATCGAAAGAAGACGCAGATAGTAGAGGTGAGACAAGAAAGACCATTCTCCACACTTAACGATTTACAAAAAACCTTTTCTCGAAAAACCGATAAGTTGAACAACATTTAATTGCTATTTCATTTTAATCACTACGGCCACTGTATGGAAAGTGCGGTTATAAAACAAAACCCAAAATAGAACCAATATAGAGTGCAAAATACATCAAAGTGCTGAGAGCAACGTGTTTGTATAATGGATCATGGTAGCACACAGTAAATACTAGCACACATTTCATTCATACCCAAGGAACGACGGAGCGAACCCTCTTCTTCAGTCCTATTATCTCTCACAACGGCTAAAAGATCCAGTTATTAAAAGAACACTTTATTTGTCAATGTTAACCTTTAATTTTCTCTCAACTATAATTTTTCACGGCGGGGTATTATGTGAAAAACAACCACTACGATGCTGAAATATTCGCAAAACTTGGACCCTGGCCAGATCGAACCACTATTTCACTTTCCGGGATCAGGCGCACTACACACTACGCTACGGAGGTTCTCATATTTGTCTTTATTCTATTCTATAAAAGACTTTATTTATCGTCGAAAAACCAAAAAAGTCCGCAGCCGACGAAAAATTGCTCGTATATCACTCCGAGTTGTCACGGTAAACGGCTCGAGTCCGTTAAGTTCGAGATTGGCGTGAAATGCGTACATAAGGAGGTTGTCGTTCGCTTTGTCGTCAGAAAATAGTTGTTGAAAGACGAACAAAAAGTGGTGGAATTCCAGATGGCATAGCGGCAGAATGCATACATAAAGATTGTGAAGGAAATGAACGCAATGCTTTTAGAAACGTTCACCTAAATATCAATGACGACAGAGAGACAAGACACGGCAGATCGTGAATTAATGGAAAAAGGATTCAGAATAAATTTTAAGAAACGTAATAGTGAAAAAAGAAGACGAATATTTGTGGAAATACTTGCTGACAAAAGCAATAAGTGCTTGAATAGATGATGAGACAGAAACGTACAAAATATCTGTCTTATTATGTGATACAACCACAATGGTGCTGAGATATTTGCAAAACTCCGGACCGCAGGTGTCTGCGGTATTACCTTTTCTGGGACTGACGCGTTCACCACCACACCATGCGGGTCCTTCGTTTCACCTGTCTCTCAGCTAGTTTTTTTATTGATCGGTACTATCAGCAATCACCCGTCAACGGGATTAATCTGGAGAACCCAAGTCGGCAACGAATTTAGTTAAGCTGAGGCTGTAGTCGAAACCACAATGTTAATTTTTTATGTGCTGCCTATTATTATTTTTCAAGGCAGGATATGATGCAAAATACAACCAAACTGCTGTTGAGATATTTGCAAAACTCCAGACCTCCGGTGTCTGCGGTGGGGAACGAACGCGCTATTACCCTTTCCGGGCGCTGACGCGCTCACCACCATACCATGCAAGTCCTTCGGTTCGCCTGTTTCTTAGTGCACGGTGTGGTGGTGAACGCGTCAGCGCCCGGAAATGGTAATAGCGCGTTCATTTCTACCGCAGACACCTGCGGTCTGGAGTTTTACAAATATCTCAGCACCACTGTGGTTGTATTACATATAACACCCACCCTGCTGTGAAAAAATGGGAATAGGCAGAACACAAAAAAGTTAACATTGTCTTGTTATGTTTAGCACTAAACTTGTATTCTAAGTCTTCATAAAGGCAAAAAAAATATAAATACTTAAGATTAATGGAGTACAACACTTCACGTGACCATTTACGCGCCATTCACAGTTTATACATTCACGACCGTGCTAATTTTTGTGACACCTGAGATAACTGTTGATAAGTGGAGAAGTCGACAAGCTCACTACTTGGGTGGACTTGCAAAAAATCCCTTACTCTATCACATGAAGCGCATATATGATTTTTCAAAATTGCCCTTTCATTTTTAAAAGTATTTACAGTGGAAGTCCACAAGAAGATTGAGAATAAAATTTAGTTTAAAATACTCTAGGCAATCCTAACAGTGGTAAACAACGGCGATATACACAGACCTCATTTTCTATGAATTGCCAACTGTTTAGTCGCTTCGGTATTCGAAATGCGAGCGCTTCGACGAATCGTGCCAGTATATCAGAAGCTACTTCTTGTAAAATAGCAGTTTGTATTTTGCAGAAAAGAAATCGTAGATTCTAACATTCCTTAGTCAACTGATAAACTTCACAATGAGCCGAGATGGTCTGAGGGTTTACAGCAGCCATTATTTTCACGCTGCACGCATTGAATATATCATCAGTTGATAATTAGCATCCAAGTAACCTCTCTAGCTGTTACTATTGGGTAGACGTCAATAAAGTCTCAGTCGCTGTTCGTAGAGAGATCCTCAGCTAGCTCGGTTCCATCGTAGAATACCAAGAACATAAGGTAACCACGGGTTGGTTGCAAGACCTTCCATTAATAGAAGGTGGTTCTTCACTGGTACTCCGGATGCACACCTTATAGTCCGCTCCAGTTCGAATGATTTTGGACTTGAATGGAATGAATTCTTGCTAATTATCCTGTTCGAAACCTAGGAACCTCTTGGGACTGCAATGAAGTACTGATAGTCAACTGGGCTAGGCTGAGCAATTACAACGTTCGCAATTCAGTCGAATCAACCCAGTTAAAAAGAAGAGTCAACACAAAGTGATGCGATAATTGGTACGTGACAAAAAGGAGGTCATCTGAAGCGGAGAAACGAACGTCATCGTTAACAATTCGCAGACTATAGATATTTCGATGATGAATTACTGTGTTTGATGAGTAGGACATGCGCACTTGGAATAATGGTGGTCTTTTTTGAAATACTAGCCATTGTCAATGTGAAATTATTTCCCAAAATAAGAAAATCCTCGTTATCCGTTGCTAATGTTAGCAAAGGAGAACGTTTATATATTAGGATGGTACGGGAACAGAACTATTGAAATCAAGAGGATGCTGAGAAATATGTAGAACACGGAACCTCAGGTGGACTTCGAAACCCACGATTGCCCTTATCTGGGGCTCACTGCTATCCACCGCAGCATCTGTCACTATTTTACTCATTTTGTAATCTCAAAACTGCGTTGAATAAACAGAACAATTCGAAAAACTATCTCTATTCAACAAAAAATCTAGAAAGGAGGTTGACTTCCAGAAGAGAATAAGACTTGTTTAATGAAAAACGGGAATGGTACGAAAATAAACAAGAAACGAAACCGAAAAGTTTTTTGAAAACAGGAAGCCGAATGACTTCGGACAAGACCACCACTTACAGTGATTTGTCCCACAATAGGGATTATTGCACTTAAACTTATTAGCCCCCCAATTCGAAAGCGGTAATACTGAGTTGCTAGCTAAACATCTTGTCACAAGTTGGGAGATATCTAGAAAATCCCACATTTCTTTTTCCACCCTTGATATCGCAAAAAAAAATCTGCTACAATAGTGGAGAGTTGTGAGAGAGGATTCGCTTAGGTGACCATAAGCAGAGAACCAGTTCGATGTCTGATGTGTTACGCCGAAAATTCATTCACATAGCTCAGAGATGGATTGTAGCGGTTTGGTTTTGTGGGGCGGACAGTAAAGGAGACAGTGGTTGAATGGGAGACGTTAATTTAGTGATCAATCGTTAATTGCTTTCCTTTCCGCATAGCGGCATTACCAAGCAACAGCCAACAAGTAGTGCTCAAGGTCGTCGTCACCCTCGTCGTCGTCGTCGTTGTCGCGTTTGAAATATTCGTGCCGGCCGGATCGGCCCTCATCAGTCGGGGGGCCATTCACACGAAGACGCGACGGCGTTGCCACCAGCCTTCCATCCCTCATCACAACCGCGTTTTTTTCGACAGCGGCGTTGTTCCGCAAGCTGTTCGCGGAGTGGTGCACCTGTTATGCGACTGCAAGTGCAAAGCTGCACTGCTAACTGTTGATAGCATCAGCAGCGTGACAAAGTACATTATGTCAGATGGTCCAGTCCTCATGATTAACTCAAACACACAAAAGCTCGACATTCCAGATTGGGTCGTGAAGCGCAACGACTATACGAAGCTGGAACAGTGTCCGGAGTGTTGCCGTTGGAAACACTTGCAGTCGAGGGCTAGGTGTAAACGATTTGGTAGTTTCGAGAAGACCAATGATCGGAACGTCCTGATGAAACTCTAACGTTATTCAGAAGTGTTCTAGATACCGCTATACTATTTTTTCGTATTCTCGTGTGAAATGTGTTGTGTAATGTATTGTAGGCGTTTCTCATTAGAAGGTATCTTTTGCTTAATTTCATCAGTTTTTTTTCAAAGCACCTTCAAGTGGCGTTATGGTGTGATGTGACATTTCATGGAATTCGATATAATGAATATTAAGTAGGAGTGATAGTGACAATTACTAGAACTTTAGAGCGTTGATCGACGAAACAGGGTTGTTTCACCATATCTGTACCATTTCAATGCCATAAGGAAAGCGCAATGATTACAGGCGCCGTGCAAAGCACACGTACTCACACAATGGTTCGATCACGACCCGCGAGCAAATTGCTGCCCGACTTGTCTAGGAGGAGAAAAAACACTGGCAAGCTTGATACATCAACAGGCCGTCGGCAGTCATTGTATAGATCAAATATACTCGTCATAGAAATAATATCTGTCTATACTTTTTCTTGTGGTGAGCGAGAAGAATAATTATAAAGTAGAGGTGGAACAGAAGCAGAGAAAGAAAGGGAAGGAGAGAGAAGGAGAAAAAAGAAGCATAGGTTGAATAGAAGACCAAATGCTATGTAGTGTTATCACAATTAAGGCTTGTGAAATCGTTACGAATCGATAGCCAACCGTACAATGTCGTTCGGAATGTCGCTTCAATCTGGTTGACATCGCAAGTGGTGTCACCATAAGAACGTTGTCAGATCATAAGAAAAAAAGGAAAGAAAATACTTTGGGTCACGATCGGCGCAGTATTTGAGTGGTGTGAAAATTTTGGAACGACGAGGCAGAATACTACAAAGCTTTTCTTTGGGTGGAATTGGTGTTTTCCAGAAAAGGCTTTAGGTTAACGGTGCTAGGAAAAGGGTTTGAAATTGTCTCCACACTATTACGTAATGGCTTGCTGTTTGAAAAGTGAATTTAAAAAAATAAAGTACATCCACGCACCAAAAGGCAAAATGTCTACAAAAGAAGCCGAATGCTTAAAAAATCTAGAAGAAATACGATAAACACCTTCAAAACGTTCAGTACAAAAAAAGAATAGCAAGTAAAGTGAACAACTCAACAACCAGCGATAAAACATGAGTTAGAAATTGGAACGTTAAAGAGGCACTTTAAAGTGCTGTGAGACATGAGTTTCGGAATCCTAACAGGTTGTGAGAAATAACACAGGAAATGGGTGGTTTGATTCTGGTCAGCAACTTCCGAAATGTGTCCCGATTTCTATAAAAGATGCCAGGAACGAGATTCCCACTAATAATATTGGAGATCTTGCGCATTCGGTATTGATAGCGAGTCTGGAATACGGACATCAAGGAGCTTTACAGTTCTTCACTAGCGTCAACGAATCGTGTAGTGTTCGGATCCAGTTAGCCGAAACCACGTTCACTAATGACAGTTCGTCGTGGGCGGCGGTGAGAGTGGTGTGAGGTCAACGCGAAGCAATTCAGAACATCGTCTAACGCTACCGAACCAGATCAAACCAAGCGAAATATCCTAAGTGTCTCATTAAAGTAACGGCGGCTAGCCGAATATCGTCGAACATAGTTTGAGCATAAATTGGATAGCTTACTATAGATAGCAATCATGCGCCAACGCATCCCAGAAATAATCAGATCTGTAAAGTGGCAGGTTCGGACCGTTGAAGACAAGAATTGAAATCAAGATATTTCTTTTCCAATTCCCATTTTGTGAACAGCATGATAAAGTCTAGTTTTTCTGCGTACGCTTAGATCATGCTCAATTGGTTGTGTAAAGGTGTTTGGAGAAAAAGGAAAAAAAAATGCTATTACGTCCGTTGGTGTCCACTGAGTACCAGCAGAATTTCAGTAACACTGCAGCTGTTGCGAAAACCAGCCAACGAAGTGCCTCGAACGCGTCCAGTTCAAATGCAACAACTGTCATCTCTAATTAAATACGAGGACAAGAACATGAGATATCCGACTCCACTGAATTCTTCTAGTAGAATTCTAATGATATTAGTGATAATGATAATCTTTTATAGATTCTGTGCCTTTTTAATCACCGTATGTCTAGTGCTGACAAGAGTAACGTGCTCACGTGCTCATTATCCCATCATTCTGTATCAGAGCTATTCATTTCGCTACACAAAGAACGTTACACTTCTACTACGATGCTCTTGAGTTCTACTGTTTCTGGGGAAACGTATCCATGGAGCAGCACCGTCGGAGTCTGCCATCACGTAGGCGTAGCCTTAGCTGGGATTTGGGATCGAAATTTGCTTTCGAACTCGTTTTCTGCTCGGCTGAAAATGAACAGGATCGGTGTATCTTCTGTACATCGTTGTTCGCAAAATAACGTCCCAGTGCCACGATGAAAAGGCAGACCATTGGAGGAATTTGTTCATAGCAGTGATGACAGCACCAAAAATATCAGTGTGGATCGTGGAATCGTTTGTAAGAAATGAGCTCAACGAGAACGACTTTTGCCATGAGTAATTTGCTTCCATTCTAGGTGCAAAGCATTTCACTGACAATAGTCAAATCGATCTATGAACTTTACTTGGTAAAATTCTCAAACCTTCGAACAGGATTTCCCAGAACTGACTTTCAGTTAACCTCGGCATTAATCAATACGGATAGTAGACATCTTAAATGCCGATCCTTAGCAGGCTTCTTCTTTGCCATCGCCTGCATTACTGCTGAGGTGTTCTTTTTTTCTTTTTGACGTGATTATTACTTCTGAAAGTAGACGATTTCTCGACGATTCGTCATCGAAAGCGTTAGTAATGGCGTCTCTCTCGGTCACTTCAATCTTTTTGCTTCAGATCGCACACATCGATAACGTCAATCTCGAGACGATCACCGCTTATCGATTGACCGTAAAGACATTTAAGAATGCGAAACTCTATAAGTACGAAGTGCTGGCATTTTTGGTGCCTAAAAAAATTTTATTTGAATCATGTCGCAAAATTGAAACCGTAATGGAACTGTCGCTAGACATGGCAACATATCACGGAAGGAATACAGTTCAAGAAAGAAAACTGAAGTCGAAAAGTCACTGAATGCATGAAATCTTGTGGTGACTAAGAAATAAGTGCTTTTCTACGGTTAGCTGACTGTTCGAAGAAGAACGATTTGTTTTGTTATACCGTATATCTAGGCCGCGTTTGGCGCAGTGGTCAGGGGGCGCCCTACAACACACATGGGATCGACCCCGGCGCTCCTGGCCCACCCAGCCTTCCATCCCTCCGGCGTCCGCAAATTGATGCCAGACCCGTGTGGGAGGATAGCAACCCTGGCTCGATACATCGGTAGGCCACCGCGAGTCATTCAAAAGGACAGATATTCATTCAATCACCTCCAAACGATACTTAATGAAGTCGAATGCATGGCGCATCCCTCAGGGACTGATTAGCACAGATAGCTTTATCCTTTATCCTTTATACTGTATATAGATTGAGACAAGATATGTGTATGAATGACTATGAGTAGTTACGACTATTGTTGAGTCGTTTTAATTGTTTCAAAGTCTTAAAAAATCATTTTTGTATCTACACTGCAGTCAGACGGGAATACTAAGACAGTGCGTGTAACGCCATGGTTAGAGGCGTGTGGCAGTACACGTGTAGTCGATCATGCGCCCTAGGCCCACTAAGCACACATCCTTCCAGGCTCTCCAAATTAGTGCTAGACTTGTCTGATATGGATAGGCATTGACGATGTTTAATGAAGTTGACTGCACGGCGCATCTCCTAGAGACTGATCAGCGCCGCGAGCTTCATCCTTTTTATTTCTTTACTATGGGCACTATCTGTGAATAGAAAAGTAGCTGGTGCTTATTCATTATAGCATGGATGTCTTTAACTATAAAGTAATGCTAAGTCAAGGATAAGAACGAAAATTACTACATGAAGACATGAATACAGGCAGAGTTCTTAGAAATTTGAGAAGCTACGAAACGCTATGAATGGTTCGTTAAGAGATCTAAAAATAGGCTTCAAAAAAAAACATGAAAGATGAAGAGCATCGTATGAAAAGTGCGGCAAATTTAGGGGTTCATCCATCGTATCAAAGAAGAAGCTCTGATACGCGACAGGAATGAGAGGAGACCTTACGAGTGCCTAGTCGAATCAGTCAGTGACTGCAAATACTGTGATACAGATACTGCAATGAAGCTAATACAGGTGATTAGTGATTTTCTAAACACTCACTCAATTTAGTTGATCTTAACCACCTCGTTGAACCGTAAGGTTTTCGGGGAATCAGTTAAGGTTAAAGATTAGAGACACGTTTTCACATGTTACTTGATACTTGAACTACCCGTCCTCACTGGTTGTGCGAGCCCTAGCATAATCCCCATTGTAGAGATTTTCTGGTAAGCCGCGGTGGTTCCCTGGAATCCCGAGGTCAGCCTAGCCAAAGTCTGCCCTAGATTTTCACCACCACAGGTAGTCGCAGCCCTTGTGAATCAGAGGAAGATTTGCCACCGCTCGATTTTGATACCAGGACGGTGGTGGATCGTGGTATTGGTTTACTCTTAACTAGGCTTCCTGATCGGAACGCCGGACTCCTTATCAGCTTGGGAGACCCTGCCAGGGGGATGAATTCCCCCGCTCTACATCGCAGCCCGACACCCAGGAACACCTCTCAGCCACGATGAGGCCGTAAACCGTTGGGCGGTTTCACATGTTAGTTACAGAAAAAAAAATTAATGTCAATAACTTTCAAACCGACCGTCATTTAACCTCGGATGTAAAATAATCAACTTGTTTAAATTGCTAAGCTTACACGAGGTTGTTGAAATTGTTTTATTCGACTAACGTTTCGACGTCTTCTTCTTCATCAGAGCAGATGACCTGAGTCGATGGTCCACAGTTGTTCATCTCCTCGATGTGGTTTGGAAATTATTGTTTTTTCTATTCGCTTAGTACTAGCTTCCACAACACTGACTGCTGCAGCGTGAATTATCTGCTGAAAAAACAAATTATTATCAACGGATAGCCGGATCAACAACAACCGCCTTGTGTAAAAAGAGCACTGCGGGATGTGCACGCCTCGTTCGTGTGGTGTTCCACTGAATCCGTCTTGATTCGACGACGAAGACGAGACATAAAGAAGACGAAAACGGTGGACCGTCGCGCTGGATCATCAGCTCTGATAAAGAGGTTAGCCGAATAGAACAATTTTATCAACTTCACATAACCTCAACAATATAAACAAGTTGATTATTTTGCCACCAAGGTTAAAATGACGGGCAGTTTAAAAATTACTGGTTTTAGCTGCCTCTAATCTCTAACCTGAACTGATTCGCGAAAACCTTACGACTCAGTGAGATGGTTAAGATCAAATTGAGTGGAAGAATAGGTTAAGAAGCTTAGGGTGGCCAAGCGAACGCTATGCAGGGACGAGCTCTAGATCGACATTAACTCATTTTGATAAAAATCAAAATATTGGCGAGCCGTAGTACAACACTTGGCCGTAATAAAGGAATGACGGCGGATTGACCTCCTTTTGACAGCTCAACATCCATTGCCGTCGCTGCCCTGCCGCGTGTGAAACAGCATGTGCGATAAAAAAAAAGAGGAACAGGATGTACTTGAACGAATTGTGTGAGAAAAACCGGGGGCAGTAGTCCATCCAGAGCAGAAGTAGGAAACTTTTCAACTTAAATCGAATTTTCAGTTTTCGGTTGACGCCAATAGTGCAAGTATGTCAAAAGAAATTCTACACTAATATGAACTTAAAAGGGCGCGTGTGGCACTGTGGTCGGAGGCGCGCCGCAACACACACATGGATGTGATCCCCGCCCCATGGCACACTGAGTCTTCCATCCTTCCGGAGTCGGCAAATTGGTGCCAGACTTGCCTGGGGGGCACAGCAGCACTGGCTCGATAATCCGTAGGGCAAAGTGAGTCATTGCGTAGGCTTGATATTCATTCAACCACCTCCAAACGATGCTTAATGAAGTCGAATGTATGACGCATCCCTCAGAGATTGATCAACGCCGAGAGCTTTAGAGCTTTTATATGATGAAATGGAACCTCCGTTATTGAACTTACAACAAATCAGTCTAAATTCTAGTCTCAACCGTCCCCAACAATGGTCTATATTTATTTATCCGCTCTTTTTGTCATTCTACATCCATTTTCATTTCTCAATTCCTGAATAGAAAATCAAAGCTGGCACCACTGAAACCACATTGGAAGATAGGAATATAGGAAATAAAAAAAACAATGCTATCCGCTGAATGCATATTTATTATCCCCAGTAAGTTTGCTCTTAAGTAGCCTGCGAACGACCTTTTCAAAGAGTCATTGATCAACGCCAAGAGCCATAACTCTTATCCTTTAACATGAGGTTGATTGTTAACTAGCAGTCAGTCGAGATGTTTGCAACATTTAAAATCCACCTAACAAAACTTGTCTCAATAGAATCTAGCAAAGAATTGCGAAAACTTCAGCATTATAAATCTTGTCAAGCAAATCAGAAGTCAATCAATGCATATATTACCTACATAATGACTTGCAACAGCCTAGCTTTGTGTCAAATTAGTGCTTTTGTTCTTTCAAACAATTCTGGTAGGAATTTGTTTATGCCCAAGGGATAGGTGGTTTCCAAAACAGTATTGAGATGTTTTAACCTTTTTTACTTACTGCCTACTCTTTTTGATGGCAGGGTATATTGCGAAATATAACTTCAACGAAGCTAAGATGTTTTGCAAAAACTCTGGACCGCAGGTGCCTATGGACCCGCATGGTGTGGTGGTGAACGCGTTACTCCCCGGAAAGGATAATAGCGCGTTCGTTCCCCACCATAGGCACCTGCGGTCCAGAGTTTTGCAAAACATCTCAGCTACGTTGAAGTATTGAGATGAATAAACGACACTACGTGGATTGTAGGCTACCTCTAATTGTATAGCCCGACCCTGACTCAGAAGGTCTTCCAGGCTAGGGAGGAATACTACGCTTCTATAAGGAAGTGCAGCTAAGAAAGAAAGTGTTAGGGATCACTGCCATCGTGGCACCACCAATCTCCGGCTGGCAAATGATGACGACCCGCGAAGGTTCCAATACAGCCCTCGAGAGTTCAGAGAAGAAAGATCTTGCCTAATCAGAAAATTATCAGTTGCTGGAAATTCTGTTGCCGACCACTTCACTTTTAAGATGGTCCATCCAACTAAGTAGGTAAATGACTAAATAACTCAAAGATTCACGAGAAACCGAAGTCCAAATTCTCAGCGGAATCAAGACAAAACCCGACGATGCGAACGGAATTTGAACATTAGCAGAAAATCGCTATTTTTTTGCAAGAAGGAGACATTTAAATAGAATTATCGATCACTGGTAGCGTACAAAACGACTAGGTAGTGTACTGTGATTAATATAGAAAAGACACATTGCCAGTACTACTAGATACTGAGTAGAATTAAATATATGACGATGAGCTGTACAGTACGGTTACGTGAACTTGGAAAAGCTTTACGTTTCTAGTCTGCAAGCATAATTAGGGAGGGAAACCGTGTCCCGTATCATCAAAGACCGTAAGAAATTACCAATCAGGTAAAGGTAAAAATGGATAAAGAACAAACTGCGTCAATTTCATCTTAAATAAACATGCAGGTTCGCTTGAGTTTTGTAATGGTAAAGGGATCACATTACAGGTAACAGGTGACAGACGGAAAATAAATCAAAATTGGACTTGACTCTAGTTTTTGAATCCCAGGTTTCTGACACGAGGAAAAAAATTCTTCTTCACGGAAGATCAAAAAAAGACTCATTGGGTTCATTTTGGTAGAGAGGCAAATGGAAACAAGTGTTATTGAATTTGTAGCGAATAGACTAACAAAACTTCACACAGTAGTTTTCTATATTATTGAGCTGATACGAGATTTTTAGAAGATGTATTTATTTGACCGACGTTTCGACGTCTCCGTGTTCCTCAGAGCCGGTTTGATGCAAATCCACAGGTGGTCGTCCTCGCGATGTGAGTGTTCATTGTCACATCGAGTTAAATCCGATGGAAGGAGCACCGCTCGAATGGAGAACCCTCACAGATACCCTTTTATGCAGGGCGAATGTTGAGCCATAGGCACCGTGCAATGTAATCGGCTTTTTTGGTAGCAATACATCGTGCAGGAGACGGCCATTTCATTTGCTTGCAAATAGTGCTACATTCCAGGCAGTGGTCTCTTCTTTGTCAAAACAGTGCACTATTCAGGACAGAAAAGAGCAAATGATGCTCATTCAAGCACTTATACAGACAAATGGTCCACTTTTTCAGTGACACGGTGGATTCAGAGTTCAACGATTTATAATCACAACTTCGTTTTGAAGACGAATAGTCCTTCTATTGTACTTTGCGCCGTCGACAAAGCATAGGACTTCAAGAGAACACATACATATATAGGAAAAACTCGAAACATCGTATCTCAGCACAATTGTGGTTGTATTTCGCATGATATCGTGCCATAAAAAAGAAGAATAGACAGCAAATAAAAGTTAGAATATCTTGATTACAGCTATCGCTTCATCTCCACTATTTTCAATGCCAATTTGTGCTCCCGAGATCGTTCTCACTGACGGGTGATTGCTGATAGCACCGTTAGGGTAAAAAAAATCCTGTTCGAAAGAAAAAGACAAAGCAAAGGCCTCGGTTGTGCAGTGGGTAACACGTTAGCTCTCGGAAAGAGTAATCGCAGTTTCGAGGTGCGCTTGAGGGTTCCAAGTTTTGGTAGTACCTCAGCATCATTACGGCTGTTTTTCATATCATTCCCCTCCCACGAAGAAAAAAGGAATGGGCAGTAAATAAAATTGGAACACGAACGAGTACACCTCAATCGGCAGTTGTAATGTGGGGTAAAAAGGGATAAAGTTTGGTGTTAGCAACTCCCTCAACGAAAAGCTCATAAGAACAACTATTTCAAAGTTGGTGCATGTTCAAAGATGGACAGAGAGAGAAAGAAATGTAGCTCTATAGGCATGGTGTTGGTTTCAATCGCGTGACAAGAATGTCCACCGCTCTGAAGAAAAACAAGTGGAATTTGTTTGCTCATTAAGAAAGACAGAAAACAGAAACACGCTCTCAGCGTTGATCAATCCTTGAAAGACGCGCTGTGCATTTGGTTTCATTTAGTATCGTTAGAGGTGATTGAATGCACATAACAACTTCACAGTAACTCGCCGTGGCCTGCCGATTTATCTATTCAATGCTGGTATCCTCCCAAACAAGTCTGGTATCAATTTCCCGACTTCCGCAGGAATGGAAGGTTTGGTGAGCTTGGGCTGTGGGATCGAACCGATTTGTATTGCAGTGATCTTCCGGACCACTACGCTACACAAGCCCATCGACGTAAAATACTGAACATAATTTTGTAGCATTAAATTATTGTCAAAGCGATCAATGAATGTTAAAAAGGTTAAAGCGATCACTTTGGTTTCAGCATTGTGATCACAGCATCGTGATATCGCTGTGATAGTATGATCACATTGTTATCACTCATCACTGACAACCTTCTGATCGTATCAGGGTATTGGGAACGCAGTGCGTTTAATCACGAAGAGATGGTCAGCACAGGCCTTCGTGCGCCGCTCCAATTTTAAACGAAAACCACCGCACCCGATCCGATGATGGATGTTTGATTAACTGAACGATCGGTTGAATCAAGCAGTGGATTGATTAGTTCATGGCGATGAAATTATGGATGTTTCAGCAATGAATTTTGACTAAAGCATGAAGGAGGTTTGTTCTTGTGTGAACACTCTTTAAGTGCTCAACAGGATAGAGGATGAAGTGTCGGGTGCAGATCATTCGTTTAGTTGTGTATTAATCTTTAATGCTCATATAGCTTCGTAGAAGTGGTTGAATAGATATCTGGTTTATATAATAAATTGCGGCAGCCTACCAAAGTACCAAGTCGATGTTTGTATCATGCCAATGCTAAGTCATGTGACTGGGGGCAAATTTGCCATTATCAGAGGAGGATGAATGGCTCAATTTGCTTAATGTGCAAGATCGAACCAGGGAGTGGCTGTCCATCGTAGGTCACCTCTCAGCACTACACTATATGCTTCCTGTTAAGTGCTTGATTGAGAATGTCGTCACATCGATACTAAATTCGCCTTGAATTCATTATATTCAAATTAAGAAGTAGAACTCCGTAAAGTCGATTATTTCACAAGAAGCTCAGGAAATAATGTTGCCAGTTATTCATAACTAATCAGCAAGTGTCAGGGAGGAAAAAAAGTGGCTACAAACACACATTAGCGCGTGTCTGATGACACCGACGTTGTTGATCGTCCATCGCGTCATCGTTCACCCACTGGTGGCCACTGAGACCTTGAAGAGGAGTGGTTTTTTAATGCAGTGGTCTGATTTGTTGATAAATAGACATATGGAAAAAAACTGAAGAATCACGCTGAGAAAACGCATACAGTTTTCTAGTCTTTAGATGTAATCACCGAAGAGGCAGCTCTGACAAAGTGGACTGCAGTCATAGATTTTAACTCGTAATGTTTTAGGACGGAAAGAGGTGATAATCGAAAAGAAATAAACTCATGGAATGATTCTGGTGGAAGAAATGAAAAAGAAAAAAGGATGAAAGTACAAAAAAGTTAAGCTTTGAAATAAGTCGGTGTCAAAATTCACACTGCCAAACATGAACGGTTACTGGAGTCGATCGTGATGAATGAAACAAGTTCGACTTTTTTGCTTTTCCACAACCAGCATTTTCACTGTATTGATATGTTACTATTATCGAATAAAACGTACACAACTTTATAGTTCACAATTACTGAAAACGGGGTTGGTTAGACAGACGAATGGACGGCTTAGGGAATCAGCGGTTGGTAATGACATCACAAACGAGGCCGAATAGGTAATAACCGTGAGCGGTGGAGTTGGCCGTGAACTTCAGCGATCTCTGTCTAGAAGCGAAAAAGAACGGGAATGAGGGAAAATAGAACAAAATCTAGAAAAATGCGTCACTTTTTTCCACTGAGGTGATTAGTAATCTCAGCAATGAACCTATAGAGACTCCTCTGCAAAACTGCACTCACTATATGACTGATGCATTCTAAACTGCTAATGCGACGACGAAATGTCATCAAAGTCGGCAGAAAGAATGCTCCTTTTTCTCTCTTTTCTCCGATTGGGCTATACATTTGAAAAATGAGCTTTCTTTCATGTGGCTCGCTTTTTCTTCTCATTGGGAGGAAATGCCGCGAAGGACACGAAGACAGAACGAAAAGTTGGATGAGATAGTGAGTGTTGTGAGCTCAAAACCGTATTTAAAAATGAAATTAACACAATTCTCTGAAATTACGAGCATTTTATTAACTATTAAAATAACCACTTCTTGATATTCCCAAACATCTTTTTAGACTACCAAGAGGTTGCTACTTTAGCAAAAAACAATTCATTTATTTTAGACGATTTATATACCGTTTATGTACAACGAACAGGGGCCGGGTAGCACAGTGATAGTGGTGTCGGTCATCACGAGCATGATGCTAGTTCGATCCCGCTCTGGATCAACCAAGCCTCTCATCCATCCGAGGTCAGGAAATTGGTACCGGACTTGCTTGGCAAAAAGTCACTCTCTGCAACGAAACTGAGAACGCTCCAGCCCGGCTATCCCAGGACTCCAGGGAAAATCGACTCTACCAGCATTCTACGACATTCAAAATGAAACGGAAATCCTCAAACAGCAGCCGAAGCCACACGTAATAGTTGGAAGATCTTTCTAAATAATGGGTGCGAGGGAAACGAATCGAATGTGAGAGGGCTGAGATCTGCACGGTAGACGTGAAGTCGAGTCATATAAAAAATATTTAAAAAAAATACAGCGAAAATTGTTGTACTGAAGGAGTCAAAAGTGAACACACTTGTTCTAATCAAAGATATTAAATCCTTGACCTTTTTATGTACATAATAGTTTCTGAAGAAGTGTATAGTCCATAGCGATAAGGTTCCGCTGGTACACGCATATGGTCACAGGTTCGAAGGCAACGTAATGGGCAAAAATACCGCTAACTGCTGAAGAGAGGCAAGGTTCGTTTTATTTTCTTTGAAACGAGGCATCACTATCTAAAAAAATTTAAGACGAATTTCAATTCGTCGTATAAGAAAGCTTGCCAATGGAACGCGGAGGCGGTGTTGCGCATCAGGAGTATAAAGGATAAAAGGATAAAGCTCTCGGCTTTGATCAATCCCTGAGGGATGCGCCATGTACTCGACTTCATTAAGCATCGTTGAAGGTGAATGAATGCATATCTGGCCTATACAATGACTCGCGGTGGCCTACCGATGTATCGAGTCAGTGCTGCTACCCTTCCAGAGAAGTATAGTACCAATTTGCCGACCCCGGAAGGATGGAAGCCATGGAGGGCCACGGGCGCTGGGATCGATCGCAGGGGAGCCTCCAACCACTGCGCCACACGCGCCCATCAGAAGTGGTTGACAAATTTTAAAGAACTGAAACGTCGTTAGCAAATTAAACAGAGATTTTGTTGCTTTGTTGTAATTTTTGGTACAACAACCTTTAAAGGCAGATCATAGGCTGTAATAAGAACCTTTTAATAACGTAACGTTACAGAATTCGATGACACCGTACCTTCAGAGATGATTCGAGCCTTTAGAGATGTGAATGTTTATGATTTTCCTTTTTTATTTTTGATAGAACCAATAGAACGTGACAAGATCCTTGTGGAGATCAGTAAGGGCACACCATGTGTGTGAAAAACGTAGCGGCTTTTTTTTCTGAGTCTGCCCTTCAGCTGTCACATGTGATCGTTTTCAGACGGTCATAGGAATGCCTGGGTTTTCGCAAAAAAAGGTAGAGATGATTGGACTCAGAAAAATTATAGAGTTATTGGGACTGTTGTTTTGATATTTTCTTGCAGTGGCAGAAGAACTCTTTGAGATGGTTTTATTTTCTTTTTATCTTTTAAAAATATTCTGTATTCGCTATGTGCCAGCTAATCTAACTCCAACCGCAACAGAATGGATTGTCAATTAAAAAAAGTTACCATCAACAGACAACCATTACCAGCAACAACCGTGCTATATAAAAAGCTCTGATGGGTGAGGTTGCTTCATTTGAGCTGTGCTCCTCTGAGGAAGATCGGATTCGATACGACGGCAAAGACACCACATCGAGCAGATGAACAACTGCGAAATATCGAGTCGGATCATCGGCTCTAAGAAAGGCTGACGTCGAAACGTTGGCTGGATAAATATTTTTTATCGACCTTGTGTTAGCTTAATAATCCAATAGGAGAACAAGCATGCCGTTATCTGTGGTCGCAAAATATAACAGTATCAGACTTATCTCAGCAATAAAAAACACTGATTTGATACGTCGATACTTTTCCCTCTAGTCATTGGATAGCTCAAATATGCCTTTAATCACCAACAAAATGCTTATTGAGATCGAATGCATAGTGCTTCTCCTAGGGATCTATCTCTACATTTTTTCATTGTTTGCCTTATCTTTCTATTTCCTTCTTCTTCTTGTTCTGGCTTCAAGTTGGAGCAGATACATCACTTGCAGTTGTCTCCTATATCGTTCAGCTTCCAAATAGGATGTCGTTGGAAAAGGTCTTAATGAAGAAACAACGAGACGGAAACAGTGACATTTTTTGTATTTCAGTACCGATTGGCTCCAAAGAGTAGGTTGTGTTGAGTTAAGATTGCCCTCTTTAAAACACCGAAACCACTTTCGAGCTGTCGCCGAACTCTCCTCGATTCGCCGACGAAGCCTTCTTTTATGGACAGCACGCAAGTCTTCAGCGGTTTAGATAAACGTTCTACGTTCGCCTTTAGCAATTGTCATTCTACTGTCGTTAACTCGTAATATGTTACACTTTGCATGGAATAAAGTTCGTATGAAGAATAGGAGACGAATTTGCATAAAACATCCAGTGTAGTGAATATGCATTCAAAGGGGGCGGATACCACAATGTAATGGGTCGGATAGCACAGCGGTAGTGATGGCCGTCATCACGAACATGGTGCTAGCTCGATTCTGCTGCGGGACAACCAAGCTTTTCATCCCTCCAGGGTAGGGAAATTGGTACCGGACTTGTCTAGTAAAACATCACTCTCTGCAATCCAGTTGGCAACACTCCAGCCCGGCTATCTCAGGACTCCCTGGAAGAACTACTCGAGCAGCATTCTACGACATTCAAAGTGAAATGAAAATGCTCAAGCAGCAACCGAAGCCACACGCAAAGTTGGAAGATTTTCGTGGATAATGGATGCGAGGAAACGAATCGATTGTGAGAAGTGCTGGGATCCGCACAGTATATGTGAAGACGGGTCAAATAAAATAAAATAAAATTAAAATATTCAATGTAAACACTACATCGTGAAATGAAAATCGTTTTAGTAAGCTCTTCGTTCTAATTTAATAACGGATAAAAATGATTCTCCTCAAACTTAAAGATGACTGATCACTTCAAAGGCAGGTACTATCCCCCTTCAATGCCCTCTGGATCTTATGCTTTTCAAATGACCAAAGTAATAAACTAAGTCCTTTCTTTACATAGAAAGCACAAAACTTCTTAGCACATGAAAACAAACGCAATCCTCATTCTTTTATTAAAATAAATGGAAAGTTTATTCTATCTTCATTCCAGGAATGCAGAACAGCATTTGAACAAAAGTGAAACCTGTTTTGTGATGACTGAGTAAAGTGTCAGCAAAGGCAAACAACGGGCTGGAGAGCAGAGCGAAATTGCTTCCATGCTTTATGCAATTCTGAAAACTTAGCTACCATACTTGTGAGAATTGTTGGGTGCGAATGGAACAAAACCGGTTCCTCACCATCACTGGGAAACTACAGATAGATTAAAACTGTTCATTAATTTTTCAGACCAAGAAATGTCGACTGTTTCAACTCAGACGATGCTCGAGATGGAGTTCGGAGAACATCACCACAGCTAATCGCCTACGCGTGGATGGAAGGCCCGTTTGCCGCCTTACAGCACAAATTACTCATTCTATTGGTTCTGTTGTTTTCTTAACACATAAAGAACCCAATGACCACTGATTGGACTTGTACGCATCGAGGCCAATGCATGCAATACGACAATAAATTTCGACTTTAAGCACACATATCTCACTTCAGCTCGTAGTCAGCTTCATAAACAACGAGAAAAATATTAGATAATAGTCCTGTATAAAAGAGCGCTGCCGCGTGAGGTTCCTTGACTCAAGCGGCGCTCCATTGAAAAAAGATTTCACTCAACACTACGATGAAAACACCATATTGCTAGTACGAACATTTGCAGACCATCGATTCCGATCACCGGCTCTGATGAAAATGAAGACATTTAAACATTAGGCGAACAAGGTTTACTATGAACTTAGCGATAACTTGTCAATGAAAGAAAGCGTATAGATCTTTTCCTACAGGATTTAAATTCGATTACTTTGCCAACATTAAGTTCTAATGAAAGGAACTTTATGAAATGTACTTCAGTTCTCCGTCATGAAGGAGCACCAACTGTACCGAACAGTCGGAATTCTGCAGAATTGGACGCTATGGTAGTTCACACTATGTTGCTGTTTTGCACAGTTGCCGAGTTTGTACTGGATACTTTAAAAATAAAAATACTGCCCTCTGTTTTGCTCTAAAAAAATTTCGAAATCGAAAGATTAGTTTATAAAAAATGCCCATCGTTGAGCAATGGAACAAAGTATCTTCTGTAGGTCCACGAAGTAGACGCCTAACTACTTCATAATGAAGTTAACTTTTCATTTGCTGCCTACTACAATTTTTTCTCGGCTGGGTATTATGCGAAATGCATTCACAGTGATGCTGAGATAGTTGCAAAACTCTGGACCACACGTGTCTAAGGTGGCGAACGAACGCGCTATTCTCCTTTCCAGGGAGTAACGCGTTCACCAACACACCATGCGGGTCTTTCGTTTCGTCTTTCTCTCAGCTAGCTTTCTATCGATCAGTGCCGTCAGCAATCATCCGTCAACGGGATTGATGTGGGAAGCCCAAATCGGCAATGAACTCAACCAAGGTGAGACTGTGGTCGAAATCACAATATTAACTTTTTATGTAATGCCTATTACAATTTTTCACGCCACAGTATTATGTGTGATACAACCACAATTGGTGCTGAGATATTTGCAAAACTCTGGATCGCAGGTTTCTGCAGTGGGGAACGAACTCACTAACTATTCTATCAAAAAAAAATCATTCATTCCAAAAAGCTACTTGACCCATTTTGTGCTGATATTCATTACAACTGTTTCGTTCATGCGAAGCAAAACCATTTATTACACTTAAGCATCACGGACAATTCCTTAGTCATTGCTTTATTTTTTGGACAATGCGTTGGCGAATAAAAAAACCCGACTATGAAATCGGCACCCACTCATTACGACGGCAATTATTGTCCTAGTAGCACCAGTTCCTGTTTTTCCTCTTCCGTCATATAACTATCGGCTACGATTTGTTTTGTTGAGGACGTAAACGATCAGTCGAATGTAAACTATACAGCGAATTTCGGGAAACCGATAGTGACCAGATTCATTCTGGAGAACGACCGAGAACTTCGAAAATCTCTCGTACTGTGTAACAACCAAATAAATGGAAACAGAACTGAGGAAAAAAATGTCTCTACCAATCAGAACAAATCTACAGTATCAGTACCTTCCTCACTAATGGTAGAGAACACAAAAAATATAAAGCGTTTATTGATCCGGTAATCTTTGAGGTAGTTATGTCGAGTTTGGCATAAAAGAATGAAAAAAAAAGTTGAGGAAGAAAAAATTTTTCAGTTTTTAGGAAGTTAGTGCGAGAAAAGAGATAAGCTTATTAAGTACACAAATGAGAATCCTACTGCATCCTGAAACAAAAACCTGCGACGGACAAAATCAGCAACGGGTGCAAGGTGTCGTGTATTTATCGGCGTACTGATCTGACTCACAGTTTAAATGTAGTTTCTTTTTTTCTTGTTGGTGAACAATTGTTTGAGGTCAAGGAATGTCCTCCGTCCCGCGTTCAGTGCGACTGAGCTCCTGCCTGCTTGAAATGTTGAACTGTCCGAATGCAGAAGACACAGGAGAACTTCTTTGGAGACCTTTTCGTTAAATTTAACGTCGGAGATATCAAGACGATCTTTGTATGAATTCTGTATGAGCTTCAGCTTAACTGGGTTCAATGGCGATGTGGGGTCCCCAGATCAGCCCCGGTGACGGGTGATTGCTGATGGCACTGATCGTTAGAACCGGCTGAGAGACAGGCGAAACGAAGGACCCGCGTGGTGTGTTGGTGAACGCGTTAGCTCCAGGAAAAGGTAACAGCATGTTCGCTAGCCACCGCAGACATCTGCGGTCTGGAATTTCGCAAATATCCGTTGTGGTTGTATGATTTCTTTTTTTCCGTTTTTCTTGTCCACCGCGTAGTTCCTAATTCTCTTATCTGTTCAAACACTCTTGGTGTTGAATAAAATTCCAAAATCTGAACGAATGATTCATACTTATTTTAGTTTTTCTTAACAATATATTTTTAATCATGCTCATTTGTCATGGCATGGTTTTTTAAATGAGACCCTTTCGAAGTTTTCGATTGATCCCCATATTGATACTTGGGTACTTGGACGGCCCGTCCTCACTGGTTTTGCGGGCACCAGCAAAATCTCTATCTCTGGTGAAACTCCAGAGATAGAGATTTTGCTGGCATAGCCATCGTTGTTATCTGGAGTCCCGAGGTCAGCCTTGCTAAAGTCTGACCCAGGTGGTTGCAGGTCGTCACCATCACAGACAGTCATCGACCTTGTGGATCAGGGGGGAGATCTGCCACTATGCGACTAGTTTGATACCAGGTCGGTGGTGGATCCTGGTGTTGGTTTACTCTTAGCTGGGCTTCCTGATTGAAACACCAGACTCTTTCTCATCTTGGGAGACTCTGCCGGCGAGATGAATGCCCTGCTGTATATCGTATCCCGACACCCAGGAACACCTCCCAGCCACAATGAGGACGTGTACCGTTGGGAGGCTGGGTAGTCCGGAGTACGATGGTGTGCCAAGTAACACGCATCACTAGAAAAAGATCCGTTAGTTAAACAGTACGGTCCCCATAGGAGCCCACCCTTTACTGCAGCATTCATAAATTAAAAATCATTGAAATGAAAAGAACAAAACGCGATTGATTAGTAGGATTAAACAGCTGACATCACCATTGAATTGATCCCACATTTCTTGAATTCCTCTCGTCTTTTTTTATGAATGAAAAAAGAAAAGATGCTGCAGTGTTGTACAGGAGCGGTGTAAAGAATGTAGAGAGCATCACATGGCTCTTTTTATATTCTGCAAAAATCGTATTTGGGAAAGCAAAGCACTTCCAAGTTTTACTTTCCTTTGTGAAACCGAAAAATTTCAAAGAATTAGACTAGTTTCTTTGAAAGAGTGTACATTCCGTACTTTTTTAAGACTAATCAGCTTCATACATTGTGCGGATCTTAACACTTTTTGAATCTATTGGTCTCCTCACATCCGTAAGCCACCAAGGTCTTCGCAATTTGTTTGTCGGTTCGGCTTCTACTTAAAGCATTACCGTCTTCTCTATGAATGAACGAATGTGCGTTTTAGAGCATTACCAGGCCTTCACCACAGGTACTCCTAATCTTTGTGGATCGGAGGAACTTTTCAACGTACAAGTCTGGCAGCAATTTCTGGACTTCACAGGAATAGGCGGTTTGGTTGGCTGCTTTCGAAATCGACAGGGCCTTGCACGTAGTATTGAGTAGCATCTCTACCACAGCGCCACCTACATGATTTGAGTAATTTATATAGAAGAAAAAGGGAGAAGAAAACAACACCAGATTTCGTTTCTGTGGTTGAAACGTCACGTTCAAATGTTTTTTGAACTCATGAGAACGGCGAACAATATAATATTTAAAGAAGCAAGAAGAAAGCGAAGGAACGAGACCTACTGAACCTCTCAGAATCGACTGAAGTTTTGAATGATCCGGAGAAAATTGAGCTGAGAATGATTCGCTGATCAAAGGCGGATTATTGCACCGCCTTACGCCGCCAAAGATCAGGATACAAAGGGTTATGCGAGGAAACATTAGCCCAGAGAAACATGAGTGGATTAAAAAACAAGCAGTGAAGGCCGTTGAATAGGTAAACCAAGAAAAAAAACAGTTTAACACTAAGAAATTCTTTATCAAAAATACGAATTATGACATAACTACCCATGTGCACTTCGATAACTATGCCAAATGATCTGGCCATTTTTCAAGGATATTAGTCAAAAAAATTCTGCCAAGCTATTGACACATATCAAATCGAAGATACACTTTGTCATTTTCAAAACCCGGAAAAGGCAATTCAACTGAGCTTCCGAAATTTCGTAGTAATTATTCGGTTGGAGAGCAATAAGCGCAGTAGTTAATGAAGTTGTGCTCATAGTCGCTGGTTCGTCCGCAAACTCCGCAAAGCAAATCTCTCCATCCAGGGTGAAAAACTAATACCACGTTTGTCTGAAGAAGGCACCCTTGAATCCAAAAACACAGGCAGCTGCGTGTGTTGAGAAAATGAGGATGCTCTTCCAGAGCTATCCTACGATTCCACAAGAAATCAGTACGACTTCTGTTCAACGGCATTCATAAAAAGGTAGAATGCCTAAGTATCAGCTGGATATGAAAACCTCGTGGGTGATGGATACAAGGAAGCAACTCGAGCGCAAGAAATGTTGAGATCCACGTAACATATGGTGTCGGGTTGTGTAAATAATTTAAAAGAAAACGAAGTGCTTCATTTGCTGTAATTATTGCTCCCAAAGAGAGTTTAAGCATACAAATTTGGAATTGGGAGAATTTATAAAATGGAAACTCCAACGAAGTATGAATTTCTTAACTGAAGACAGCGATGACTCAACAGAATCGATGACGATGTTGATTTCTGAAAACTATTGGAAAGTGTCTTAACTTTCATTCATGCCCTACTCTTTTTTCATGTCAGGGTATGATACGAAATACAACCACAGGGATGTCGAGATAAAAGCAAAACTCGTAACAGCAGTTAGGCTTCATGCCTAGGCCCTTGCTTTGCCTTTCTCCACCATGTTTTCACTCCATCGGTGTTATCAGCTGTCATCTGCCGAAGGGAGTGATCTGGGAAGGACAAATTGTTATTGTGCCCATTTATGCTGAAGCTGCAATCGAATCACAATGTTAACTCCTATTCACTACCTATTCTCGTTTCACAGTACGGTATCGTACATTGTGCCATTCTATGCTTCCCACATCATTCCCGTTGAGGGATAGTTTCTCATAGCACAGGTACAGTAAGAACATGGCTAAGAGAAAGGGAGAAAATCAAAGGTTTAGGTTCGAAGAGCAGTTGGTGTGACGAGTTTTGTTTACATCTCAGCATCGTCATGGTTAGAAAGCGCATATATACAGATTGAAATGCAACAGAAAAAAAGACGGAGACTCTTCGTTAAGACGAAATTAATGAGAGATACAACCGAAAAAGCTTTTTTCAAGCGAAAATCAATGACAAGGACAATTCACAGACTTTCTGCAGACAAAAAATTAATGACATTACTCTCTGAAAAGTTTTTATTTAAGAAATTCAGTGAATGATAAGTTTCCTACAGTTCCTTGCATAAGAACATCAATGGCTGTAGATTTCATGAAAAATTGAACGGTTGTTGACCGTTTCGAATGAGACGAGACCATCGTAAACTTGCTGGTATAACAGACTACGAGTCAACAGTCACTCATAATGAAAGACTGTTCCCAATAGAGAAATTTGTCCCGTTTCCTATTCCTCGTGCATTTTTGAACAGCACAAATAATTTCGGATTGAGAGTTTAAAGAAGCGGTGGTACACCCAAAACTAATAGTGCGCAAAATGATCTGTCGTTCTGTTGAAGGTTTT
Source organism: Angiostrongylus vasorum (assembly GCA_018806985.1). Lineage (NCBI taxonomy): Eukaryota > Metazoa > Nematoda > Chromadorea > Rhabditida > Metastrongylidae > Angiostrongylus > Angiostrongylus vasorum. The sequence goes on from JADANN010000213.1 coordinate 352,525, forward strand.
CCATGAGAAGAGCACAATCTATCAAGTAGGAAGGTCATAAGTTTCTTATCCAAAACATAGAGAGTGGATTTAACCGTGAGAGAGCATTTAAAGGATAAAAACGAATGATGTGTGAAAGAAAGAAACCCATGAAGAAATCTTCCTGGAAAGTCAGAATGAGATAACTTTTTATGCAGTTCTTTTCGTGAAAGTCTTCTACAAGTTCGATTATACTTACTGTAATACAAAAAGGAACTTCCTTTAATAGGGAAATGATGTAGCAGTAGCTATAGGAGAACAATTACCTATAGACACTTATAAGGATGTCGAGGCAAGACATCGTCAAAAAACTGTGATCTCTGGTTTGAATTGTTCCACAATTTAATAGATTCGAGCACTGGAGAGTTTTCAAGAGGAAGAATCTTCATGGTGAAGGAATAATAATTCCAAGACAGCTACAGTTTTTCGACGTGATTTTTTAAAGTTAGTTAACGCATTTAGGAGACCGGCATTCATTTCTATGCACACGCCACCTGGGATGACAAGGACGAGCTATTTCATTCAAAATCGAATTTCTAATTATCTCAATCCAAAAACACTTTTCTTCGGTTCTTTGAAAGAGCAGATGGATTGAGGAAGTGAGATATCTTTCGGCAGATATCAGTGGCGTATGAATGGATCACTTATGTGGCTGTTGACAAAGTTTTTGAACATTTGGTTCAAACAAACATTAGTCAAGAATTTTACCAAAGCCTGAAAAAAAGACATCGAGCGTTGTAGCACAAACTCTTTTCTGTTAGTCTATCGAGTTCTCTGGTCCTCAAGTACTCCAGTTATCGAAAAAATTGCCTGTAGTTGTTGAAGAACTAGCACAGTCAAGAACGTGTTTTAAAAAAACCGGAGTCATCATGACGTAAATATCGCCCAAGTGTGGAGTATTGCGGAATGCAATGCTAATGTGAGGCAGATAGTTTTCAGGTATGAGAAGAACATAGCCTCTCAAATAAACAAGTCGAACGAACGCACAAACAACGAAAAAAGTAGACACAGAGAGAACTTGAAAAAAACCTTGCCTATGAATGCACATAAATAATGTTAGTACGTTATTCACCATTTATCCTTGTTAGCGCAGTGGTTAGAGGTGCTCTGCAATACATGCATGGTCACTGATTCGACGCCACACCGAGTGCTAGCCAAACTGTTCGTCCTTACGATGTCGTCATATTGGTACCAAAGCTTCATGAGAAAATAAAAACTGCTTTGAAACATCTGCAGACCTGGAAGTTATTCAGTGCCAAATAGACATTCAGTCACCTCTCGAGGCTTAATGGAGTCGAATGCATGGCGCATTCCTCAATGTCCAAGGTTTCATCCTACGCCCTTTATTACTATAATAATATTCATTTGATGCAAAACCTGGTCAAAAAATCATTTCTAGTCGGAGCTCATCGATAACTTCACATTCAGTCGAAGTGGTGTGATAAGGGTTTCTCAAAATTTTTCCTTTATGGGATGAATTCAATCTATTATGGATTTTTTTTGAATTTATGGACAACAATAACAATAAGTTCCCTAACGACGAATTATAAAGAGAAACAAGAAAGTCATCCTTGACACCTAAGCGAAGCTTACAGTAATATTCCATATGTCCTAAAGAGGCGTACAATCTAACTCCCGTAAGCAACCATGAATATCACGGTAGTAAAGTTTCTGTATTTCAGCAATGAAAAAACTCCGTCGCTTCTATAAGTTGTATACAGGAAACATATCGGCCTCCTCATTCTTCAGAGCCGAAGATCTAACATACAGCCGAATAAAACTTGTATAACAACCCGGTGCAAACCAACAGGATCCGCGCTACAAGTGAAGATGAGCTGATCACGCTATCTTTATATCTTGCTTAACTACCTGCTAATTACTTGACTGAGTGAGAAGGTAGCATTGTGATAGCGATGTCGTCCTTCAAGAGCGCGCTACCGATTCGACTCCACGCCGAGCCCACCAAATCCCCTCATCCCTCCGGGATTTGGAAAATGATGTCAGCCTTCCTAGAAATAGTTCATACCATGCAATACAGATAGAAACGTTCTAGTTCGGCTAATCAAGGACTCCACGGGTCGTCGAGTAGACTAGTTTTCAACGGCATTCATAAAGACGACGATAATCCTCGAGCAGCAGCAGTACCCACATGTAAAGTGTTCGAAATCCTTCGTGGGTGACGAACGCAAGAAAAACGAATCAAAGAGAAGTGCTGGGTTCCACACGTAGATGTGAAGATGCGTAGTGTTAAAAAAGAAGTCAAAGAAATTTCCTTCAGCTATGTCTCTGGACAATGGTATCCTTAGGAGTGAATAGGAGTTCCGTCAGAGAACATTACCTCAATGAAAACTGACGCGCGTTGCGCAAGTATGTCGTATTATTCATAAACATGTAAGCGGGTTGTTTAAGCTGCTGGAGTTGACTCAAAAACTGGTTCAGATGCCTAATCTCAAAGTCCATGGCACAATGGATATTTTACACGCGTTTTCTTCTCTTTAAGAAGCGCGGCAAACTAAGTGCACTTTTTTCAGAGTCATTTGACGACACGAAATGGCGCTATACGATTACTGGGCGCAGCCTTGTTGACTGACTGATTGACTGAAAATCAATGTTTCGGTGGTATTCTCGTAGCACCACGAAGGACGTTCCTTCTTCGTCTGCTCAATAACATCGAGGAAATGATGAGGATGATGTTAATGTTTTGCGAGTACACTGTAGAAGAACAGCTAGAAGACGTATGCTAAACGAGAAGCAGAGACTGAGTAGGAATTGGAATGAAGCTAAAGAATTAAGGGTAATATCAGATCTCACGAGAATATAGAGGACAAAGAGACCGGAGTTCATCAATCCTTTAAAACGCGCCAAGCATTCTATTTCATTAAACGTCGAAGAAATTGTTGAATACGGACTTAGCCTATGAAATGACTTAAGGCAGTTTGTTGATCCATCATTTCAGTGTTTTTATCTTCCCAGACAAGTCTGCTACCAATTTCTCCTCCATGGAAAGAGGAAAACCTTTTCAATGCTCATTATCGAATCAGCGACCTCCCGTGTATTGCAGGGCATCTACAACTTCTGCGCTAAGTGCAACATGTGTGTCTCGCAGAAATATTTGTGCTCTGCGATTAAGCAAACGAATTGGCCACCATATCCTACTGATTTAAAAAATTTTGCTATATAATTAACTGCATAGGAGCACAGGGATCTGCACCAACTTTAGGGATAAAGGCTTTAGGAATCGTAGAGCTGAGAAAAGATTTCGTTCTACTGGAAATGAAATTTAACAACTTTATGAACACCTATGTAAGTAGAGGGCGCCCATGGCGCAGTGGTCGGAGGCACCCTGCAACACGCACGTGGAATCCATCCCCGCGCCCATGGCCCACCAAGCCTTCCATCCCTCCGGGGTCGGCAAATTGGTATCAGACTTGTCTGGGAGGATAGCAGCACTGGCTCGATACATCGGTAGGCCACTGCGAGTCATTGTAAAGGCCAGATATGCATCCAATCACCTCCAAACGATGATTAATGAAGTGAATGCATGGCGCGTCCCTCAGAGACTGATCAACGCCGAGAGGTTTATCGTTTATCTGAATTGAGGACATACCCTCATTTTCTACAGCAAGGTTTTACGTGAAGTAACATGAACATGGCATGACAAGCGAATGATCGTATGCGGTCTTTCACATCTGGTAGCACACCAAAAAATGACACTATTCTACCAGAATTATTTTTTACAATACAAGTAATGTACTTCTTTCTTGAGGTTAAACAGTCAAGTGAGAACATCATGAAACTTCCACAGCTATTATGTCGCAATGCGATCCTTTATGTCATGAAATGTATACAGTAGCAGTAAAATGGATTAATAGGTGTATTATAAGGAGAAAAGGGCAAGCGCAGTGGTTAGAGGTACCCTGCAAAACACATGGGATCGATCCTGACCCCCCTGCTCACCAAGCCCTCCATTCCTCCGGGATCGGTAAATTGGTATCACACTTCTCTCGGAGGATAGCAGCACTGGCTTATACATCAGTAAGCCACCCGCCAGTCACTGCATAGCCCAGGTAGGCATTCAATCACCTCTAACGATGCTTGATGAAGTCAAACGCATGGCGCATCCCTCAGGGATTGATCAACGCCGAAAGCTTTGTCATTTTTTAATTGTAATAAAAGCAAACTGACTAAAAACCGATAATTCTACTGAAGAAGAATACTAGCTGCTTAGATTCGCTTAAAGAAAAGAAAGACACTTTAAAAAATTGCATGTGCATATATGTGGTCTTTGGCAAAATTTTTTCAAAACTCACGGAGAAAACTACATAATGGCTACGGAGGTCATCTATAGAAAGACGGGAAATTGACAAATGAGGTGGAAAGAATGAGTTCAAAGTGTTGGCGTTACCGTTTCTCAACAATGAACAGCGACGCTTGGCGCGACAGAACGATTAGCAACGCCAATCATAGACGAAAACCAGAAAAGATCTGCACGAAGTGGTCAGCAGCCATGTTCATCTTGATGCTAGAATTCCATGATACAATCGCCAAAGTAGACGAGTTTTCGAAGTTTCGTAGGCGAAATGCATTAAACGTTTGTGAGCAGTGATCCACTAACGGTGCCATATGAGATCAGTAGACTAAAGAACACTAGGGAGCGAAACTGAACCCGCTGCTGTGGATGTAGTTCTTCTCGTATCATTGCAAAAATGTCACGCACGTGTCTAAACTCCTACTGTTTTTTTATCGTCGAAAAGCTCTCGAAAAACCTTTTTTTTCTTTGTTAGGCAAGATTGTAGACCTAAGGCAAAAACCATTAGAAGGCAGATCACAAAAATCACAGAAACTTCGGGAAAAAAGTATGATTTTTTTAGTACATTAGTGATGAATTGAAGACTGAGATTTTTTAGCACACCTTGTTAAATATCTAGAAAATGGTGTATAAGCTACAAAGAGGGCGGTGGTTTCGTTAACCGGACCACCTAGTTCGAGCTTAGGCTCACCAGGCATTTCAAAGTGGAGCGGGGATAGTTGAATAAGATGACAAACAATAACCACATTAACGACCACGAGAATAACAAACAACGATTAAATACAATGATACTATATTTGTTGAATTCCTTCGCACTCACTTCTTGAAGGTATGTGTTACAAGGAAATCTTCTACATTAACCGATAACGGATGTGCGGCTTTAAGTTGACCTTGCTGCTTGCGACAACGCATAGTTTCAGTTCTTAAGGACTTGTTGCTTCTTGAAAATAAATGAAATTGTTTAGAAAAGACTAGAGAATGAGAGGTTTTTAACACAATAGGACTATAGAAAAACTTTGCTCTGCCGTTCCACGTGTTCGAACGGTATGTATGTTACTGCTTACTATTTTAACTATGGTGTATCATAAAAATACATTGCTGACTGGATTTAGAAAGATTTTTGCATCTTATTTTGAATATAGGGGTATGTATGGTGACGTGATCGGAGGCATCGTGGAATACACACGGGATAGATCTCCCACGCCCCCTGGCCCACAAAGCTTCCCATCCCTCCGGGGTCAACAAATTGGTTCCAGACTTGACTGAGAGGAGAGCAGCACTGGCTCGATGCAGCAGTAGGCCACCGCAAGTCATTGTAAAGGCCAGATATGAATTCAGTCGCCTCCAAGCGATGCTTAATGAAGTCGAATGCATGGAACATTCCTAAGAAATTGATCAACTTCGAGAGCTCAATCCTTTTTCTTTTTTATATTGAGTATTTAGGTGCTTTTTATCTCACATATTCCGTGCAATAGCCATGACAGAGCGATTAAATGAGATGAGATTTAATTAATAGTCAGACCACTGGTCAATGGGCTGACCCAAAAAAAGTTTTCGGCTACATTGACCCGGTTTTGATTAGCAAGTGAATGAATGTACCAAATGCGACGAAAATATTCTGTAACCATCTTAAGTGAAAGTAGACACTATACAAGGTCCAAATCGTCCATGTTGTGATGAAAAAAACCATTTCTTAGCTCTCAGTATCATTGCACTTACATTCTAGTTTTGTTCATAGTAGCTTATTGATTCCTCCCAACGGTTTACCGCCTCATCATGGCTGGGAGGTGTTGCTGAGTGTCGGACTGCGATGTAAAGCCGGGGGATTCGTTCGTCCAGCAGGGTCTCCCTAGCTGGGAAGGAGTCCGGCGTTTCCATCAGGAAGCCTAGCTAAGAGCAAAGCAATACCAGGATGCACCACCGCAATGATATCAAAGTCGCATGGAGGCAAATCTCCCTCTGATCTACAAATGCTGCGACGTGGTGACGACCTGGGGCAGACTTCGGCCAGGCTGTGCTCGGGATTCCAGTGAACCACAATGGCTTAGCCAGCAAATCTCCGAAAAATAGTGATTATGCTGGGGCCCGCACAGCTAGTGAAGACGGGCAGTTCAAGTATCAGGTAAGTAAGTAAGCTTATTGATTTGCCAGGAACGAAGAGCTGAAATCCAACAACATTACACCCAACATTAAGAACGATAAAATGTTAAAATGTTATCTGGACATTGAAACCGAATTTTACAGCAAACCAATGGAAAGCATCTATTGTTCCGAGTAAACTGACGGCAAGTATAGCACGTCAATGACTGCTTGAGCCTCTTAAGGAATCGATGCAAATCTTTAGAAGTTGGAACAAGTTGAGTGCTTTCTAAGAACTAAGTTGATAAATTACGGACACTTTTTAACTTCGGCGTCGAAGCCATGAACTAGTCTTCGGGTTTTCTTGTTAGGCAAAGAATCTGGGATAAGTCGTCTTTAACACGTAGGAGACACGTAGGAGACACTTTTGTGATTGTTGCCGTATGTCATTACAGTACACCTGCTTCTGGAGCATAGCCATACAACCCACGTAACTCTTTACAAGCTGATATGTGGCAAAATTCATCACAGATTCTGATGTGCTCGAATAACATGAAAGGAAAATAATAACTGGTGCAACTTCATGAAGATAATTAAACCAGAAATTAAACTATATTCCAAAATAAGCAGCAAAAGCCTATAGACTGATTTGTTGGAAAAACTAAATGTTGTAACTCTCGCAAGCACGCTAAGGATTATTTTGGATAGGGATTATTCTTGGGTAAGACGAATGTTTTCACTTAGTGAAATACTAAGCTCTCTAACCTAAGAATTTTATAATGAATCGTGTAGATGACGATTTATTGCAAAAACCTTGTTGACTATCTATCTCGCTCAACACCTGCGACCTCTTCACATATCAGCGTCCATAAATCTTTTTTTTAAATGCTATAAGACCTTTTTCCGGATGGATTACAACCATCGAACGAGATGAGAATAGGCATAAAATCGTCAGCTATGTGCAACATAGTGCGCGTAGAGCGCAGTGGTTACAGGCGCTCTGTGATGCACGTGGTCGTTAGTTCAATCCTCAACTCACCAGAGAATCCAAGCGCTCCATTTTATTGAAGCCAGGAAATTGCTAGCAGGATTGTCTTAAAAGATAAGAGCATTCACTCTGCAGATCGGTGCACCCCCGCAGATTAGCGTAATGACCAAATATGTATTTGATCACTTCTAAGATATTTGATGAAGTGAAGTACATTGAGCATCCTACAGGGATTGATCAATCTTGAACGCTTCAAAGCCTTAAGATGCCTCACAGAATAGATTTTCAGGGTTTCGCTCGGGCTGGTAATTATTCTGAAACGTGATCGTGCGTGAGTTTAATCTGACACTGAATCGGCGAGTGAACTTAACAAACACAGTGACACCAGTGAGAAATGCTGAAAGATGCACCAATCCGCTCGTTTGTCGTAAGGATTTGCGCTAGCGTAGGCTATCAGCGCTCACGCTGACCTCGTTCATCCGTCCGCTACCGTGTAGCGAAGATGTTGACAAAAAATAGGACCCGAACCCCTAACTGGGATGACGCTGTCAAAAAGAAGAACAAGGAATACCTACAATTTCTCTTTAAAAAGGTCAGTTAACTAGTTCTTTCTGAATCATTTTTAGTGCCCACTGGAATTTCGTTCATCCATCAACGTCAACGTGTTCACGATTTTTTGACACAGATAAATCAATTCCTATAACTGGTTTAAGCACAAGGACCACCTCACATGATAGATGAATGAAGTTTGATGGGAACTGGAACAGATGTGAATATAGAATAGATTCGTTTAAATAAATGGGACGTTTTAGTGTTTCAGCACCCATAGACAAATTGTGCACTATAGATTCTCGTTTCCTTCAAAAACCGCATTCAGAGCTTAGTTTATTATTTCCACTTAAAAGGAGGGATGAGGAGTTTAGAAACAAGCTTTGAAAATATTTAGGATAATTCCGACGAAAACTCTGAGTACAAGAGTGGCAAGGTTGAGAAGTGAACATACCTATAGAAAAGACCTTGCGGTTTACCCAAAGGTTGTTCTCTAGTTATTTCTTTAGTTTTTTAATCCGCTCGGAACTAAAGTCCGCCCTCCGTCCCTGCTATAAACGAAACGTAGGTCCTTCAAATTTCCGCTTTCGGCGCGGCAGCCACATAGCGCAACGACACATTGGAGAACACCATTTTGTCCTATCTGGATGAAATTCTGTTTGCTCAATCGCTCGACTATTAGAAATATGGGCCTTGATGCCAGAATTGTGAAAACAGCTTTTCCTGTAGGCCAGAAAGAAAGATTTTCCTCTTGCTAGATTAAGCAGTCATTGCACCTTGGCAGAGATACAAGCTGCACAATCTATTAAAAACCAATCTAGCAACAAGAAGATAGTTAGCCGTTCATCAGTTAAGAAATTCGCTTTGGACTGAAATATGTGGTCTAACGTTGAAAATGGCCGTTATTCCCGTGTCATCGAACTCCACATAGGGTTACGTCTCCCGTATATTTCAAGTTCTATTTGAAATGTGACAGTTCTTAATGGTTCGGAAAAGGAGCTAAGAATTCTTCCTACGCGTTATTCAACAAATGTTCAGCAAGTGATGAAGAATTCCACGACGACCTGATTAGAATGGACGTTGATCGTGCACTCTGAGAAACCATCTCCTCTCTTGTTCGCCTATTCGACGTCACAATTGTCTACATCTCCTCATTGTCGATATTCTGCATAGATAGAACAATTGTCTGATTATGGTTTTGAAGAAGGGAAATCGAATAAGTTAAAATTCTGTGTAAAATCATCGACTCTTCCCCTAAAACGAGTCCAGAAAATGTGCTTGCGTTCTAGCTTTCAAAGCACACACTAAGGAAATTTCCAAGCAGCTTACAAAGGCTGCTGAATGTCATTAAGATGGCGATAATCCTTGAAAAGAGATATGAGAAGGACGACAATCCTTGTAAAGAAATCAGGAAAAACTTTGAGAACGTCGTCAGCTTTTCAACGTAGCAAATTAGGGATGAGCAAAAGCAAAGAGTAGCAAGAAAGTCGTTTCGATGTACGGTAACATAGGTTTCCAATGATGATACGGTGTTTTAAATCATTCGAATGCAGGATAGAGACAACTGGAAACCGACAGAGGTCGAAGAGACGGTTGCTTGTGTGCAGTTTTTGAAATTATAGAAAGAAACGCTTTTCAGTGGTTCAAAAGGACTTCACATGTCAATTTTGAGCATCTGTCAAATCATTACCAATATTGGTAACATCATTATCAAAACAGGTTGAAAACGATTCGGTAATGAATATTATCACCTACATTCAAGATCATTATCAGACGAAAGCAATACAGAGAGCAGGACATCTTTTATCGACTAGACATGGAAAACGCGTATGAGACTGGTAAAAGTATTACAGGTGGAAGTACAGTCGTTAATTCCCGAAGAAGTTCATCCTTTTTTTCAAAGACATAATTGAAATTGGATTATCCACTCAAGCGTGCTAAATTCCTACTCTGCTCTCAATGCCACAATGGCTTTGGTGCATAGTGCGATGGTAGTTTGTTGCACAGCCAGCGTCAGACACATCAGGGAAGAGCAAAAATAACCGCATACGTTGACGTAGTCGTTGACGTCTGTCAACTGAAGTTAGTGAGAAAATCTACGCATAAACTAATGACGGCTTTGGTTTCTGAAACTGAAAAAGCGCTCAAATTAACCTTTTTAGGCAAGAAAAAGTAACCGCTCTCCGACTTTTTTGCTTGAGATTTCTGGAAAACCAGCGGAAGAATCATGACATACAATTTTCTATTTGCGTTCGTTCTGACATTGAAATTCACTGAAACATCTGTTTAAATTGTTGAGCTTACACGAGGTTGGTGAATCGACAATTTATCCACCTTATGTAAGCTCAATATTTTAAATATATATTGATTTTTCTGCTACCGATTCTGGTATGCGCTTAAAACACTGCCGTCACCAATCTACCTATCTCAGTAATTCGAAAGGTCAGTGATATTTTCAGGATTTGTTAAGAGTTTGACCAATTAGTACCAGTACAATAGAAACGTCACCAGTATAGAACAGTTGACCAACTACTGACAATTATATTTTTTGCAGGCGGATTTAGCGTACAATGAGGTAAGAACTGGCACGAAACCTACTGACTCGACAGAATAGAGAACATCCTAGCACATTGGTGAAAAGGTCCTCTGAAATAATTGACAGACTTGTTTGGGAAAATGGCAGCACAGTCTTGGTACATCTACAGGCTACTGCAAATAACCAGCCAAATATACATTAACTCACCTCTAACATCAGCAATCCCAATGATGGCGTTGGGTATAATGAGTCAAATGGCGCCGTTAGATGGAAAACTTGCTGAGAGTATAGTGCGGTGGTGAACGTTTCAGCCTCTGGAAACGGTAATAGCGGTAATAGAGTGTGCGATCCCCCATCGCAAACACCTGCGGTTCGGAGTTTCATAAATATCCCAGTATTGCTGTGGTTGTATTTTAGTAGACTTCTTTGTAACATTGGCTTCCAGAAACACAATAAATACAAGCAACATGTACTACACATGTTTTCTCTATTTCCGCGTTTCTTCCTGACAACCAGGCCTACCATACCTCCGATACCGGGAAATGGATTCCAGGCCTCTCTGAGAAATCCTCTTTCCGATCAACAAAGGGTGGCCCTTGCATGTGATGAAGGCCTGGAAGGCCGCAGCACAGCTAGGATCCCGAAAAACACTCAAGAAGATTCATAAAGAACGGCAAAATTCTCAGGCAACAGTCGAACTCACACGAAACTTCAAAGACTTTCGTGGATGATAAATTCAAAAGAATGTGTGGATTGAAACAGGTGCTGAGATCAACATGTAATGTAAGGTCACACCGAAAAATAAACTTTTTATATAAAGTCGCTAAATATGTTTGGCTGTATAGACGAAATTCGGTTATTAAAGTAAAAGCGAAGTCAACAGAGATCTATAGCTGAAACCTTTCGGCGTTACACTCGAGAACGTGACGCAGAAAATGAGAAGGAAAGATGGGTACACAAAAGGAGAAGTGCCGTAGGGCTCTACGATATGTATGAGGTCTAAAGATGACGTGGTTAGTAAGACCGGACATTTATAAATTTCCGTACAACAACGTAAAATTGCACTAAATATTTATGTGTTATAAACTGAATTGCAATGTGGCTTATAAACAAGAGAACGTGATGGACACGACAAAGCCGTTAAAAAGTGATTCACTGACACTTTTAAGCAAGATAGTCAATGTCCTTTTAGGTAGCGGAATAAAGGCTTTGCTGTGTGAATAGTCACCTTAGGTTGCTTTAAAAAGCACGCGTGTGGCGCAGTAGTCGGAGGCGCCCTGCGACACACACGTGGAATCGATCCCTAACACTCGTGGCTCACCAAGCCTTCCATCCTTCCGGGGTCGGAAAATTGGCATCGGACTTGTCCGGGGGCACTGGCTCGATACATCGATATGTCACCGCGAGTCATTGTAAAGGCCAGATATGCATTCAATCACCTCCAAACCATGCTTAATGAAGTCGAATGCACGGCGCATCCCTAAGGGATGGACCAACGTCGAAAGCTTTACCTCTTTTAAGTCGCTTAAATAAAGTAGAAGCATACCAATGTTGCAAACAAACGTTTTCACAAGTTCGAAATGCTGCACCTTGTGTCTTATCTATTGACGACGTGAAAATGGGAAAAAGTTAAAAACGATATAAAACAAAGCAGACATTGAGTCAATCCATGTTTAATGCTTGAATGGCTAGCTCTTAGAAAGAATCATTAGTGAGACGAACGGCTTATAACTGGTAAATTTCTGGTTTAGGAAAAATTTCCTCTCTGTGGAATGGTGAAAAACTCGTTCCAGTAGTTGTTTCAAGGTCGTCACCATAGGCAGTGGCCGGTCGTTTGTCTACACGAAAGATTGAAAATTGCTTTTGTCTAAGGTAACGAAGAGGTTAGAGATTGATTTACCACTTACTAACCTATTGAATGGAAATGTGGAAATTCTTATCACAGTGGGGAAATTTAACTGGAGATGAGTACCTTGCACTCAGATAACTGGCTCACATTCAAGAGTGCTCTCCAGGATTGGATAATTAATCAAGGAAAGAGTACAAAAATAAACCATTCAAATAGGTAATAAAGGATAAAAAAGGATAAAGCTCTCGGCGTTGATCAAACCCTTAGAGATGCATCATGCATTCGATTTCATTAAGCATCGTTGGAGGTGACTGAATGCACACCTGGCTTCTAGAATGACTCGTGGTGGCCTACCGATGTATCGAGCCAGTGCTGCTATTCTCCCAGACAAGTCTGGTACCAATTTCCCGACCTCAGAAGGATGGGAGGCTTGGTAGGTTAGGGCCGCTGGGATCGATTCCATGTCTGTGTTTCAGCGCGCTTCCGAGCACTGCGCCACACGCCCATCAAATAGATGATAAACATAAAGAATAAGTAGAATCTAAATAGATGATACTTTAGGTGTAATGTATAATTTCTGAGAGTGGAATTCATGGAGTTCCCAGCATCGACTTTCTATTAACTTCGGCATTGGATTATAAATGCTTCGTTTTCTTGTTCAGCAATCGCGTGGTTGTTCTACATACATTTACTTCCATGCAAAAAACACAACACAACAGTAGTTGACGGCATTTCACTACGCCAAACGCTTCAACAGCACAAACAGAAAGATGAAAATTTGCTTGGCAATCACATGATCAACAGATTCTTGAAAAAACCCACCGTTTTTAACGTGCCTTCCACTGAGGGAGAACCGCCGATTAGAGTCGCATATGACCCATGAATGCACCACCCCTACGTCAAAAGTCGATGAGAAGATACGGGGTCAGGTTCGCGTATGACCTCTGGGCATTCGTCCCTGCTATTCATTGCAGTGTTTTTGGCATTTTTCCCAAAAAACCCTCAAGAAGTTTGGTGCTGATGTTTTAGTTTCCTGTGCGAGGATATTGACTTTTACATCAAAATCGTCTCCGCTATGCTTTTGTATCCTGTGTGTGCCTAGCGGGGTACTTTGTTTTTCCTTTTCGTTTGCCATCTTGGTGTTCCTTTATACGGATACATAATGGTCTGCACGCATCGCCAATATATTCATCTCCGGAAGTATTACAAGAGATGAGGTATATCGCACCTGAACTCATGCAATCACCGTCCCTGCCAAAAGAAAAATTCCTCAATTTTGTGTTTCACATAGTCAGTCGTATAGGCGGTCACAAACTACTCGACGACGAAGAGTATTCGGTGGTATTTTTTACTATGGCCATCGATTCCTCAATGCCAAGGTTAAAAGAAAGTCGGTGCTGGGAACTGTTGCAAGATGAGTGCTCCAAAACTATCAGTTAGCGATAAGGGGAAGAGTTTGTGTTATTCCTCGCCAGTTAGATGTTGAGATGACGCAGGAACACCTTAGTGATACTACCCTTTGTTGCCCCTCACCTGAAAAGAAATACAAAAGACAATACCGAAAACTTACCAATGAATGGGTCCAAGTGGCAAAGCAAAGCTTAAAACCATCGGTTATTTCGCACTTTAAAATCAATAGACCAGCATGTGCCATCTTATACTTATTTATTAAAACACATTAGTTGGTATCACCTGATGATCTTGCGTCAACAAATCGGTCATCATTCAAAGTTAAACCCGTCATCAGCTGTGTAGACGGGCTAACGGAAAGAATAACCTGGCTTTTAAGCCTAATACTTACCCAGTTGCTTACCTATATTCCAGCTCACTTCACGAGCACCCAAATGTTCCTAGACTTTTCCACGCTTTACACTTACGTATCGAACGACTCCACGACTCCGCAATGCGAGCCATTTCGAACTTCTTGTCGAATATGAAGGAGGAATAGAAATGTATGGCTTGCCTATTCAGCAGCTTATGGCTCTCTTAAAAAGAGTGCTTAAATTGCTCAATTTTCAGATGGTCTGGGAAATATTACGCGCAAATGAGAGGATTGGCAATAGGACAACGATTGGCACCTGGTCTAGCCATTTCGTTTACGTTTAAAGTATTAGAAGCCCCCGTTATCCATCTTCGGCCTCTAGTCCACTGTAGATATATAGATGATTGTTTTGTTATCTTCTCTACGCAAAAGCAGTTGGACAAATGTTTTAAATTATTGAACGAGCAGTCAGAGTATATCAAGTTGACACGGGAGAAACCGAAAGAAAACTGGCTTTCGTTTCTAAACGTTCAAATAAACTTATCAAGTAGCGGTTACATGACAAAATGGTGCCGAAAACCAAGTAACAAAAACATCCTTGTCCATCTCCTCTCTTTCCACTCTTCACACACAAAAAGAGCGCTTGTGGGAAACATGTTTCGAACTTCTGTGTGCACGAAGAGGGAACTAAAGGAGGAGTCGCGCGATTTGGTTCGGCAAATAGCCATCTCCAATGGCTCCGAGTAGTAACCGCATAAGATAGGTTTAGAAAGAAAGCGACGCTCCAAAAAAGAAAGATATGGCTTGAAGAAAATCCCGTTTATGTTGCTCTTTACTAGAGGTGAAATAAGTGTAGCTATAAAACAATGCTTAAGAAAGGCAGTCTAGAGGAGCCGGTGGCAATAGTTGAAACACCATCTAATGCTCTCTTAGTCGTCAGTTACTTCATAACCATATATAGACATACGATCGTCTATGTGAAACACAAAATTGCGTAATTTGCCCTTTTTGACACGGACCGTGACTACATGAATTCAGGTACGATATATCTGATCTCTTGTGGTAGTTGCGGAGACGAATTTATTGCCGAAACGGGCAGACTATTATGTGTCCGTATAAAGGAACACCTAGATGACAAACGAAAAAACAAGGCAAAGTACCGCTCTAAGGACGTATAGGATACAAAGGTATAGCGGAGACGATTTTTCATATAAAAGTTGCTGTCCTCGCACAGGATGCCAAAACACCAGCGCGCAAACTTCTTGAGGCTTTTTGGATGAACACCAAGAGCCCCTAGAATGAATAATAGGGAGGAACGTCCACAGATCACACATGATTTCGCCCAGTACCTTCCCATCGACTTTTGATGAGGGGGTGGTGTAGTCATCAACCATATGCAACTCTAATCAGCGGTTAGACCCCAGTGGAAGGCACTTTAAAAACGTTGTGTTTTTCTAGAACCTGTTGAACACGTGATCGCGAAGTAGATTTTCATCTTTCTGTGTGTGGTTATTCCACCTAATGGCTTACCCCCTCATCGTGGCTGGGAGGTGTTCCTAGGTGTCGAACTGCGATGTACAGAAGGGGGATTCGTCCTCCCGGCAGGGTCTCCCAAACTGAGAAGGAGTCCGACGTTTCCATCAGGAAGCCTAGCTAAGAGTAAACCAATACCAGGATGCACCACCGTCCTGGTATCAAAGTCGCATGGTGGCAAATGTCACTCTGATCCACAGGGGCTGCGACTGCCTGTCGTGGTGAAGACGTGGGGCAGACTTTAGCCAGACTGACCTCGGTATTCCAGGGAACCACAATGGTTTAACCAGCAAATCTCAGAAAAAATGGTGTTTATGGTGGGGTCTGCTCACCTGTTGAACCAGTGAGGACTGGCCGTTCAGGTATCAATGAGTATAAACGTGTATTATTGAGGCGTTTGGCCCAGTGAAATGCCTATCAATATACCTTTCCAGGCTCTGAAGAAGGCGATACTGCCGAAACGTCGGCTACTGTTGTGTTATGTGTTTTTTGTACGGAATTCATATACTTTCATAATTCATGAGCACTGACCATCCTTCCTATTCGCATAAAAAAATCGCAGATATGTTTAAGAAAAAAACTGAAGTATTTCTTTGAAGGTGTAATTCTAGTAAGCACAAGAAAAGCAGCAGATTCACAAGAACGTTTTCAATTCAGGATTTTCTATGAGTTGGTTTTTGAACTGTTGGTAAAGTAAGCTTTTAAAAATGAATAACTTTCACTATGCTCGTTTTCTAAAGGCGCCTGTGGCTGCAGTGGTTGGAGGCGCCCTGCAACACGCACGTGGAATCCATCCCCGCGCCCGTGGTCCACCAAGCCTTCCATCCCTCCGGGGTCGGCAAATTGGTATCAGACTTGTCTGGGAGGATAGCAGCACTGGCTCGATACATCGGTAGGCCACTGCGAGTCATTGTAGCAGGCCAGATATGCATCCAGTCACCTCCAAACGATGATTAATGAAGTGAATGCATGGCGCGTCCCTCAGAGACTGATCAACGCCGAGAGCTCTATCCTTTTCCCTTTTTTTATGCTCATTTTCTAGCGAAGCAATCAGCGGTGGCCATGCATACAAATAGATGCAAGCACAAAGAAAAAAGCCTTTGAAGAACACGATATCAAAAAACATATCCTGAAAGGACCTGCAAGCTTGGCGAAAACATTTTTTATAGGCCAAGAATATGAATAAAATCAGAAAATATCACGGCATAGGTCTGCGCCGATAGTGATTGATCGTCTTCTGAGATTGTGTCTTCGGATCGTTACTAGTTTCAAAAGGATAGAAAAGATCTAAGCAATCTCGGCATTACTGTGACGATGTTTCCTTTAATACCCTGCTGTGGGAAAAAAAGTAATAGGTAGTAGATAAAAGTTATAAAATCCTAGCTATTGTCGGATAAACTCTGTAGACGAGGGAAGTCATCAATGCGAAGAAGGAAATCAGGAGCATACTCAATTTTGACACCGACATCGTCTGGTTGGGTGTGGCGGATAGAAGCGGTGGAGGTCGCGGGTCAAGTCGAACTACGCGAGATGACGGCCGTCTCCACATGCAAACAAACCCGTCAGCGACCTGTGCAAAGTCGCTATCCATCTCTGACCAGTCCAGTTTTTTGTTCACTACGCAACACAAAAAATCCACCTAATGCCTCTTTGGTATTTGCCTCGTAAATGTACGAATATTTGTATTTCTTCCTAGTCTAAGGTGAGGATTCGTTCTCAAAAACCACGAATGTATTCGGGCGTTTCTAACCGCTGCACTATACACATGCCCGTAAGTTATATTATTGAAAAATGTATGCGTGGTCATATGAACATTTCATCGGCAAATGAGAGGAATTTTATCCTACCATGTTCTAAACTCCCCATGAGTGTGTATTGTATTCGGTTCCTTTGCTACATACAAAGAGCATGAGAAAGCTACTAGTATTATCTGCATGAAACTGTAGTTGAAAAATCGGTTCCTTAAATAAATATTAGCAACTAGTCAAGTCGTATCCTGAAGGCAGCTGCGATTTCTGTCGTAGCAAGCTAGTCTGTCTTTCATGCCCACAAGAAGAAAGAGTAACATTGAAAATGTGTAAGTGTTTGGAGAAAAATGTGCTTAGTTGTCTTCTTCACTTTCTAAAAGAAACAGATGAATTCGCAAGGATAATATGGAAGAAGAGCTTCGCGGAATGCAACGCTTGGTGAGTGCAGGTGTGATCTAGCCAGACTAGACTACATGCATTATTGTATGAAATCTCTAACTACTAAGCTTCTTTCGCCAGTGTGTTTTGTTTGTAGGACTTCTTCTTATTGGTAATGTGTATGGGAGAAGGAAGCATCTTGCACTCCCTAGCTTCCTTAGTGGAATTTTCCCTGTTTCAGGTGAAATCATCGTCTACAGTACTTTATAGAGCCTTACTAAATTGTTCAACGCTATCAGCTCTGAACGATAATTACACGAACAGCGTAGCGATGAAGTGGTGCTATCAGCTCTCTCTGTCGGCTTTTCTTGATTCAGAACGAGATATGATTATGTACTGCCGACGATTGGCATGATGGTGTCGGGGCAATTGCTTGTGTTTCCCAAATTGTCCTTCACAAACTCCAGAATGGTTTCCTTGATATAGTTCCCTAGATGTCACCCGTATTGAGAATTACCTTAGAATTAGCCACGAGTGTGATTCCGAGTTAGTCTTCGTGTCAGCTTTATCCCTCGCAAGCGTGTTTTTTATTACAGAAATTCTCCAAGAGATACAAATATTGGACTTCAAGAATACAGTGGAAAGCTTTACTAATCATGTGCTTATGAAGAGGTTGCAACAAAACTCGAAGATCACCATTCTAACGTTTGGACGGTGGAGGACAGTCAGCATTGTTTTATGAATGATGAGCTGTTACCTTTAAAGAAGCCTCAGTCAAAACCCGCGTACAATTCTTTTCCTTCATTTCTTCACGATAGTTCCTATGCAGCCGAAGGTAAGAGAATTCTCTAAAGAAAAAATCCACATGTGTAAGGAAATGATTGGGTTACTTTCTCATCAAGATGGACTACATATCCAGTGACTGTATGGATTGAATCTCGTCGAATGAATCGCAGCGGGTCATTTTGTGGAAAATAAATATTTACTAAGGAGGAAGATTCCATTCGTCTTCAATCGACCCAGCGCTCTTCTTTCTTCCGAATTTCTGAGCTTTGTTTTTCCGCGCCAACGTTCAAGCAACGGTGGTGCTTGCAGTTCCAGCACGCCTTTGTTATTGCATAGCGTTGGTAAAGGGAATTCTTGCATGTGGTTTTCAGTGTGAATCAATCACTTTTAGTTGAATTCTTGTCTATTTTGATTTCGTTAAACTGCCCTTAATCAATGCATTTTTTTACGTGCCTTCCAATGAGGAAGATTAGAACAGCTGATTATGATTATTATTATTATAAAAAGAAAGCGGTTCTGAAGAAGGCGATACTGCCGAAACGTCAGCTACTGTTGTATTGTATTGTGTTTTTCTATGGAAGTAAATGTATGCTGTTTAACAACCTCGCGATTGCTGAACAAGAAAACGACGCATTCAACTTTCCCTTTTTCCTCCCATTTCGGCTAAATACTGCGATTTCGCCGACCTCACATTTCTCTCATGTGAATGAACTTGGACTAACAAGCAACGAGCCTACATTCAGGTACCCCCAAAAAAGGCGAATGGTGTGCAGATAAAAAGCGGTCAGTTACTCGCCCTGAGGCGGAGTTCAATTCAAGGGACGGACCCTTCGTGTCTCCTCCTCCGAATTTGGGAATAACTAGCCTATGTATGAACTCATATGTATGCATAGAAATTTAGATGTGGTTAAATGCCTACGGATTGTATCCTGTAAATCGATTCGATTAAAAATAAATGCCAAATGTTGGATGGGACGCGCTTCTACACAGTTGTTCTTACGTCTGTTTCGGGGCGTACGGTGAATGTCTACTCGATGTTATGGCAATGCTCGCAACGACACACCTGGGTGTATATGGCGCAAAACAATGAAAGCAAATATACTTATTCTTTTTCGAAAGTGCTACTAATAAAGCGGGGTTAAGCAGAACGGAGAAGGAAAGGCTAAAAGAGTCTTGGGGGCACTCTAACCTTCTCGAAAATAGAAAGAACGCAGTGACGATCGGAAATAATTACCAATTGTTGTCGTCGTAATTCTCCACTGAAGACGTGAGCTAAGCTGCAAGCTAAAATTACGTCCATTAGACGTGACCGTGCGCACTGTGACGGGAGAACGTGGCCCATTAAGAACCGTTTACGACAACGGCGAAGAAGTTGTTGCTCAGTACAAAGGAGAAGTTGGCGGAGTTGATGTCCTCGTGAACACCAAGCTGTCATGAACGTCGACCCACTTCAAATAACTAATGATCCGAACCATTTACGATTTGAAAAATGTTGACTGATGCCTATGACACGTGGCCATACCCTAATGTCAAAACGTCGAAATGAGATAGAATTTCTTCACGAAAAAGAAATTTCAACAGAAAAAAATACAACCTACAAGATTGTCATCTGCAACTGCAAAGGGACAGAATACTGCTAGAAAGACGTTTGAAAAGCTTCACACCGAAAACAACAAAGTGAACTGGAACGACTAATGTGACAAAGTGTCCCAGAACGATGAATTCTACCAAACTCACTGGATCTAGAGATACCACGGCGAAAGCCCTCACAGCGTTATGGCTCCGTGAAAATTCAAGATACTTGAAAAACTGTCAGAGTTGCTTTGTTGTAAAGGAAGGGAAACCTAGAAGATGTTGGCAATTAGTGCATAAATTGCCTTCTGTTTGTCATCCGCAAGCTTCGCTGTCGCGCTTTGTGGGTACCTTTGAGTCAAGCGACGAGCAGCACGAAGGCAGGTAACACAAGTGACAAGCACTATTGCAGAAAGGAAGTGCTTCACTTCGCAGAATATACACTTTGACGTCAGCTCAGTGACTAGAACACATAATGTTTTAGCGAAGTCACAGAAGCTGTAAAAAGATCTACTCTTTCGCTCTAAGAAGACCTGTTATATTCTTTATTTTTTCTTTTTTATTTTACTTGATCCGTCTCCACGTTTACTGTGCGGATCACAGCACTTCTCACATGTAATTCGTTTCCTCGCATCCATCATCCACGAAGTTCTCCCAAAATTTTACATGTGGCTTCGGTTGCTGCTTGAGAAATTTCATTTCATCTTGAATGTCGTAGAGTGCTGGTCCAGCAATTCTCCCTGGAGTGCTGAGATAGTCGGGCTGGAGCGTTCCCAATTGAATTGCAGAGAGTGATTGCCCTGAGAGACGATAGGCTTTGTTGGCCCAGAATGACATCGAACTGGCACCATGCTCGTGAAGACGGACATCACTACCTCTGTGTTACCCTCCCCATAGACTAGTTATATAGAAATGTAAATGAGGAGAAACAATAAATTGACAGTGGCAGCAAGATTTCTTGAACTTAGCCAGGTTCGTTTGCTTGCGAAAAAAGAAAATCGCTATATTTCTTGCCATCACTTATTACGATTGACATAGATAAATTTATTTATTGCCTGTCATCACCTGATTTGCGTACTCCCGCAATTTCTTCCATTCGTTTCGTTTTTTTGCAACTGTCAGCGATGAAGGGGCCAGCATTCGTGTGCTTGATTTGATTGAGGCTTAAACATACTGTGAAAGTTGCTTCCAGTTAAGAGTGTAGCTAGTTGACCCCTTTAACGAGCACATCCTCTTATCATCTTGGCGCTCTCCCTCGAGGTCATGTTGCTTCTCCTAGTGTCCATGCAACTGTTCTTTTCGTCCGTGTATCGTCTTCTGTTGCCATTTTACTTACCAACCGAAATTGTTGCTTAATTGTTGAAATATATTTTGATGGGTCTCTAAGACGGGATAATCTTCGAAAATCTGAACTACGACGGGATTGGTGTTTAGCACGCCGATTCATTTTCACAAGACGCATTGTTTATATAAGACTATGTATTTTTTTACAACCTGTTCAATATAGCTGAGAAGTATTAGCTCATGCTTCAGCGGCATTGTACGCATCTGTAAAAAGTGCTGAGTCACATAAGTGAAGGCGTCGGTCGTGATCAATAGACTGATCAGTAGCCTCTGTCAGTGGTCCAAGGACGGGCCGCACACATTATTTTCTGTTGGGTTCTAATTTCAAATCGCTATCCATATTCATTGGTCGTCGAGATTTGAGAACGATGTGTCCTCCTCAACTGATAATCCGTCCAGGGCAACCTACCTCGGAGGTTCGTCTTTGATTTTCTTTTAACCCGATCATATTTTATTCCGATCCAGTGGTAAGAATGTTTGTGGGTTATTGTATCACGGTCCAACTAATATCCTTGAGTTATCGATAGCAACAGAGCAGTGGGTAGCAGATCGTGGATTCCTCTCACATCTGTCGGATATTCCATCCGATGATTCGCACCTGTTTCTCTCCCTTTGCAATAAAGATTTTCTCCGTTACGAAGCATCAGTTCTTCTTCAAGTCACAACCCTACCAATTTTTGTAAGCGGATTTTGCATGAGCCTGATATAGCGCGCTTCGTAGACCAATTTATCACTTGTGCATTGTCACGTTCAATTTTCGCAATTATGTATTAGATGTGAAATACCCGGTTAAACTTGGATTTACCCTGCGTTTTCTTAGGATATTCTCATTCTTTTTTCCAATCAGGTTTATAGACTTTATACTGTTTTTCCTACTTTCCTTATTCCCAAGATGACAAAGATCTGATGATTTGATAAGCAGGTGGTTCAAGAAAGTCCAACATTGGATTCATCGGATTGGGCAACACACACATGGCAGGAAATCTAATAAGGAATGGACGTAGGCTGAAAGTATATGACATTAATGAAACCGTGCTTCTCTCATTTAAAGTGGAACGGGATTATCTTTATTCTTCTGTATAAACCTGAAACGCAGCCAACGACGAAGGCCGAAGGATCTGAAGTTGCCAAGAGGCCTGATAATGTGGCAGCAGGAGTGCAGGACATCGTTACTATGCTATCGAGCAGTCCACACGTTAGAAAGGTGAGTAGCAGAGACGATGGTCTTCTAAAACTTTTACATCAACAAGACAGATCTGCTAAGTGTCCTAGAAAAGTACGACATAATATACATTAAAGAACTACTATTTCACTATTTCTTTTTGGGTTACAACAGAGAATGTCAGTTTCTTACAAAAAAGGCAACTATATCGAACGCTTTTAAGAATTTGTTGCAGTGATTTCGATAGTCGTGCAGAGTCTTTGCTCATGCTTTTCTAGATCAGTGAAACCGGGAAGTCTTTGTATAGACTCTTCTACCATTGATCAAGAGGCGCCTGTGGCGCAGTGGTTGGAGGCGCCCTGCAACACAAAAATAGGATCGATCCGCGCTCCCATGGTCCACCAAGCCTTCTATCTCTCAGGAGTCGGCAAAGTGGTACCAGACTTGTCTGGGGGGGGATAGCTAGACTGGATCGACACATCGGTAGGCCACCACGAGTCATTGTAAAGGCCAGATTTAATCAAGGCCGAGAGCTTCATCCCTTTTTTATACCATTGATCAAATCCATCGAAGTAGCTGAATGGTGCAATGGCAAGGACTGTACCTACGTGGATGCTCTTGTTTCAGAAGGTGGAAAAGGTATATTTTTCTTATACATAAACTTAAGATTTTCTTCCTATAAACATTACTGCCGAGAAAGAAAGCTAGTTGTTCCTAAATGATTTTTGCTAAGGAGCTCAGAATGCAACACTTACGTTTATATTAGGAAGTGGAATACATCAAAAGGCATTTGATTATGCAGCTTCAATTATAAGATAAATGGCCAAGGATGTGGTAAATAGCCTTTAACGCAATATTTCTAATATTTCTACATTACAGTACTTTCTCTTAACTTTTTAGTCCAAAAAGTATAATGCAACTTCTGGCGGCTTGTTTGGATTCGCAACATGCGACTGTGTTCACCTCTTTCGTGTAAGTTTTACGTCTTTCAGAATATTTGAAGGATCTCTAAGTTACGTAGGTAATCTTTGGAGGAGTTGGGGTTGGTCAAGCAGCCAGGATCTGTAACAGCATGGTATCAGCGATTCAGATAATTGGTGTCTCCGAAACCATCAATCTCGGAATCAAGTTAGTGTATAAATTTCCTAGTGGAAACTTATTTGATCATAGTTTATACTTCTGAATCTGCTGCATGCCAGGATGGGCCGAGATCCAAAAGTTTTGGCTAGTATTGTAAATACGTCCCCTGTTCGTTGTTAGTCTTTTGACACATATAACTCTCTTCTGCGAGTGATTGATGGAGTCCTTTCCAGTAATGGATATCAAGGTGATTTCAGATGCACTCTCATGGCGAAGTTGATTGAATTCTTGTTTTTCACGTTTTTTCTGTCTTAATAGGCAATGTGATAACCACGTTTAACTGTTTATTTCGAGACGTAGAACCCCACTTGTTCTGCTTAGAGAATAAGCAATTTTCTGGTTGCTTTATTTAGTTTTCGAAATGTGATCGATTTCTTGTTCTTCAAGGACTATCACTGGCACTCAAATGCTTCCACAACTGAGTCAAGTTCCGCCACCGTTGGGATCAGTATGCATATCAAATATGCCGCCTACCCGCTCAGTAATCTTGGTTGTGCTAAGAAGGACCACACCATCATCTACCAGTTTTTGAAAGAGCAAAAATAGTTTTCTGAGTCTGACCTCGGTTCGAGAACATATTCGCTCTTCTTACACTGTTTCTTTTTTGCCGGTCTTTTTCTCTGACAGAAGTATTTTTTATTACCTTTAGAATGTCTAGCTCAAAAAGAGCGAAAAGCTGATAAAAGTATTGTTAATATACTCAAGTCACGTCTGTAATCGTTGATCACTTTCGGACATTTGTGCAACATTCAGTGACTAACCTGGTGGTAAACAACAGAGCCATCTTTGAACTAAAAATTTTCAATTTAGGTCAACCACAAGTGACACACTTTTTTGTTGCACTAAGGTCACATCTCTCTAACTGAACTGTTCTGTTTGACTGACTCCTGAAATTCTGAGAGAACATTTTCTATTCGTTTTCTTATCCAGCTTGCTTTACTGTAGTGATCTGTTTCAAGTACGGTGTGTCTGTAACTGCCCTTTGTTATCCAAAAATTTTTGCAGTTGCATATGCAACTGGTTGGGCGCTCTGTGCACAGTGGTTGGAGGCGCCACTACGGCATGGACGTGGAATCGATCCCCAGCGCCTATGGCTCACCGAGCCTTCCATCTCCAAGGTCGGCAGATTAGGTACTCAAACTTGTCTGGGAGGAGCAGCACTGCGCTCGATACACGTCGTAGGCCACCCTGAGTCATTGTAAAGACCAGATATGCGTTCAATCACCCTCTGACGATACTTAATGAGAGTCGAATGCATGGCGCATCCCTCAAGGATTAATCAATCGTCGAGAGCTTTATCCTTTTATCCTCTATGTAACTGGTTTAAACGATTGCCGAAAATCACTTATGAGGTTCACGCTGGGTCGTTCAATCCTTTGCTTGCACCATTTAGCCATCTTGTTCCCTCTCTTTTTTTGTGCTCTGGTCGCCCTAAAGCATGCTACGCACGACACTAACGTCGAATAGATTCCATTTTCCGCTCGCAACGATGTGATCGATCTCCGTGTGAGCTGCACCGCTCTGCGGTTCACAGGTGCAGCGGTTATGTTCCTTCTTCCTGAATAAACTATTCCCGTGGGAGAAGCAACGCTAAAGAATAGTCCCGCAGGATGATCTCCATCCTCATTTGAAGAAGTGCGCCTCGTCTCCTTCCGGGGTTTTTCAGTGTTAATTTCCGTAGCATGTTAGTGTGCCACTGCTGGTGTTGGTGAGCAGCAACTAGTAATAGTGGTTTTTCTTCTGGGAGGGAAGTGCGAAGTAGCAGGATGGGAGGAAGGGCGAGCAGATAGTTCTACACAGATTCGATCACCACCAACATTAACCGATGATATCTTCTCACATGCGATAGACAAGGGTTCCATCGATTTCATTTGTCGCTCTGGTAGCGTTCATGTTCTCAATTCTCTGAGGGCGATCATGTGGTATTTGATGCGCTTCGCGACATTTTGAGAAGAGTATTAAAAAATAATAGTCTGGTCATCATGCTCTGTCTCTCTGAGGAATAGTCGGATGCGTGTCATAGGTGCGCTCTGCTTTCAGATTTAATGATATCTTTCATTTTGACGTGTTGAATACTAGTCAGTCTTCGTCGCCCTGAACACTGGGATGTGCCATCCTAGGGCGTTCTCAGCTCTTCTGCAGTTTCGTTGTCAGGAGTTTTCCTCACTCTTGATTGATCAGACCGAAGGAGCACGCTGGAGCAAAATGCGACAAACTCAGCAAGTGAACAGCTTTAGAAGTCAATATAGAAGAGTGTTCCAATGAGAACAAAAAGAAAATGAAGTAATCCCAAACTGAGCAGATTTAGTTATTCCGCTTCAGCTACTGTTGAAGCAATAAAACTAAGCTCGTCCAATAGTGACTGCAATCTATAACATTTTAAAAAAATTCAAGGATATCTCATATAGCTAGAAAAATCACAAGGTAATGCTGAATTCCAAAACAACAGAATTCTTCGAAATTTTCAGCAGTGGAAAAACATCCCACTTGAAAATGGTGCACGAAAAAAACCATTATGATAACTATCCAGTGTAAAAATAGGTATCAGAATCTTGAGGACGAGCCTCTATCCTCATAATCCACGTAGGAACGCCACAGCAGTGCTATCTCATGATTCGAGGAAGAATCGACTCGACCAGCATTGAACGACATTCGTGACGAAGGGAAGAATCCTCAAGCAGCGGCTGAACTCATACGAAAAAAATTGGAAGACCTTAACGGACGATGGATTCGAACAAATGGGTCGAATGCAAGAAGCCCTGAAACCCAAACCTTATGATATATGTGTTGTCGGGTCATCTAATAAAGAAATTCTAGTATTAGGGAAGCGTATGAGCGTTGCTTAGAGTAATTCATACCACTGATTTTCTATTAAGGAACTTCTTGAAGCTTTCTGGATAAATGTCAAGAACCCTAGAATGAATAGTAGGAAGGAATGAGCAGAGATTAAACTGTGATCTTACCCTGTACCTTCGCAACGACTTTTGATGTGGGGTGGGTGCATTCATCGACCATATGCCACTTTGACCAGCTGTTCTTCCTCAGTGAAGAGCACGTAATAGACCAGTGGGTTTTTCGACAAGATGTTGATCATGAGATTGCCACATAGATTCTCATCTTTCTGTGCATATCAAAATATCCTTCCAGGTTGTGAAGAAAGCGATGCTACCGCAAGCTCAGCTTTAACGAAATTAAGAACAAAGTAACATCTCATGTTTGCTCATCGAGAATATCGAGAATTGTTTAGAGTTCTTCCTCAATGAACATGTGGTCGTTGGCTCGATCCTGCGCTCCGAGCTAACCATAATTTCCATCGCTCCTGGATCAGCGAAATAGAACCAGACTTGTTTGAAAAGACAACAAAACATTCGACGTTCGACTTTATTCTCAGCACTACACAGTTGATGAGCACAGGGTATATTTAGCCTATACAATAACTCGCCAGTGCATGCTGATGTATCAAATCAATGTCTCTCCATGTTTCCAGAGGCATCTACTAAAAAATTGCCAACCACTGATAGATGTAAGGCTTCCTTCTTCTGGGGACGAACCAATAACTTTCATTTGTTTAGTATCCTAGTCTTTATTATCTCTAGTCGATGCAATATGCGTATTTCCCATTCATTAGATAAAGCTGGAAGTATGGTGATCTTGAGAAAAAAGCGAACCCCACTATAAATTTCAACACATGGGGTCCGACGTGAAATGATTACACCGTATATGTATAAAGGAATTATAGGGCCTATTAATTCTTAAGGAGCGTGTGGCGCAGTGGTTGGAGGCGCCACTGCAAGACACATGTGGAATCGATTCCCGCGCCCATGGCTCATCAAGCCTTCTATCCCTCACTGGCTCGATACTTCGGTAGGCCACCGCGAGTAATCGTAAAGGCCAGATATGCATTCGATCATCTCCAACGATACTCAATGAAGTCGAATCCATGGCGCATCCCTCAGGGGATTGATCAACGCCGATAACTTTATCCTTCATCCTTTTATTAATTCTTAAGGTGCGTATCTCAACCCACAGGAAACTTTGTTACACATGAATAAACGGCCTTGAAGTATACAAATATTTGTAAGCAAACTGTGTGTTTTCAAATTCTAGCAGTAACCTTTTTCTTCTTCTCACTTCTTCTGTCGAAGATTGTATTTTGGACGACAAAGCAATGGAGTGCTATAACGTATCATTGATCCTCCCAGGTGTCACTAGAAGTTTCAGAGACTTATGGTTCGCTTAACAATTTGTTTGTAAAATTCAGCAAAAACATTATTGAAAATCAAATAACACTGCAGAGTAATAATAGAACAGAATAGACATTACTTAATTGATACTTGAATGGCTCACGCTCACTGGTTGTGCGAGCCTCAGCATAATCTCCGTTTTTCGGAGGTTAAGCCATTGTTATTCCTTGGAATCCCGAGGTCAGCCTGGCCAAAGTCTGCCCCCAGGTCTTCACCACCACAGACAGTCGCAGCCCTTGTGGATCAAGGAGAGATTTACCACCATTCGACTTTGATACCAGGACGGTAGTGGATCCTGGTATTGGTTTACTCCTAGCTAGGCTTCCTGAGGGGACTCCATCTCAGCTTGGGAGACCCTGCCAGAGCATGAATCCTCAGCTGCACATCGCAGTCCGACACACAGGAACACCTCCCAGCCACGATGAAGCGGTAAACCGTTGGGAGGTGTGGTCCGGAGTGCGGTTGTATGCAAAGTAATACTCATCGCTGTTAAAAAGGATGCGTTAATTAAACAGTGTGGTCCTCAAAGGACCTCAACTTAAGCCGAAATTGGCCTGACAAGCACTACCCATACCCAAAGAATAGACATTGCGGTCCAAGATTTGCAGGTCGTCGTGAACTTCCTTCTCCAATGAACGGTGTTCCGCTGTATTGCAGTATTAACCGTTCTGAGAAAGATAAGGAGATTTCGAAGGGAGGTTGCCACCACATGCGAGTCTTAGACCGAGTGTCTATCCTGTTCTATTAGTTACTGATGACTGTGAAGGAAAATTCGCAGATTTTAAAAAGCTTACGTTTTCTAAACGTGCGTATAGATTTGAAAACTTCAGAATATTTCAAAAACTTCTTGAGCAATGGAGCAAGCAAACGACTGCTTGTGATGTACACCTTGGAACGTCCTGGTATGCCTCTTTTGCTGTTACAGCAAAAACTAGGCTCAACTAACCACCATTAAACAAGTAGGTGAGTGCAGACGAGGACAGATCCTTTAATCGCACCCAAATGGACACACGAGTCCGATCACCATGATTGTTGCAGCAAAACAGAAAGAATTGAAAGGGTCCCAGGTCCGCATGAAATTTTTAAGATGGGCCATTATATTCCTCATTAGGCAACATGGAAGGCCGTCCACCCCTTCATGTCACTCTACATATTTTATGCAGTTTTTGCCTTTTGTTTTTCAAACACCTTATTTACACTAGTAATAAAAGGATAAAAAGAATAAAGCTCTCGGCGTTTATCAGTCCCTGAGTAATGCGCCATGTATTTGACTTCATTGAGCATTGTTGGAGGTAAATGAATGAATACCTGGCCTACACAATGAATTGCTGTGGCCTGCCGATGTATCAAGCCAGTGCTGCAATCCTCACAGACAAGTATGGTACCAATTTGCCGACTGCGGGGGAATGGTGGGCTTGTGTGCCTTGGGCGCAGGGATCGATCCCTGTGTGAATTGCTGGGTGCCTCCGACAACTGCACTGCACTATTATATTAGCTAGCACTCACATGGTCTTTGGTGCAATTCCTCGCCTAGGATTAACCACTCTACATTTCTCGGGGCCGACAATGTGGGGCCGGGTCGAGACTTGTCTAGGAGGATAAAAACACGAGGTTCATTCATAGGTAAGTACAAGTAATTTGTCACATAGGTCAAATGTGCACTCAGCTACCCGTATAATGGAGTCAAATGCATGGCTCATTTCTATGGAATGGATCAACTGCTTAACGAATTATCTTCTGCTTTATTCTGCGGGCACAATTTCCTGATCAAATATACTTGAGCGATGAGTTCGGTCGTTAACACTTCTTACTGGTATTGTGGAAGATGGAATTTTCTTAAATAATCTGGCAACTTTTTTTGCTCGCTTTAGAGTTACTATCATTGTCAGAGGCGCTGTAAACGTAGTGTTTAGAAGTGGCTCTAAATAGGGCATTTGATCATCTTACGAGCCGGTTAACTTCCATCCCTCTGGAGTTGGAAAATTGGTACCACATTTAACCGGGAGGATAAAGTGGCAACTCACCAGATCAGCAAACTTTATGTGTATTATAGGCCAAACATGCATTAAATCAGCTATGTAGTGGTACAATGGAGTCGAATGCATGGTGCATTGCGAACGAACTGAATAGCGACGGGCGCTTCACGTTCTTGTAACTTTTGGTCGTTATTTTCTTCACTTCCTCTACTTGCGTTGTACTCGGGGGCGGGTGTGGCGCAGTGGTTGGAGGCACCAAGCAATACACATGGGATCGATCACGTGCCAAAGGCTCTCCAAGGCCCTCTTCCGTCCGGGATCGGCAAGTTACTACCAGAATTGTCTGAGAGGATAACACTAATGATTCAATACATCGGTAGTCCACTGCGTGTCAATGTATGGGCCAGATATGCTGTCGATCACCTCTAACGACGTTTAATGAAGTCAAATGCATAGCGCATCCCCCAGGGATTGATCAAAGCCGGCAGCTTTACCCTTTATCCCTTCACCGCAACACTTCCTCCTCCTCTTCGGTTTGCATCTCTACAGCCGCTCCAACTTCTCTCCACGCTCTCATCGCCTCTCCATATCCGCTGCTCGTACTCGATGCAGTAGCTTTCAGAATTATGTTTTCATTATTTCTATGGATTTAAAGGGCCATCCTTCTGTTGATTAGCTCTTAACACATGTACTGCATGTAAATGTTCCATGAATTGTATTCCGTTGACAGGGCAGGCGTGAATCAATATAGTTTTTTAACCTGTTCCGCAAATTCGTTTTCACTGAGGCTCCAGGTCCCTCTTGGTTTATGAGGAATACCATGCCTTTCTAATGAGACTATTTATCTTTATTGTTATCAGAAATAAGATGGCTGCAGTTTTTTCTGATGCGGAGTACTGGAATTTTGAAGTTTAATTTAACGACCTCTTGGTTAATACATATGAGGCGTACTTGTACAAAAGAACTTCAGCCAACCGCCAATGTAATTTTGCGCTTTTTGTTTGCAAACTTTTTTCTGAGCTCAGTTGCAAGATATTATTCGCATACATGTAAACACAACCGGAGGCATGCACACATATAATCATGTATATACGAAAGTGTATGCCAATCCGGAGCAGGAAAGGGCAGGAAACGCTTCCTCTGAATTCAGCGGCATCGCTGTCTAATTAAACACTATGGTGACTATTCTCGGTGCAGTCTATCTTGAAACTTTAGGAAGAGAAAAAACTAGAAACTTTCTTTTAGGAAGAAAGGTTACTATGGATAGAAAAGGGAATTTACAGAAGATACGTCTCGTAGGGAAATTCCGTCTAAACATTATCTGTCAACACCAACTCAGAGAAACGCAAAGAAAGCAAGGACCCTTGTGGAGCCATGGGTAGCGCGTAAACCCCAGAAAAAAATAATCGCGGGTTCGAAGATGACTCGGGGCTTCCGAATTTTGCAAATATCCCTGTATCATTGTGGTTGTACTTCACAATAACCTGTCATGAAAAAAACAATAGGCAGAAAGGTAAAAAGGTTAAACATACTCACATCACTGTCAACAGAAGTGAAATTCTTTCCATTTCATGTAAATATTCACTAAAACAGAAAAAAAGTTCTCGTCGCATTGAGAGAAAAGCGAACTCGACGATCCTACGTCTTATCCAGTTATGCAGAAGGTTTCGACGTGCTACTAGAAGCTCTCCGAACTTGTTCCAAGGAATCTCTTTCTTCTTCGGCTGAAGACAAGGTTTAAACGCAGAAGAACAGAACTCTTGAAGAAGGAAAAAAAATTGCGTGTAGAACAGGAAAGATTGGTCATCAACACTGTCTGCAAGAATGAAGTATTGGGATGTCTTTAGCGGCACCAACATTGGAAAATGCCGCAAGAAAAACAAGAGAGAAAGGCTCATAGATTTTACTCTTTCTTTCCTCAACGAAGAGAGGCAAGCCATAACATGTATGCGTGGCATAGAATCATTTATGGGCACACTTTTCACAAATCTCTCCTGATTTGTCTGATACTGTTACACTCACAACAAAACTCACGTTTCCCACTGGAATACCATCTTCTTGAGATGTTCGAGTTTCATTTGGAAGATTGACGCTTTTTATACCCAGTGGCTCGGAATATAATTGAACTAATCCCTTACGAGGTGACGACTATACCTTTAGTACGCGGATGACGTCATACGTAAAAGTTAAGTGGATATCCATCGAAATTACGACTGTGCTCAATACTGTTTTGCACGAAAATGGCAAGACGGATGACCTTCGTAACTATCTCCCGATAATCTTATTGAACGCGCACATGTAGGGCAATGCTTAGGGGGTGCTCTGCTGTACAAGCGGTCTTCGGGGAAAAAAGAATCGAAACGTTGGTCAGATTAGTCTTTCAATACAACAGAATGGTAATTACTGATAGAAAAGGATAAAGCTCTCGGCGTTGGTCAATCACTGAGTGATGCGGCATGCATTCGCCTTCATTAAGCATCGTTTGGAAGTCACTGAATGCATACCTGGCCTTTACAATGACTCGCGGTGGCCCACCGCTGTATCGAGCCTGTGCTACTATCCTCTCAGACAAGTCTGGTACCAAATTTGTCAACCCCGCAGTGATGGAAGGCTTCGTGGGCCATGGGCGCGGGGATCGATTCCACGTGTGTTGCAGGACGCCTCCCATCACTGTGCTACACGCACCCTTTTGACTATTAGTAACCGACCTAAACTAAAATCGGTTTTCAAAGGTGCTTTTAGTCTATATGACACTTCATATCTTTGTTGATGCCTAGCGTTTTATTTGGGAATTACAAAACGTTTCTCTCTTTGATGTAGTGTTTCTATGTCATCGGTTTGGTGATTTCATTCTTTTTCCTATAAATAGACAACAAATACAGAAAAAACTCAGGTAGTGAAAAAAAGATGACAAAGGTAAGGTGGAAAACTAGCCTTATTTCCGAGTGAATTTGGATGAATGAATGTTTCATTCTGAAACCCAGTTATGAATATATCAAAACCAAAACCCACCGCTGTCTTGTTGGCAAATTAGTCCCAAGGTGGCAAATTTCCCTCTGATTCACAAGTGGGACGACTACCTATGGTGGTGACTGCCTGAGGAAAGCTTCGGCGAAGCTGACCTCAGAATTGCTGGGAACCACAATAGCTGAACCAGTAGAACTCCAGTCTCAGTCCCCGGCCCAGTGGACTCTCAGTCTACGACGGACAGTGACCGGTGAGAGGCAATCACATCTCGGGTTGGAAACGACGTTATTGGAAAATGGGCAGAAACGACGACGCGCCCAATACTTCGCAGAAACTGCTTTTTGCCGTGCAGATACAACGCCAGAACTGTCTCTTCAGACGCCGACCTTGACGCTCTTCTTGAGGCCGCTGCTCACATCAAATTTTATGTGATCGCACTACAAAAGAGAAAAGCCAGGAAGACCGATATATGCTAATTAGATGAAGGAATCGTTGTCATTCGTGGAGGGAAATTTCCGTTGCCATATGTTGGAAGCGTCGGTTGCGTCACACCCTTATATCTTATACCTAGTCACCTCATACGAAATCCTATTACCGATCCTATCACGGCCCGTCTTTACGTTCCACGTCAAAAGAAAGGCAGTATCATCAACTGCTAATCATCAATTTATACAACCAATGAGAGCGAACTAGACGCGTTCTACAACTAGATGAAAGAAGTAATCTGCAACGAGAATTCCATCTACAAATTCGTTGTTGGAGACTTCAATGCCAAATTAGGAACGGCCAACGAAAATGAATATACCTACTCATTTGGGTACTTGGACGGTCTGTCCTCACGAGTTCTGCGGACCCCAGCACATTTGCCAGTCGTTCCTTTCACTCGCAATCGTCGTCAACGGTGAAGGTTTTATTGGAGGATGGTGGCGCGTGCGAGTCTCCTACCGCGATGTGTACAACAAATGTAGCTAAGAGTACAGCCGATTAATTTTGGTTACGGACACTTCCGCCAAACGTGTAGGTGGCCGTCCCAAGGGACGCCTGCATTCCCATGGAGTCCACTCTACAGTTCTTTTCATTCATCTGTCGTATGTCCTTCTCATTATGTGACCGTCCCATCGATGTCTATTCTCTTGGATCTCGAAGATGTGACAAATTTCGAAGATAAGAGCTTCGCATTTCGGCTAGATATTGAGAGTGCCGGTTATATTTCAGAAGACCTCGCTCAAGCGCTCTGTGAGTAGTGTGGAGTATTCTTGAAGATTCTTGAAGGTGGTTGTAGCATCAGCCCACGTCTCTGCAGCAGCGCTGAGAGGACCTTTGAATCGAGAAGGTGAGCGCGGATTTCCGGGTCCTTGAGTTGGTCGGTGGCTTCTTTGAGACGCCCGAATGCGGCCCGAAGCTGCTCTCCTTTTTTTATCTAGTTCCTCCTTCATGTTGTTTTCCATATTCATTCATCATCTAAGGTATACGTACGAGGTGGTCTCTGCAATGAGAGAGCCATCCAATTCAATTTTTTCGTCTTCGCACCATGAGTTTTTTCATTAACTGGGTCTTCTTCCGACTGGTCCGACATTTCTCCCTCTTTGAGCTAATTGATCAGCCTCTATGCTTCGCTGGTACTTTTTGAGAAGATGACGATGTCATCGGCGAAGCGAAGGTTTGACAGAAATTTTCTATCAATACGTATGTCTTTCTCATCCTAGTCGAGTGGACTTCATTATCAACTGCACTGCGGCCTTAAACAGCTTTTGAGATATTGTGTCGTCCAGTCGAACGGCTTTCCTATGGGCGTGGTAGGAGATTGATAGAAAAGTTGTGTTTTCGTAGTGCAGTTCTGGTAACACTCAGACAGAGTTCTTATGTGGGATGGGTGTACTCCCTGGTCGACAAGCGCTGATAGGTTTGCATTCATTTCGACACTTTGAAACGCTTTTTCATAGTCCACAAATGTTAGGACTGGAGGCAGATGATATTCCCTGACAAACTTAGATGACCCTGGACACAGTTTGGATGTCGTCTATGCAGCAAAATCCTTGTCGAAATCCTGCTTGCTCGGCTGGTTGCGCCTCATCCAATGTGCTTGATATGCGCAAGAGGATAATCTTCGTGCAGAGCTTGCGGGGTACACTCAATAATCATATCGGGCAATAGTTACGAAAAATCCCTTCGGTCACCTTTTCTTGGGCAGGATAACAGTGCGTGACGCCGTTCACTGATCTGGGATTTTTTTCCTTTTAAACATAGGCTGTATTATGGTTTGCGAGAAGTAAATGTAAGTTGTGGCTCCCAGCTTTAAGGAAATCGGCAGTAATATTATCAGGTCCTGGAGCTGTGCTTCATGCTTTCTATCGCAACTCGAACGGAAGAACTCCAGGTGGTTTTTCTCCAGCGGGGATGTTATGGTCCGGGACGGGGGTTGTGGAACGGGAAAAAGGTTGGTGTAGAATATTTCCATTATTAATTCCACATCATGGCGGGAAGTTTTGACGATCCCATCTTTGTTCATCAGTGCTGATAGCGGAACACTGCGAACACACAAGTGCAGACGACATTTTTTCAGACTGCTTCTTTTCTCTGCAGCTTCCACTAGTTTCTTCTGCCTGTGCCGATGTACATCTTCCTGCAAAACTGTCTGCAGCGGCATTTGTTACCAGCCATATTAAACGTGTTGCAGTAGGATCAAGATTCAGTTTCCTTCTTTTTTCGAGCAACTGCTTAGTAGCACTGGAGATGCGATCCGATGTTCTAGCTTCAGGAACTGAGGCGATTTCGGCACAGCTTTTCAGTCCTTCGACAAGCAGCTCGTAGTCTTCGGTCGAGTCTTCTTTAGACTGCCAGTCACGTTAGGACTGCGTTCAGAATATTCTCATCGTATACAGCTAGACTTTTTGTCTTGGTCGATGAAGTGAACTCTTTTCCAGCTTACAGCTGCATCGAATTTTCTCGCGAAGAAGGCGGTGAACAGAACCAGTACAGAATGATGGGACTATCGATATGCCAAGTAGGCACCATCTTCTCTTTGGCAGAACGTGGTCGATCTTCGCATGAATCATGCCTACTCCCATGTCCAGCGGCGGCTTCCCTTCTTCTGGGAAAAACGAGTTTCCATGGAAGAGGCGTGCTGCAGTCAGGGAGTCCTGCGAGACGGTCTCCATTCCTAGTTCTTCCTCCTAATCCAAAATTTCCGATCCTGTATTCGCTCTCGTTGGCCTTTTCTACTCTACCGTCGAAGTCTCACGACAACAAATTACAAATTTATGATATGCTTAATCATTGAGGATAATTTTCTCCAAATAATAGTAGAACGCACCTAATTCGTCATCAGCTGCTTCGGTCGTTGAGTAGCAATTGATGATTGTGATTTTCTTTTGAATCCCCAGTTGAAGACGGAGGACGGCTATGCAACGGGACAGAATCTCGTATGAGTCGGCCAGATGGAAATGGGCGGTTGAACGACATAGCCTACGTCGCTGACATTTCGTGACTTCTTCGTCTTGACGTCTTCTCCATGGATGGTGAGGGTCTTGCTGTTTAATTGGCGTTTGTTGCTATTCTTGGTTCTTGTTTCTTGTAGTGTGATCACACGAAATTTAATGCGATCTGCGGCTACGAGAGGTCGACGTCTGTGGAGATTGTTCTGGCATTATAAGTGCAGAGTACAAAACAATCTCGATGGTGTGTCGTGCGTGTGTTCGTCAGATCCGGTTGCATTGACGTCTTGCGTAACGCGAGATTTTGTGGCCTCTCACTGATCGTCTCATCGCCTGACCTCATAGACGGGAGCTCCCAGGGTGGGGGGGCACTGAAGCTGGCCTATTGCTGGTTCTGCAACTTGATCCTCCCTGAAGTTCTGACTTAACCATGCAAGGGCGTATCCATTTCTTCACCACGATGTGGATCCGAAGTGGTTATCTTTTCGGCGACGAATCTTTCACTCGGTCTTCCTACTAATTAATTAGGAGATCATGTTAAGACCAGAATCAGAGACGAATATAGGAATGAAGAAAGAGCCAACCGCTTGAGGACGATGTAGAATCCGCATCCGGAAATCCATTTTCCACTTTTTTTCTGTGGAAAATGAATATAGGATATGGAAATTTGGAATAGGAGACCGAAATAATAATGGAAACCGTTTTGTAGGACTTATTTCCTCAGCACATCTCTTCCATGGGAGCTCATGTTTTGAGAAGACAGAAAGCCGTCGATGGACATGGGAATCTCCTATCGACACGAATGGTGTGGAGATCGATCACACAGGGAAAAGCGGTTCAACAAAGCAGCACCAACTCGCTAAAACTGCTTACGACCGCAATGGAGGGGATAGGGAAGTGGTCCGATTGGGACAAGAAGGGACATGTACTGTGGAGGGTGTCCATAAAGTTTTTCGTTTTCGGGATAACCTCATCATTTTTTTTAAAGAGTGCCAGTGAAGCAGAGACGATGTTCGGTGAATTTAAGGAAGCAGGAAGAACGGTCGAAGTGAGCATAAAAAAGGCGAAGACCCAGTTTAATAAAATCCGTGGTATGACGACGAACTAATTGAACCGGATGGCTTTCTGATTACAGAAAGCACTTCATAGGTGTACCTTGGACGTTTAATGAATATGGAGAATAACACGAAAGAGGAGTTGAACAGGAGAGGGCGTGCAGCACTGGCCACATTCGAGACTCGTAAAAAAAGCCACCGACCAACAAGCACTCTGAAAACTCCGCACTCACTTTTTCAACTCGGCAGTCCCATCACCGATTTGTTATGCAGCAGAAACATAGGCTGGTGTACATCAATCACTTGAAGAACTCTGCGAATCACTCATAGACCGTTTAAACGATGTATTTCGAAATCTAACCGACACTTACAACGTTTACCCAGAAAGTGCAGCTCAAGTCTTTGAAATCTTTCTCATCAACGGGGTTCAACAAAATGCACATCTATTGCAAACCAGAAGCGGGCCGTGACGTAATAGGAAAGACAAATGATAGATGGGCGAAAAGAACAAGGGAGTGGGCCAACAGAATGCAAGCGCCCTCTTGAAAGACCACCAAACGATGAGCGGACCTGTTCCGTCAACCGTGTAATTCACAGGTAGAAACGCTTTTAGGAATGGGTAATGGGGTCTGCCGATGTCACGGAAGCGCTGTTGATGACTCCATCGCGAATGAGGAGGGAATGGGTATTGTGCTCGAACCTGGAATACTAATGAAGAGACGCCGTCCATGTATCCAAGTAAGTAAGAGTCTAGATATTGTGAAGGGGAAATTATCTATTTGGAAAGAAATTCTACAGTTCAAGCCAATCAAAAAAAGTCTATTCAATAAGAATACTAATACAGATACTTCTTCTGTTCTCGGCAATGTAAGCCAGCACTTTGTTCGTTCACTTCGTTGTTTCACTTTTTATTTTTGCCTACTACAATTTCTACTGCAGGGTATTAAGCGAAATACAACCACAACGTTGCTGAGATATTTGATGGTACCGTTGAGATATATACCGTTGGTAGTGAATGCGTCACCCCTCAGAAAGGGTAATAGCGCGTTCGTTCCCCTCCGCACACACCTGCGGTCCGGAGTTTTGCAAATATCATTTCGTTGTTTTGCAATTAACATACATAGATGTGATCTAGCTGGTGTATTTAGGTGTGTTCGGCTGTAGCTTTATTGTCTGTCTTTTCTTCTCATAGACTCCTCGAATGCTGGTCAACATGATTCATCTGAAATCTCAAGATAATTATGCTAAGATATTCCTTGCCCTTCACTAGACAGTCATCGGCGGGATGTTGTGAATCAGTGGGACGTTTCCTCGCTGTTCATTCACAGACAGAGGAATTCCACACACGACATAAATGTTGTATAAATAAAAATGATTGAATTACGGGAAGTACACCAACCAAAAAATGAAAGATTTGTACCGATAAAAATTGGACCAGCAAAAGCCATTCAATATTTTTTTCAAACTGACCGTCCTTTAACCTCGGCATGAATATTCATTAGCTAACACGAGGTCGAAAGAAAGGTTTATTCGGCTAACGCTTGGAAGACATTGATTATTGGTGCTGAGCTCAAATGACGGTCGGTTTGAAGAAAATATTGGTTTACTACTCGCTACGTGCTAGCTAATGGAATACCGAGTGCTACATGATGGACTGTCCGTTGAAAAACAAATAATTACCAACGGGCAATCAGTATCAACAACAACCGTCCAGCACAAAGAGCGCTGCCGGGTGAGGTTTCCTCATTCGAGCGGTGCTTCAACTAAGACTTTCAAACGATTTCGTAAGCCCACATTTTCCTATTGTTGATGAAATTGAACTTTAGTATCACTTTAGGCAAAGCAACAGTTTTAGGCTAGTTAATAAAGAACTGATGACACAGCACCTCTTAAAAGTGCGCCATGAATTAAATTCCACTTGTATCACTTCAGGGTGGATTGGATTCATGTTTATCCTGCACAGTAGCGTGTAGGTACCTAGAGATCTACCAGCTGAGTCCTTTTTCTTTTTCCAAACTGTCACCCAGCGTTTTGCCGAGCCTGAAGGAATGGAAGACGTGACAACGTGGCTGCTTCGGGAGCGAGATTAAACCAGAGATCCTATGAGCATTGTAGGATGCCTCCATTATTAGTACAAGAACTTTCAAGGTGTGTTACACCGAGTTTTAATGACCCAATAGCCGTTGTAAATGTAAGCACAGCTTGTATTGATGGAATGGGTAAAGTTCCCTATATTATAGTTCAGAGCTCTTAAATACGCTAGTTTTTCTGGTCGACACGCACACAGAGCCTCGTGTAAAGGATAGTTTGTAGGGTTATGATATGGTCATAACTCGTGTCGTAGTTGGACTTTAGGGTGGGAGTGCATTTATCTTCCATTTTACCATTCTGTTGGTACTGAACCTCCGCTGCACACCACCACTCGACTCTCAAGCACTTTCTACTCAGTCAAGCAGAAAACAATTTGAGAATGAAAGGAAAGGATGAAGCTTCCTGGGTTGATCAATCTTTTCATGATGCGCTGCGATTCGGTTCCATTACTCATCCTAAGCGTGGTTCAGATGTGAGTACTGAAGAGCAGCTCTAAGTATTATCGTCAATAACATTGTTGCTTGTGCTGCGCGCCCGCCAAAATCAAGTTAACACATAAAACTGAGAAGGAATTTACGTACCGATTTCATTCCATCACTAGACGATTTCAAGTGCTCTGAAGTCAAATTTCTTGATATTTTTAAAAATCTTTGGCTAAAAGTCAGTACCCTTTCAAAGAAATCTAAAACATATGCGCGAAGAACTCTTGGAGCATTCTGGATCAATTCCGAAAATCCAAAAACGGACCTCAAGGGAAGTGTCTTAGGATCACGCGTGAGCTCGCGCCATCCTTCAGGCTGATCTCTTCTGACCAGAGCCAAGCACATTCGTCGCCTATGTGCGGCCGCTCTCCGTCAAATAACAGGAGAGCGTACAAAGAACAAAACGATGAGTCTTTAAAAAGAAGCTGTTTACTATGCGAATAAAAACTTTCTCTATTAAGTATTCTGCCGACGAAATGAAACTGTGTAACTGAGTAGATCGCGAAACCGCCGAAACGTCGGTGAGTATTGCATGGAATAAATCTTATTGCCAACAACCTCCTGTCTCCTCATCAAGAAAACAGTGCATTTGTTGGCCAAATATTTCCCACTTTTGCCTTGCTGGTATTTGATTGCAGTCAATATCCTGGCTCAAATTGTGGCCTCATGTTGACGTTTTTCCAACTACAATTTTCTTTTCAATGTTCGTTCTTGGGATAATCGCTTCGACAATTCCACGAGAACTCTCACTGACTACTTGGAAACTCTGAATATAAACAATGTAAGATTAGAGAACTTGGAACTGTTGCAGTGTTTATGAAATGTGCTGGATATCACTACCACCTCACTGAAATTCTTCTTGAAGAACAGCACATGAGAAAGTTTTAAAACCCAGATATGTGCCAGCGAGCGAAGTTCAGTGGACCAAGTGGAGCGAGGAGCATCGTACATGCCATAAAACGCGTATGGTCACGGGATTGATCCCGCTCGAGGTTAAGCAAAATTCCCATTCCTCTAAGAGTCAGCATATTGGTAACAGAACTTTCTAGGGCAAGCTTCCTCCATTTAGTACAGAGAATGGGTCAAATGAAAGAAGTGCTACGATTCTCATTATATGTGAGGCAGGATCACATAAATAAATGAATACATAGGTAAATGGAAATAAGCCTTTAAATACTTAAAGAAACTTGGACGATTATTTCCTTGTTTAGGTTGAGAAGTCCACCAGATTAGCATTATTGAAGACCCAATTAAAAGATAATAGGCTGAATTATTGTTGAAGAAAAAGGGATACTTTCCAACATGGAATTATTCCTGGAACTTCCGAAAAAAAAACTGATCGGCTTACTTCTTATCTACTGCCTAGTACAATCTTCACGGTAGGGTGTTATGCCAAATCAACTACAACGATGCTGAGATATTCCCAAAAAAACTTCGCAGTAAATACAAAAGTAAATATTGTGATTTCGACTGCAGCTTCAGCTTAACTTTGCTCTGTGCCGATGTGGGCTCAGCAAATCAATCCCGCCGACGGGTGATTGCTGATGACAGTGGTAGATGGAAAAACTCGCTGAGAGAAACGCAGAGCAAGGGTCTCTGTGGCGTAGTGTGTAGTGCGCGAGCCCCGGCGAAAGGGGAAATCGTGGTTCGATCTGTCTTGAGCTCAAAGTTTTGCGAATATCTCAGCATCGTTGTAGCTGATCGGTTCATTCACTCTGCATCTTTATTAGCACTCATTCCATTTTTTCTTCGATATCACTATTACCGTCGTCGCTTCTTTTATTGCTATTAGTGTCATTGCTATTATTTTTATTAGAAATCATTTTTTATTGCCGTTACTTTTCCATTATTGTCAGCAGTTAGTGTCAACGGTTAGCGCGTCGGTTCGTTGCTTTTCCATTATTGTTGTCACTATTATTAATATTCACCGCTGTCATCCATCACCGATGGAATAACTGTGAATTCATTCATTATTTCGGTGGCACATAGTTGCCGTTTTCAATACGTTCTATCGCCTTTTTTCAAGCCGGAACGTAAGGTATTCTCTGTTCGTGGAAAGCTCGTTTCCTTCATGAGTGTGGCTTAGAAACTTAAAAAAAAGCGTTAATCCATTCACTTTTCCAGCTTGAATTTCTCGAGAGTGCTCCAAATCCTCATGAGTTAAGGTAGTTTTGGGAAGAAGAATGAATGCTTTTGGAAAGGTTCGAGAGTTCGATAAAGCTGAAAACTTTCCCCATTCACCTAAGCTTTCTTCTTCTTTTCTCAGAAGCTATTGCAGTATTGTCATTAAGAACATTGCCGTTTTTAACCTTTTTGCTACTGCCTACTATTTTTGATGGCAGGGTATATTGCGAAATATAACTTCAACGAAGCTGAGATGTTTGCAAAACTCTGGACCGCAGGTGCCTATGGTGGGGAACGAACGCGCTATTGTCCTTTCCGGGGAGTAACGCGCTCACCACCACACCATGCGGGTCCTTTGTTTCGCCTGTCTCTCAGCTAGTTCTATCGATCTTTTTGCCATCAGCAATCACCCGTCAACGGGATTGATCTGGGGAGCCCAAATCGGCATTGAACCCAGTTAAGCTGAGGCTATAGTTATAATCACAATTTTAACCTTTTTGCTACTGCCTACTATTTTTGATGGCAGGGTATATTGCGAAATATAACTTCAACGAAGCTGAGATGTTTGCAAAACTCTGGACCGCAGGTGCCTATGGTGGGGAACGAACGCGCTATTGCCCTTTCCGGGGAGTAACGCGTTCACCACCACACCATGCGGGTCCTTTGTTTCGCCTGTCTCTCAGCTAGTTCTATCGATCTTTTTGCCATCAGCAATCACCCGTCAACGTATTGCCGTTTTTTGTTACCTGTATTAATCTTAACTTTTTATTTACTACCTAATACAATTTTTTCACGGCAGGGCATTATGTGAAATACAACCACAATGATGCTGAGATATTTGCAAAACTCCCGACTGCAGATGTCCGTTGTGGGAAACGAGCGCGCCATTACCATTTCCGGGGTCTAACGCGTTCACCACCACACTATGCTGGTGCTTCGTTTCGCATGTGTCTCAGCTAGTTAATTTTACTAGTATTAATTACTAGTATTACCGTTTTCACTATTTTTTACCATTATTCCATTCTCATTTTTCCTCAACTGATGAACTCGAATCGTTATTCTCAAGGGTAACCAAATGCGTTAGCAGATGAAATAGGAAGAGTGGGTGACGGCTAAGCGCTGAGCAGCAGTGACGTTTTAAAGACTTTCCCTACGATGTAGATGGATCTAAATACTCTAATCCTTTCACCTTGTCGGACCTACCTCTAACTGCCACAAGTACGTAATCACACTCCTTCGTGAATGGGTTTGTTTGCGTGAACGGAAATTATATCCTACACATCTCAATTCGATGAGGAGCATATAATCAAGTGATTTAGAATTACATGACGATGACGTGGTAGTGATGTCCTTGAATAAAGAAATTACATGTGTACTTTGGAAGAGTCCTAGAAACGACAGTACCTAGTTAATTAACGATCAGTACCTTCTGGTTGTGAAGGCAAAGGGTCTCAAACAAAAACAACTTCTGTTATTTTTCGAGTGAGCAATGCTTAGTGAACACTTCGGATGTGTCACAGTGACAATGAACCTGGGAATTGTACTGAGGTTCACTAGACTTGCACTCTAACTAAAGAGATTTCCAGTGATAGGAATGTTCAGTCATTTCATTGGATGCAGGCGTTGCTACATCATTTACGACGGGCACTGGAAACTTAATGAACATTGTTAGAGAAACTCTTCGGCAACATTTCGCCCTCGAGTAATATTCGTTATAAATAAATTGAAGGAATTTACATCGAATTAATTGAATGGAGTGGTTGAAACACATAAAATATGACTGAATTCATGGAAGACTTTACAGCTACGAGGAAAAGCTTCGTGATGGAATTTGAATGAAGTTATTTTCAAGTGTGGTGCTGAGGTGGCTTTTTCATCGCAAGCATTCTGGATGGATAAACTCCAAAAATCCAAAAAACGAACAGTGAGGAGGAATGTCCTAGAATCACCAGTGATCTCGCGCCATGCCCTAGGCTGGTTTTTTGACCTCAGCCCGGCACATTTCTCATCCATATGGGACTATGCAGGCTGTTTATTATGCGAATGATAATTTATGCGTTAAGTTTTGTCTGCTGAGGTTATCAAAGTGTTCGACTGATTGGATGGCATGTCTTTGACGCTTCCGTACTCTGATTAAAAAGGTGTGTTATGACGAAATCGTGTTTGCTCATCAAGAAAAACAGTGGATTAATGATCGATGCCGAGGCTAAAAAAATAGTTACGGGATTTGCTAAATCTTAGTCATTTTTCTGGTACAATGGGAAAACGTGTTCCACATTTGAAACTAATAGTTCTTAGAACTCCTCTACCCAGGATATTTCGTCCACAAATGTGTTTAGAGCGTTCGTTTCTTTCCATTGAAAAGTTGGTTCTTCATATTCTATGAGAAGTTTGAAAATTTCAAGTGAAATCGATTTCTGTTGAACTCTATCCGTCTACGTTTTATTTTCTGCCTACTACAATTTTCACAGCAAGATATTATGCGAAATACAACCACAACGATGCTTAGATATTTGTAAAACTCCGGACATCAGGTGTCTGCGGTGGGGAACGAACGCTTTATTAGCCTTTCCGAGGTCTAACGCGTTCACCAGCACACCATGCGAGTCCTTCGTTTCGCCTGTCTCTCAGCTAGTTCATAGCTTTGTAAATATCATTCACCATTCACTTGGAGGACAAAAATGATGAGCAGTACCTTTTCGCAAATTTTCTAAATGTTCTTCTGAGAGACCATTCGAAGAAAACAGAAATCAATCTCGTATCAAAGTTGAAACGGTCCTACATGTTTTTAAAAAATCAGGTCCCACCTAATTTAATT
The DNA here is from genome assembly GCA_018806985.1 of Angiostrongylus vasorum. Classification (NCBI taxonomy): domain Eukaryota; kingdom Metazoa; phylum Nematoda; class Chromadorea; order Rhabditida; family Metastrongylidae; genus Angiostrongylus; species Angiostrongylus vasorum. Next base: position 397,469 of record JADANN010000213.1, read on the forward strand.
CGCCTTGCAGGTTCATTCTTAACTTCCGAGCTTTCCTAACGTGTATCATGAAAAGTCTCCAGATTCTGAAAACTAGAAGTTTTGAACACTTTTCACTTGCACTTCTTTTAAATCCTTTACATCACCTCTCGTCGCAGCTTATTTTATTGTTTCTTTTTTACGTAGTGAATTCTTTTATTATCATATTTTATTATTTTATTTGAATTTATTCTCTATTTATCTGGTGAATTAAACCGTAGAACTGCACTAGTATTCATATCCTCACAATGGAAATCTCTATTATAGTCTCTGTTATAAAGATAAGGCTCTCGGCGTTGATCAATCCCTGAGGGATACTCCATGCATTAGACTTCATTAAGCATCGTTGGAGGGGAAAGGATGTATATCTGTCCTTTACAATGACTCGCAGTGGCTTACCGATGTATCGAGTCAGTGCTGCTATTCTCCCAAACAAATACGGTACCAATTTTTCCGACCCCGGAGTGATGAAAGGCTTAGTGAACCACGAGCACGGAGATCGATCCCATGTATGATGTTCCAGGGCGCCTCCGACCAGTGGCCCGTACGCCCCATCTTTAACTGTTATATCGAGAAAAAAGTACCGTCAATGATTTCTAGCATCAGAAAAGTCTTATACGCTTTCACGACTCTGATTTTGAGCGACATAGCACGTAAAGAGTTACCTGAAGTTTCAGAATTGCATCGTAGTCGTTTCTTCATTCTTCTGAGCAAATGGGGGATTTTTTTTATTATTTTCTTCATACATATCATGCCGATCCCAGTGCTTCCTTCATAGTGGTCTGTGGATTTGCATACAAGATCGGCTGTCGATTGACATTTTGACGTGACATTTGATAATTCTCGTATTTTCTATGAATGTCGTCGAATTCTGGCTTAGTCGATCCTCCCTGAAATACCTGAATAACCGTGCTATGACGTTCCTGTAGATGGTGATAATGAAAAAATCTTGCGACTAATTCTCTTCCAACTCCACGTCAATTACTATTATTATAATTTTTGACTTATTATTTACTGCCTACTCTTTTTAGCGGCAGGGTATGTATTGCGAAATATAACTTTATATAATAAAAGAAAATAACTTTAAAGTTATATTTCGCAGTACATACCCTGCCGCTAAAAAGAGTAGGCAGTAAATAATAAGTCGAAAAATTGTGATTATAACTGCAGCCTCAGCCTAACTGGGTTCGTTGCCGATTTTGGTCCCCCCAGATCAATCCCGCTGGCGGGTGATTGCTGATGGCAAAAGATCAATAGAACTAGCTGAGAGACAGGCGAAACGAAGGACCCGCATGGTGTGGTGGTGAGCGCGCTACTCCCCGGAAAGGACAATAGTGCGTTCGTTCCCCACCGTAGACACCTGCGGTCCGGAGTTTTGCAAATATCTCAGCATCATTAAACTATTATTATATTTATTTATTATCCACTTATCCACTTTATCCCTTATGACAACTACAATTTGGTGAATCGCTGTCAAGGGGCTTCGGAGTGTCTATCGATCTAGTGACAATAAGCTGCAATCTTTGTTTTTCTTCTGTGCTTTCGCTGGTAGTATAAATGTTCTGAGGGTGACACGTAGATGTGGCTCCGATTGACCCTTTTATGTTGTTAATGTTTAAGGAGAAAAAATAAATAGTACGTGCCAATGATAAGCAGGCTTGGGCCTTAGGAGATGTTGAACAGGAGTTCACGGGGTTCATAAGCTTTTCCTCATTACTAAAATCATCGATTTCGTATGGCACAAAGCTCGCAGTGTTTCAAAGCGGTCTACACAATAAACGGTGTCGTTGGTTGGAGCGGTGGACTGGGCAGAGTGCTTTATCTATCTTCTATCGAATTAGTGGAAGCTTTACCGTGACAATGACAGTCATATTCAATATTTTCACTACGACAATGGTTTAGTCATATTCGATAGTTTATGGGCGTCCAAGGCATACAGAGAAGTTTAATTCTTTGAAAGGTATGGTTTTTCCTTAAAAACTTAGATTAAGGGACAATGGCTTACTTGGGAGTTCTTAAAAGCAACATTCTATTAAGGTTGGCATTGATGGATAACTTGTTGTGTTTTGACAACATGACCAATACTGGCTGCTTCGGAAATAATTACTAGTAAAGCGCTTCTTTCATGCACCTTTTTCAAAGCAATCTTTTTCTTTCTTTCTTTCTTACTTTTTCTTTCTCTTTTCTTTTTCTTTTGTTCGCAGCCTGTTTCAGAACTTGTGAAACACCATCAGATTTACATGGCACCGTAGTTCTCAAAGACCGCAGCTGAATTACTGCCCCACAATTTCCATCCATTTCTTCAAACCGATAAGCTTCTGCTAGAACATAGTTGTCATAGAGTTCTTTCTCCACGAAGGCCTTGTCTTCCGCTACGATTACGTAACAACTTCTTAGGGGTTTCAGTTATCGGAGAGAGACACGAAATCGGAAATGTGCGGCGCTAGGTCTCGTGAATTGGTGAAATTAATGCTTTCGCTAACCACTTCTCACATATTTGTTGACGAAAGAAAGTCCACAAAGCCTAAGCCCAAGAGTCGTTATTATAGCAAATCATTATTATTACCATCATTGCAATTAAAGCTGTAATTACTGTCCTTGTCACTATTATTCTTATTGTTATTATTATTACCATTATTATTATTATTAAAAATGCTTATCTTCTCTTTAAATTCGCAATTCCTTCAACACTTCATACACCATCTCTATACTTCGTTTCCAGACCGTGTCTTAATCATCGCTTTCTTTTTTCACTACGTCTTTTTTCCTGCTTTGAAATTACGTTCTTTCTAGAACTTAGTCTCCCTCTTCTTTCCCCCTCATACTTTTTTTGCCACTATATCTTTATTAGATTTACTCCATTCTATTTTTAACTTTCTACAACTTATTCTTTCCTTTCTATTCACTACTTTTTTTGACGGGCGCATGTAGCACAGCGATCGGAGGCGCCATGCATATACATGGGATCTATCCCCGACCACAAGGCTCACCAAACCTTCCATCCTTCCGGGATCAGCAAATTGGTGCCAGATTTGTCTGAGAGGATAGCAGCACTTTGATATAACGGTAGGCCACCGCGAGTCATTGTAAAGTCAGATACGTATGCAGTCACCTCCAGCTATTCTTAATGAAGACGAATGCATGACGAATCCCTCAAGGATTGATCAACGCCGAGAGCTCTATCTTTTTAATCTTTATTTTCTTGATGAGCACACACGAGGTTGTTACCAACAAGATTTATTCACTACAATACTGGCTAACGTCTCGGAAATTTCGTCTTCATCGGAGCCTGGATGGGTCGAAGATCCGCAATCTGAATTCTCAAACACTTCCGTAACCTCAGCAGACAAAACGTTATGTATAAATTTTTGTTCGTAAAGTGAACAGCTTCCCTTAGTTGCTCAGCGTTTTGTTCTTTTTAAGTCCTACAGTTATTTGGTGGAGATTAGTCGCACAGAGTTTTATAAGGGCGAAGAATGTGCGTGTCTCAGGTCAAAAAAATCGATCTGGGATATGGCGCGGGATTACACGGCTCTCCTCACTGCCGTTCGTTTTTTGGATTTTTCGGATTTCGCGCCGATCTTTTAGTTTCCTGTGCGAGGATAGTTACTTTCACTTTAAAATCTTCTCCGTTATTTTTTTTATTGTTTGTGTTGACTGTTCTACTCTTTGCCATCTCCGTCAGAAGCCAACGAATCGCAGGCGTCTTTCTTTTCACCAATTTCTCAATTGACCCAGATAGTGGTTATCACGGGTTTGAAGCCCAGTTGAGCGTCCGAGTTTTGCTAATATGCTAGGATCGTTTTTTGGTTGTATTTTACATAATACCTGCCATGAAGAAGGAATGGGCAGTAAGTAAGAGTTAAGGCATTGTGATTGTGACCTATTTATGTTTGTATAGGTTGCTGTTTTGGTAGCTTCTCATATAATTGTTTATATTCTTGTTGATCCCGTCCCAACGGTTTATCGCTTCATCGTGGCTGGAAGGTGTTCCTCGGTGTCGTGCTGCGATGTACAGCGGGAGGATTCGTTCCTCCAGCAAGATCTCCAAGCTGGGAAGTAGCCTGGTGTTTTTCACCAGGAACCCTAGCTAAGAGTAAACCAGTACCAGGATCCACTATTGTCCTGGTATGAAACTAGTCACACGGTGGTAAGTCTCCCTCTGATCCACAAGTGCGGCGACTGCCTCTGGTGGTGACGACCTGAGCAGGCTTAGGCCAGGCTAACCTCGGGACTCCAGAGAACCACAATGGCTAGACCAGCAAAACTCCTAAAAAGCGGAAATTATGTTGGGCCCGCACAACAGGCGAAGGCGGGTCATCCAAGTATCCAAGTAAGTATTCTCGTTGATCAAACATGAGGTGTTATTTTATTATTTATTCAAGAACAAGCAGACGTTTTGGCGGATTCCGCCTTCCTCAGAATCTGGAAAGGTAAAGTTGTCCGAAATCTACCCGGCCAAACACTTCCATAACCAAACAGAGGAAATACTAAACCAAGATTTCAATCACATTGAACACAGAATAGTTTCATTGCACCGCTTTCTATGAGTCTTCCACTGAACATGTCACGTAGAGGCCAACCACACAGAGTTCGTATGGAAGCCTAATGTGCTTCTCATAGATATCTATATTTTATGTTCATCATCTTTTTGCTTTTCATACACTTTTTATTTTCGCGCTCTATATCCCTGTCTTCTTGACACCACATGAGCAATTATTTTCATTTATCTTGTTCTCAGAATAGAAATAGTTTTTATAAAAAATTATTATAAGGCCATTCTTACAAGTGTTGAGAGCTAACAATAAATTTTCATTATGTAATCAAAATATTAGATGTTAATGAAATGAACTGTTCATGCGGAATTTTCTAGTTAGCGAACAAAACAAAGCACCTTTGTTCTGTACATGGGGATTTCTTTGAAATTTATCCCTAAGAAAGCTTAACAATTTCATTTTTCACTGTTCTTCTCGATGAATAGACACCAAATTGTTATTACAGTATCTTCTAGCACATATTGGCTGACGTTTCGGCGTTTTAGCCTTCTTCGGAGCCTGGAAGAGTCAAATTGACCCGTAACCTACTCAACTAAAAAACATTCATAACCTTAGAGGACAGGACTTGGTACACAAATGTCATCCGAAAAGTAAAGACCTCCTTTGAAACAGTCACTGTTTTACAACCACAATGACGCCGAGATATGAGCAAAGCTCGAAATCTCAACTGGACTTTGAACTCGTGATTGCCTTTCCGTTGGTTCACGTGTTGTCCGTAGCACCAGCGATGGCCTTGATTTGCCTTTCGCTCAGCCAGTTTTCTACTCAAACATTGGCATCAGCAATCAACAGTCAACGGTAGTGATCTGGGTAGCGCAAATCGGTATTGAACCCAATTAAGCTAAGGCTGCAGTCGAAATTACCATTTTGTTCTCTATAAGTCTTCCAGTTATTTGTTGGAGACCAGCCGCACAGGCTCTTACATGGGAATGACCGCCGAAACGTCAGCTATTGTGAGTGAATAAATAGTGTAATAACAACGCTGTCTACTCATCAAGAAAAACAGTGAACTATTGACCACTACCGAGGGTGAAAGAAAATTGGCCCTGAGATATGCCACTTTTATTTCTACCCCAACGGATGTGTTTACGCTTAGTTGCTACAGGAAGCCAGATGTATAGCATAATTTTGATTGTAAAGGGTGAAGAAGGAAAAAGAAGAAAAAAATAAAGCGAAGAGAGGAAAAAAAGTGGATAGCACGTGACGTTTGAAAAAACGAGTGTCGATTGTTAACCAACCAATCACCAAGTGCTCATTGAACAGTTAGTTGTCTTTTTTGTAAATTTCACTTTATACTTATTCATTTTAAGACCAACACCCACGTACGTTCTCTGTTGTCTTTTGACAAAAATCCACTTATGGAGCCTACAAAATACTTGTGGAAGATGTATGCGCAGATCAACTGAATGATGACCTACCATCTCTTCAAAAGCAGTAGGACCCTTCTTTTTTAAACCTAGGAGTTTCTGGGAAAAACTTGGCCTAGATCATTTCTGTAGGGTACGGAAGACGTGAAATGCAAAGCACTTGTTTTTTAAAATGAGACTTTAACCTCTTTAAAAATTATCAACACTCTCTTGGGTTATCATATTAACACGAGGTTGGTGAGAAGTAACAATCGGCTAACATTTGTAGCATTTAGATTGTCCGGAAGAGATCTGTATGGATCTCTGCTTAACAGTTATTTCCGAATCCCTTAAATGAAATGGATGTGGTCGTAGACATTTTTTCCGATTCGTCGAAGACATATGTGTTCCCGTGTTATCGTGATGCATTTCTTCATACATCTTATTTTTTTCTACGGGCTAATTCTGACTGGACCCAGTTGATTGCTTGCTCTAAGTTGTTCAGTTGTGAGCGGTACCTGTTCAGTTAGGTTTCTTTAACTAGCACCTCAAAGAATATGATTCCATTCCACTTTCAACACAAGTACTGACCAAACATTTTTCAGATACACGTCGAATTTTGTTGTGAAGAAGGCTTCCTAATCGCTCATAGAGAGCTATTTCTTTTGTTTGAAATTATTATGTTGGACCCATTTTCGTCTCCCGTGCTCGTCGGAATCAGAAATGTGTTGGTTTTCTTGCGCCCTAAGAAAAAAAGTCTGGTGCTTATGATTGATAAATCATTTCGGACATCTTCATGACACATTATATAGGGTTCAGTAAGCCTCGGATACTGCTGTTATGGTCTTAAAACGTTTTACTGGTGAATGCCAGGTGTTCGAATTCGGTCTTTCCTGTCGTTCGATAGCACTCGCTCCTAAAGAAATTTCATCGCTATCCGTCTTGGAGTTGTCGGATTCGCTAGGTGTTTACGTGAGGCTCTAATCAACCTCTTACATGCTTACTAGTTAGTTCATTGCAGCTTTATGTCGAATCGACATGTCGGACATAATTCGAACAGAGCAATCACACATGCGCACGTTTACGTCAATACTGTGATGTGGGCGTGGAAGAGGTAGGTTAATCCAGTGGCTACAGCAGAGATACGTAGTCTATCTTCTATAAATCTACGTATCTCTTCATCCAATTTTTTTTGTTTATTACAGTGTCAGGAACTTTATCATCAGTGAAAAAAATGCGACATATCCATGCTTCGGACTCAGCATATTAGTTTTCTTTGTATGGTAAATAATGGGAGGTGTGCTTCGCAATGATTAGAGATGCCCTAAAATGAATATGTGGACTTTGGTTCGATCCCTCCACGATGACAAATCAAGCGCTTAATCCCTTTGGATTTGGAGACTTGTTAACACATTCAAGAGGATAAAAAAACTGATTTTACAAATTGGTAAGGCGCCACAAATCATCGCAAAAGTCAAATAGGCATTCAGTCACCTTTGCGGTGCTCTATGGAGCCGAGTGTGTGGCGCGCTCTTGACGTACTTGTAACAGACTTCGCCCAACTGCTCTGAGAGCATCTTTCTCAAACGCCCTTGATATTCTAATCGTTTAGACAGAAATTTTCTGGAAAAGAAACATTAATAGGGCAGAAAATGTCGGGAATGACGCATTCGGTGATGTCATCGTGTCGTATGAGGGATATCTCGCTCGTTCAATCGCTCGTCGCTCGAAGTACACGCCTCAAGCTAGAAGAACAAAAAAAAGCAGCTTGCGGCCTTCAGGAACTTCAGGATTTCTTCTTGTTAAGATAAGAATTAGATACGATGATAGTAGAAATCCGTAAGTTTTAATGATTTTTTATTTTAGTTCGTAAAAGATAGGATCCATATGCAGCGTGTGCAGCACCGTGATTAGAGATTCCTTTTGAGATACACTTGGTTCAATCTCACGCCCTATGCAAACCTTGCCCTTTATCCCAATGAGATTGACAAATTGGAAGCAGAGTTGTATTCGAGTATGAAAACACTGACTCTATATATACTTCATACTGACTATACTAACTGTACTGACATCATACATCGGTAGATCCGAATGTTATTGTGTGGGCCAAATATGCATTCAATTGGGTTAGCGATGAACGCTTGATCCCTTATCTCTTATGGATTCGAGTCAGTGCATATGGTCGCAAATGAATTAAATACTAACAGATCAGAACTGTCGTCCTGTGGTAAAAAAAAAGGTCTGTTGTGTGTGACAATTAGTTGCACTTGCTTGACATGGATGCATGTATGTATGTATGTATATCCGTATATGCGTATACATGTCCATGTGTGTGTGTGTGTGTGTGTGTGTGTGTGTGTGTGTGTGCTGTGTGTGTGTGTGTGTGTGTGTGTGTGTGTGTGTGTGTGTGTGTGTGTGTGTGTGTGTGTGTGTGTGTGTGTGTGTGTGTGTGTGTGTGTGTGTTCTTTCGGTGGTGGTGACGTTATGGAGCTGGCGGAGGAGGAGGGGGCGGACGTGGGGGGCGGAGCGTGCAGCTCGTAAGTTGACGTCACGTCATCTGGAAGAGGTTTACCGCCGACGATGACATCTCAATCTGCGACGTCTTCGACATCATTGATACTCATCGATCTCATGGCTTTCATCATTGAGCTAAGATAAATCGCATAAGTCATTCGCGTAGCTTTCAGGACTCAGAAATTTGTTCACGGAAGTACCTACAACATTCGATAGGTAGCCAAGGAGTCTTGGCTACGCTCTTTTGCGAACGTTTTTTGAAACACATTACTATCTGGACAGCTCTTAGATGGTTTTTTCTTTCGAGCAATAAATAGAATTGCGGGGTAGAAGTCCCAATTCTGGAAGCGTCATTTACTAAATGCTCCTCGATTCCCTTAATAATGTGGACTCTTCAGATGGCTCCATCAAAAGAAATTAGTGCTAGAATACCTTCAGAAGTATTATAGCAGTAATGAGGAGTCATTTCTACTGCATTTTTACTAAACTTGGCCTATTCAATCGAAATGAACCGTCAGAGTCGTCATGAACAAAAAAAAATGAGCGAATGTTTGAATCGGTTTGCTCGCTCACTTGAACAAACCTCGATTCGTCGCAGAGAATTCTTTTTTGTTATCAAAATTAACGTTACTAAGCAATGCGAACATTCCAGATAATTGAATATTTACAAGAACGTCGCAGTATGGGCAATGGTTGAGCGTTTTCCAACTTCATCAGTTGTCGTTTTCAAGTTTAATCTGCTTGCTCATTTATTTTCCCTTCCTTATCCAATTTTTTCTATTCTAATAGAAGTTATAAATCTCCCGAGATTTCAAAGACCGGCTTTCATTTAATCCCGGTATGATTAGTCAACATGTGCTTAGATTGTTGAGCTTGCACAAAGTTGTTATACAACTTTTATTCGGCTAACGTGTTAACGTCTTCTTATTCATGAGAGCCGATATTCTTTCGATTGCTTGCTCTAACGTGCCCATGTTATTTGCTTGTCAATAGAATCGATATGTTATGAAAAATGCGAGGACTTCCTTTAAAACAAATTTTCCATCAATGCTTGGTCGCTGCATTAACACACAACGCCCAAGATGCATTGTGTGCGATGCATGCGTTGGAGCTAGCAATGGGAACGAAGTGCATTTGTAATTATTTCCTTTCATTCTCAGTGGTTCACTTGTCTATACGAAGCTTTTTTTATCGCGCTTTTTGTATTCATTCGCAACATATCAAACACAAATGTTTTGTCAATCATTGCCTATAAAAGTCTATCCTTTGCGTTTTCAACTTTTGTTTTCTACCTGTTCTTTTTTCGTAACAAGTACGATGTGGGTTACAAACATAGGGATGCTGAGATTTGTGCGAAGCTATAAACCTCAAATGGGCTTTGAACCAGAGATTTCCCTTACCAGGCTCACTTAATATCGAACACACCAACCGAGGCCTTTGCTTTTGCCTTTCTCAACCATGCTTGATAGATATCACATGAGCCTCCAGTAGTGGTAATCGCCGAAGCCCAACTGAGGTTTTTTTGCGGATATCTCGGCATCGTTGTGGTTCCATTCGCGGCACTTAATAATGGACAAAAAAAATTGCTGATGGTGAGAACGCCCGTAGGAAGTTGTCTGCCGAGAGGGTGCGAAAGTGTCTAGTTGAACGCTGAAGTTCGACACTTAGAAGCGCCTTTTGCCTACTTGGATAGTTGGACGGCCCGTCCTCACTACTTACGCGGGGCGCAGCATACTCTCCATTTTTCACAATTCCGCTGGTTTAGCCATTCTGTTTCCCTGGAATCTCGAGGTCAGCCTGGCCAAAGTCTGCCCCAGGTCTTCACCACGACAGGCAGTGGCAGACCTTGTGGATCAGAGGAAGATTTGCCACCATGTGACTTTGATACCAGGATGGTGGTGGATCCTGGTATTGGTTTACTCTTGGCTAGCCTTCCTAATGGAAACGCCAGACTCCTCAGCCTGGGATACCCTGTCAGGGGGTCAATCCCCCCACTCTCCCACCCCTGCACATCGCTGCCCGACACCAAGGAACACCTCGCAACCACGATGAGGCGGTAAACCGTTGAGACGTTAATAATAGCAATAAATTTTATTTTTATTTTTTGTTTTTTATATGACCCGTCTTCACGTCTGCTATGTGGATCACAGCACTTCCCACATTCAATTCATTTCCTCACACCCATTATCCACGAAGATCTTCCAACTTTTATGTGTGGCTTCGGCTACTGCTTGTGGATTTTTCATTTCAACTTGAATGTCGTAGAATGCTGGTTGAGTCGATTCTCCCTGGAGGCTTGAGATAGTCAGGCTAGAACGTTCCCAGTTGGATTGCAGAGAAATTTTTTTTTCCAGACAAGTCCTGTACCAATTTCCCGACCCCGGAGGGATGAGAGGCTTGGTTAGCCCGTAGCGGAATCTAACAAGTGCCATGCTCGTGATGACCGGCACCACTACCGACACCACCTCTGCCATGGTAATAATCGACTGTTTTGAATCGATTATGCTCAAGAATGTTTATTTTACAGTACAAAATTTACAAACCTTACAAAGAATTAACAATATTTGAACACAAGTTACGTTTTTTACGGACGATCAACATTATTCACATAAATGTTTCGTTTTCTTTTTCAGCTATCGCGAGGTTGTTATTCAGCACGCGTTTCCTTCCGTACAAATAGAACACATATAACAAAACTGTGGCTGACGTTTCGGCAGAATCGCCTTCTTCAGAGCCGCATTTTTCACTTGTCTTCCACCGAGGAAGACTCAGCCGCTCAGAGTCGTATATGGTTGGTGACTCAGGTGGAAGACAGATGAAAACAGCGGCTCTGAAGAAGGCGATCCTACCGAAACGTCAGTTACAGTTGTGTTATGTGTTCTATTTGTATGAAAGTAAACGCGTGCTGAATAACAACCTCGCGATTGCTGGAAAAAATAGAACGACAGATTTATAATCCAATGCCGAGCTTAATAGAAAGTCGAGTTCACATAGTCTTTCCAAAATTCATCAAATTCGTTACTTCAAGCTTGTGTCTCATACCAAAAGTGACCACTTTAAAAAATAACTGTTAAAATTTTCCGAGCGATGCGATAGTGTTTCTTACAATGACAACATCCAGTACTAACCAACTTATCATATTTTTTCTGTTAGTGCCTTAACGTTGCCTTTTAAGATCGTCTACATGTTTTCTGCGCAATCTTACCGGTTTCTTCAAGGAAGTGAGAAGTCAACGGTGTTCCCTGCTTTCAACGTAACACATTCATACGCCTTTCTTGGAATCACCATGAAGCTTTTCTCACGTGCTCCCTGTAGGTCTTCCATGCGTTCATCAAACACTTCTGAGTAATCAGACGGAAGAAGAACCGTTTATTGCCATCTATTTGATTTATTTCATTTACGGATAGCCATTTATGTCCAAAAACAACTATCGCTGATTGCAACTTTCAATGACCTTCAGCCTTGATTAGGGAAAGGATATAGAGAGGTTGCACAGTGTTCGATTATGCACGCTCAAATGTTCGATTATGCCCATTAACTCCAACCTCTCAGGCTTCGCGGATGAATCCCTGTTGCTGTACCATAGGCGCGTGTGGCGCATTGGTCCGAGGCTCCTTGCAACACACACCCGGAATCGATCCTCGCGCCCATGGCCCACCAAGCCTTCCATATCAACGGGGTCGGCAAATTGGTACAAGACTTTTCTGGGAGGATAGCAGCACTGGCTCGATACATCGGTGGGCCACTGCGAGTCATTGTAAAGGCCAGATATGCATTCAATCACCTCCAGCGATACTCAATGAAGTCGAATGCGCTGCGCATCCCTCAAGGATTGATCAACGCTAAGAGCTTTATCCTTTTAAAGGGAGATTTTAACCCAACCTCAATTACATTCGGACGGTATATCAAAGTCTGTCCTAAAGGTGTCCTCTATTTAACCAAAAAGTAGGAGTTATCAGAAAGCTGGCATTGTCCATTACGTAAGCCTTGTGAAATCCCATAATTCAACGTTTCTCCATATCAAACTGTTACGATAGGCGACGGTTATCATGTGCAATGAGGGCCGATGTAAGATGTATCAAAATAATGCCAACATACATCGCAAAACGCTTCCGAAAGGTTGTTATCAATGTCATTTGATGGTGGAACAGAGTATAGTATAGTAAACAGTAGCATAACTTCCAGATCGATAAAGCAAAAACGCCTTCTAAAAGTCTTCCATGCTTTGAACGCTTCACGGCCTTTACCTACCAGAAGTTTTTTCGCCTACTGTTGAAAACCAGCGTTGTTCATTATTTGTTGTGTTCTCATCGCTTCCGAATTGTACTATTTGTGCAGCCGACGCGAAACTAGGCGTCCTCCAATGTACAGGCAACCAAATTTGAAGGACAGGCATTATGTATTAGTTATAAGCGTTGGAATTGTACGTTTCTTTTTTTTATTTCTACTTCCAGAACTCATCTTTCCTTCTTCTGTCAAATGTTGACGATTAACTGTACAAATGGTTGGTTTAGCACTGCTGGTATCATTTGACATTGTGGCAAATCTCCCTCTGATCCACAAGAGCGGCAACTGCCTGTAGTGGTGACGACCAGGGGGGAGACTTTGGCCTGGCTGACCTTTGGAATCCAGGGAACCACAATGACTAAGTCAGCACAACTCCGAAAAAATGGTGATTACACTTGGTCCCGCACAACCAGTGAGGGCGGGCCATCCAGGTATCATTTGCTAGTACTACCCATCGGTTCATCCTTATGTTCAACACATCTTTTTCATCATCACTGTTCATAAGCTTTTTAAAGCTTAACGGCAACTCATTATGTTCAAATTTACATCAAAAATATATATCAATCATATGCTGCGTTTGATACGGTCGACGAACACGTATCTCCATTTTTGATTATGATGAATCGCGGTATAACATTGTCACTATAACAACCATTTTCACAGAATCCCTTTCATTGGTTTTTTATTACTCATATGACTCAAATTCGCGTAATGAGCGGATTCAAAAACTCCTTAAATACGGTAGATTGTTTGGAGTCCGTTGTACATTACGTTCATCGGATTTGCGTGTAACTTCAGCTGCCTCTTGAGAACTTCGTTATCTTTATGAACGTACTGAATGCTGTTCGATTTGATTCTCCCTTGACTTCAAGGACAACTCTACTAGAGCGTTTGTAGGTCTTAAGTACAGACTCAGTCGTCTGCCTTTGTTAATCGGATGGAGTTTTTTTTCTAGACAAGCTTGATGCTCACCGACCCCGGAGAGATGAGAGGTTTCATTGATCCTGGAGAGAATCGACATCTCGATGGCATGTCTGATATGGGAGGATCCGAAAAACGATGGCTGTAGAAGAAGATCTTCTTCCTCGGAATAACAAATGCTTCACCAGTTGCTTTGTGAAAGCCTTCTTGTTCTTGTTTCCCGTTATGCTCATACCGTTTTTACACTTTCTGGAATCACTCGAGGTGGTCAAACTATTGGATTCAACTATAACATCACCACTTTTAAAAGCACTTCATAAGTCGTACGTGCTGAGAAAGTCACAGTGGTGTTCAGTTGTTGTCTTTGTCTTCGTTTTCGACAATAAAAGGTTTGATTCTAGCTTATCGATCACTGCGCCATTTGTCCACCGGAGTGGCTAGATGTGCGAAGTTCAGAGACTCATTAATCGTTGACTAAGAGGTGTGGTTCATCCGTGTACTGAACTTGTAGAGAAGAATATTCCTGGTCAAATTTACTAGAAAGAGTAATTTCATTATTTTTGATCATAGGGGACTTTCGCCACCTATGTAGTGAAAATTGCCTCAAAAACATAGAACAATAATATTATAGGTGATAGAATAGTTTTAGTTGAAATATCTTTGGTTTTTTTTAGTAAGGTACTTTCAGCTTTGCTCAAGTCTTCGTCTCTGCATGACGTTGGCCCCCCATTGTTGTTTCTCTTCTCAGGTAGAACAAGAAAAATAGATGTAAGCAATTTAACAGCTTCGACGCCAATGTCAAAATGTTCCCGACGATGATTTCCATATTGCTGAAAGAGTGACACTTTACCTGGATGCCCATTACTTGAACGACCCGATTTACATCACAGTTACTTGGAAAGTTGGATAACCCTTCTTCACGGGCCATGCGAGCCTCAGCACACTTTCCACTTTTCTTTGCCTTCGCGAACGTCGTCCATGGCGTTGGTTTGTTTCAAGGATGGCTACATCTTTTGATATCATGCCTTTGATCTATGAGGGATTTGCTTTTGCGAACAAACATGATATATTTTATCCACCCACACGAGCCCCAGGTTGATAGATAGTCGTCCTACAGGTCACTTGAATCGCGCTGGACTTCACGGTACTTTTCATTTCGTCCATTTGAAGCCATTTTTTTGTCATAAGACACAGAGACAACTATGTTTTGTCATCGATGTGAGTTCTCCTGGGTCTTGAAGGAGGGGAAGATTCCAAAAGTCCAAGTTTCACCTTCTTCAGAGCATAGAAAAGTCAAACAGATTTTAGTAGCCCAAGCAGATAAACTCGATACCTAAGTTTTAATCTCGAGGGAACAGCAGAGTAGTCCTACTTTTAGTATCTGCTGGTCATATTTCAAGAAATCGTTCAAGCGCTCTAGGTGAAGCGCAGAACTCTGACAACCCACATCTCTGAAACACGGCGAACCTTTAAAAAACTGTCTAGTCAAAAATGTGAATACAGAGTTTCAAACGCGGCCCATCATGCTCTCTTTCTTTTTAATAATTTCTCCTCCATGTTATTCATAATTTTCACTGAGCGATTAGGGTACACGTGCTATGCGGGCCTTGCAATCAGGGAACCATGCAGTTCGGTTTGCTGATTTTTCATACAGCAGATTTTTTCATGACCTAGATTCATTCCACTTTGGGGTGAAATATTCTTTTTTCTCATAGCAAAATTGGTAGTGGCGTTTTTCGTTACGGATGTAATCAAGGTTATCAAACACTCTCAATTTAACTCCCACGTCCGACTTTCTATTAACCTCGGCATTGATTGAATAATTCTCCCTGCTTCTGTTTAGCAAACACGAGGTGTTATTTTATCTCTTTATTTATGTACAAGCTGACGTTTCGGCGGATTTCGCCTTCCTCAGAGCCTGGAAAGGTCAAGTTGAGTGCGATCTACACGGCCAAACGCCTCCATAACCAAACAGAGAAAGTGCTGAACCAAAATTTCAGTCACATTGAACACAGAGTCTTTGCACACTCACCGCTTTCTATGGGTCTTCCACTAAATATTTCACGTGGAGACCAACCGCACACAGTTCACATGGAATCGTAATGTACCCATCTCATCAGAATAACAGGCTTACATACTGCCCAATATCACGCGTGATAATGAGGCGTTCCTCCCTGCTGTTCATTTTCGGATTTCTGGAATTAATCCAGAACGCGTCGAGGGTTTTGCGCGCTTGTGTTCTCGATTCCTGTGCGAGGATCGTGACACGTACTTTAAAGTCCTCCCCGTTATGTTTCTGGGTCCTATGCGTGCCTAGTGTGGTATTTGGTTTACGTTTGCCGACTAAGTGTTCTTTTTATACGAACGCAGAGTGGTCTACCCGTTTCGCCAATGTATTCGTCTCCGCACGCTTTACAAGAGATCAGATAAACTGTACCTGAACTCATGCAGTCATCGTCTGTACCATTGGGGCTAATTATACAATTTTGCGTTGCGCACAGACGGTCGTATAGGCAGTTACGAACTAGTTGGCATCTTAGATTACTCGGTGGCATTTTAGTTATGTTTACTGTCAAATTAGTTTCTCCTTTAATGGGTGGTCTACAAATTTGCTACTCTTTGGGACAATAAGATTATTACTCTATAAAGCATCCAAGGTGTAGAGACAGTTGAGGGCTTACACTAAGAAATAATCTATAAATTCGCCTAGATATCTACAGAAGAAAAGTATGGCTGCTATAAAGTGAAAGTCGATCGTGTTCCCGTTCGGGGAACAATCATGACTTTTTACACTGCGGTTCAGTATTAGTCGTTTATAAGTGCTTTTAAATACCTTAAGCAACAGTGATTGGAGTTGCACTGCAAACCACACGTAGTCATCCCCACGACAGAGTCCAATGAAAGATGCTATCCCTCTAGTTTGAAAAATTGGCACCGGACTTCTCTGGTAGGAAAATATGCGCTGACTTGATATGTCGGTCGATGTCAAGGGTGAGCCTGTTATTCTCTAATTCTTCGCGTCTCAAAATAAAGGATTCTCTGCAAGTTTCTAAGTAAAACGTTTTCCAATGCCTTACTGTCTCATCAGTGTTAGTGGGTTCGTAAATTTCCAACCATGATGTACGCACCGTCAACTCATCAGGGTCTCTTAATATGGAAGCGAGTTCGACGCACCCGTCAAAATGATTTGAGAGCACAAATCAGTATGGAACACAGATGAGTTGAAGCTGCATCGAAATTACAATATCTTCCTTTTTATGGCATGGCACTATGTGAAATACAACGACAAAGATGCTGCGATATGAGCGAAACTTAGAACCTCAAGTGGGCTTTGAACCGGCGATTACGCTTACCAGGTGCTTTTGTGCTATACACCAAACATGACTGGGAGAAACTCAAAGTAAAGGGTTCGGTTGGTATGTTAGCTAGCACATGAGTCTATGATAAAGGTTGTCGTAGGTTGGAAGCTCACCTGAGGTCCCAAGTTTTGCTCATATCTTTAAATCCTCGTGGTTGTATGCAATCACATGGACTAACGAAATATTCACTGCTATCTCCGCGCCAGAACCAATGAGAATTAATGGCGTCATAGGAAAATTATGAGGCTCTCTAATTTTTCAAACGAGCGAAGCCTGTTGAATCGCTCTGACGTGAGACATGGAAGGACATGGAAGAATGGAGGTTTTAGCAGTGCTGGCACCAGGGTTCGTGCCATCCTAGTTCAGAGTTCCGTTGATGGCACCTATATCTATAAAAGTCGGAAGTTGTTACAAATACAATCTACCAACTCTCTTAACCAACATCTCCTATTCAGTAGCATTTTGCTCTGTTTTGTCTTACTTTGTGATATACATAGTTTTTTTTTCTATTTCACTCGATTGGTGTTGAACTGTTTATGCGTTGATTACATGCCATTGGTTTCACATTCTTGTTTCCATCCTCTGTGTCTCTTACATCATCCGTGACTTACCCAGTCAGCGACTGACTTAGGCAATAAAGGATAAAAGATAAAGTCTAGAATATCCATTCATCCTTGTCATGAACTCGATCTCGCCCTGGACTAGGTTAGATTAAAGAACATCAACAGCATCATAGTTTTCGAATGAGACCTTTTCACCGTTTTTGCGGAAATGTGATAGTGAATCCAGCCATCGGTCACTGTCATGAGATGTTTTAAGAACTTATTCTGCGGGAACAACAAAAGTGACCAACAGACCAGCGCACGGTAATTTCTTTGTGTCGAATTTCTTCACATGTGGAAAAGTCAACTATTCATTACTCAGAGATAGATGACATATACAATCCAGAAAGGTTTCTAATCTTTGAAGTGGTAAATAGTGAGTATTTGAAGATTTTAAAAAAATCTCCGTAAATCCAATGGGAGTCTCACATAGGAATTCCCAGCGTAGAATTTCCTCTTGTCCATCCACCCCTCTTCTTTCTTTAAGGCAGCTAGTAGAATGCAAATTCTCCTAAGGTGTTAATCAAACAGATTTTCCGTGCAAAAAAAAGTGTTCTCTAAATTCACTGGCCTTTGAAAACCATTTGACCTTTATAATAACCCAGAACCTCTCAAAAGTTCGTTTACGAAGAAATCATGCCTGAAACCAGTCTCAGGTGTTACTTGATGATTAGAGACAAGGCTGCTCTCCATCATCACTATGGCACTGAAATGCAGTTACAAATAAACTGATAGCAATCCCTTTTTTTCAGCAAAACTGGACTTCCTCCTCTTTTTCATGGCAAATCAACGTATAATTTTGGGCTTTCTTTTTACTGTTCTCATTACTGCTGGCCGATTCAGCCTGTTGTTTTTACGTACTTTTACCGCTCTATACCCAATTCTCCGTCTTCTTAAAGTTTCCCTAGTAGCTGGTGTGTTTATTTTTTCGCTATTCTTTGAAACAATTTTGAGCTGTTTGTGTGTTTTCCTTATGTTCTGTGTTTTTTTTTCCTTCTAAATCGTCAAATTTTCACGTTCCTGATGCACTGAAGGCCCGCCCTCGGAAATGTACGCCTCATCGTGAGAGAATTGCTTGGAGAGATATGAATAAAAAAGAACTGATTTGATAATTAGGTATGCTACCACAGGTCATTGTTTATTCCAAGTCTTCATTCAGTCACCTGTATGATGCTTGATAAAATCGAATACATTGCTCATCGTTCAGGAATTTTACGAAAACCGAATGCTTTTTTCCTTCATCTCTGTCCTTAGGTGGAGTTGTTCGTTGTGTTATATCTCTTCCTATGACCTACTCTTGAATTCTTTCTTGTCAGATGAGGTGAAAATAATAAAAGGTATCTTACAAAAAACTTTGACACTCTTCCTGTTCTCTAAGTGATCGGAACTAACGCTCTTCTGTGGGGGGGCGGGGAAAGGATGAAGTTTGCCTGTGCCTTGCTTCGCTACAGGTGAAGTCCTAAAGTGGTTTTTTTTTATTTGAGTTCTATGCGGGTTCTTTCCATTGTTATGGCGTCATAATGCGAATCTTATACTATTTCTGTTCCACATTATATTGCCTAAGGATTCGTCTAAATTTAATATTTCATCGACCTTATTGCAAAGTTTCTAGTAGGTGCTTCGATTATACAGCAAGAGACGTGAAAAAAGCATATCCTTATTTTTTTGTTTCACATGTCCCACCTTCACATACTCTACGGATCTTAGCACTTCTTACATTCTGTTGTTTCCTCTCATCCATATTCCATGAACCTGTTCGGGTTTGAGATTAGATCTACTGTTTTTTGTGCAAATGGTTTGGTTTAATTACCCAAGTTTGAGATTGGACCTTTAAAATAACTGGCAGAAGTTTTCTAATGGACAAGATTGCTTCTTTTGTTGTCCACATTTCCATTGATTTGATCGGCTTCTACATCGTCCTTGAGCGTAGGAAGGCCGAGCGAAGGATTCGTCGCCGAAAATACACCTCCCTCTGATCCACATCGTCGTGAAGACCTGAATACGCCCTTGCAAGGTTACGTCAGGACTCCAGGGAGGACCAGGTTGCACGACCAGCAATAGGCCAGTCTCAGTACCCCTGCACACTGTATGCTCCCGTCTATGACATCAGGCGATGAGATGACCGGTGAGAGGCCTGAAAATCTCGGGTTACGCAGGACGTCATTTGAATCGGATCTAACGAACACACGCACGACACGCCACGGAGATTGTTTCTTACTATGCACGTATAATGCCAAAACACTCTCCACAGACTCCGATCTTCACGCCCTTCTTGTAGCCGCAGATCGCATTAAATTTCACGTGATCGCATTACAAGAAACAAAAATCAAGAAGACCGACATACGCCAACTAAACAACGGGACCCTTATGATCCGTGGAGAAAAGGTCCCGTCACGAAATGTCGGCGACGTAGGCTTTGTCGTCTACCCGTCCATGTCCATCTCGTCGGCTCCTACAAGTTCCTTTCCCGTCGCATAGCCATCCTCCGTCTTCAACTGTCGCGCCATAAGAAGATTACTGTCATCAACTGCTACTCACCGACCGAAGCAGCTGACGAATACGAATTAAATGCGTTCTACTATCAGTTGGAGGAAGTCATCCGCAGTGATAAAGCATACCATAAATTTGTTGTCGGAGACTTCAACGCTAGAATAGGAAAGGCCAACGAGAGCGAATGCAGGATCAGAAATTTTGGATAAGGAGAAAGAAATGACAATGGGAACCGTCTCGCAGGACTCCTGTCAGCAGCATGTCTCTTCCATGGAAACTCGTTTTTCCAGAATAAAGAAAGCCGCTGCTGAACATGGGAGTCTTTGCCAACTGAAAGACTATGTGGAGATCGGCCATACTTTGACAAACAGAAAATGGTGCCTACTTGTCACATCGGTAGTCCCGTCATTCTCTACCGTTTCCGATCACCGCCTTCTTCGCGCGAAGATTCGATTCAGCCACAAGCTGGAAAAAGAGTTCACTTCATCGATTAAGACAAAAAGTCTAGCTGTACACGACGAGAATATTCTGAACGAAGTCCCTAACGTGACTGGCAGACTAAAGAAGATTCGACCGAAAACTAGGAGCTGCTTGTCGAAGGACTGAAAAGCTGTCCCGTATTAGCCTCAGTTCCTCAAGCAAGAAGATCGGATCGCATCTCCGTCACTACTAAGCAGTTGCTCGAAAAGAGAAGGAAACTGAAGCTTGATCCTACTGCAACACGTTTGACATGGCTAGTAATAAATACCAGCTGCAGAATAGCTTTGCAGGAAGATCTAAAACGGTACAAGTAGAAGAAACTACTGGAAGCAGCAGAGGAAAGAAGCAGTCTAAAAAAAATGTCGTCTGCACTTGTGGGTTTGCAGTGTTCCGCTATCACCGCTGATGAACAAAGATGGGATCGTCAAAACTTCCCGCCATGATATGGAATTAATAGCGGAAACACAACAACCTTTTTTCAACACCAACCTTTTCCGCTCCACAATCCCCTTCCCGAGACCTAACATCCCCGCTTGAGAAAAACTACCTGGAGTTCTTCCGTTCGAGTTGCGATAGAAAGCATGAAGCACAGCTCCAGGACCAGACAATGTCACCGCCGATTTCCTTAGACATGGAGGCCACAATTTACGTGTACTTCTCGCAAATCATTTCACAGCCTGCCTTCTAAAGGAAAAATCCCAGACCAGTGGAGGACGTCGCGTACGCTCATTCTGCCCAAAAAGGGAGACCGAAGGGATTTTCGTAACTATTGTCCGATATGCTTGTTGAGTGTACTCTACAAGCTCTTCACGAAGATTATCCTCTTGCGCATATCCAGGACATTGGACGAGGCGCAACCAGTCGAGCAAGCAGGATTTCGGAAAGGATTTTGCTGTATGGACCACATCCAAACCGTGTTCAGAATCATCGGTGTTTGTCGGGAATACCACTGGCCTCTAGTCCTCACTTTTGTGGACCATGAGAAAGCGTTTGACAGTGCCGAAACGAATGCAATCCTATCAGCGCTTGTCGACCAGGGAGTACACCCATCCCACATAAGAACTCTGTCTTAGTGTTACCAGAACTGCGCTACGAAAACAACTTTTCTATCAACCTCTTACCATGCCCATAGGGAAGCCGTTCGACAGCACGACACAATATCGCAAAAGCTGTATAGTGCGTTGAGCAAAAAGCTGTACGGTTGAGCAACTGGTGAATATCACTAAGCTGTTGATGTTACAGCTTTGACTACAGATGCGATTCCTAGTGTTGGTGTGAACTCATGTATCCCATCGATAATTTTAACTATTATATGGACCAACGCAACATAACACATTCAAGGACATCCTTATAAACAAGGCATTGCGAGGCGCCTAAACCAATCCACAAGGCAAAAGAGACAAAAAAAATTTTTTCAGCTTGTGAAACAATCTCGAAAATGGTTGGCAGTGCCATGTGTCGACCCTTGTGAATATCGTAATGGCCTCGCAGTATTTGATTATGTATGATGGGTCGGATACGCGTCCAGCTCAGTTGCTAGAAGTATCTTGTAAAACGTATGTGATCCTTGTTTCGATCCTGCGTCACCGAATCGGGCAAACCCGCATTTCGTCCGAAGGCAGGGAATTGCTACAGACTTTTCTAGGAAGGATAACACGGATTTAATATAGTGGAACGCCTATATAAACCATTGTAAATGCCAAATATAGATGCAATTTCTTCTAAGATGTCTAATGGAGTCAGGTGCTCTGCACATCATTCTGGGATTGATCATCTCTGAATTCTTCTATTATGAGCTACAGCCACAAATCTTCTTCCAGAACGAAGACATGTGATAAGTTACTAGGAGGCATGCAAACGTTGAGCTTCAATTTAAGAGTTTCACAGATCCAAAGTCGTACATCTGCCGTGAGATGAATGTGAATTCCAAGAGGACATCCTGTATCTGCAGTAGCGAATTGGCGTTTCTCATTCGTGTCCACGTAGTCATGAGATGCATACATGAGTAATTTAACATGTATGTCGTTCGACGTCAGTTCCTGTAACAGCTTTTGATTAATTGACCGAAAAGTACACTTGAGAGAAAACATTCGACATGCATTGGATGCAATGGAGTTGATGCAGAAATAATGCCAACTTTCAACATTAGGCCAAAATAGATGAGTTTGTTATGGATTTCATTTGTTGGACTAAAAGCGTTTGAAAACTAGAGGAAAAGTAGATAGAAAACAAGCTGAGAGAAATGCAGAGCAAGGACCTACGTGGCGCATTGTGTAATGCGCAAGTTGCTGGAAAAAGGAAATCGTGGTCCGATCTGACCTGGAGTCCACGTTTTGCGAATTTCTGAGCATCGTTGTAGTTGACTTCGCATAACACCCTGCTGTGAGAATTGTAGTAGGCAATAATTAAAAAAAATAAACATTGTGAAAACCATTAGAGTTCACAATTTTTTACCCATAAGATGCCATCAATCTCATTCCATGAAAATCAACTTTTTGATCTTCTTGGGCGCGTCAAATTCATTCCTTCCATTTTTTTACGTTGAAGCTCATATTTCTAGCACAAGAGCGAATGAACAAGCGGCACTCCCTTTAGCGTTCTCACATGATGTTGTCCGATGAAACATTTATGTTTGCTGTTGCCGTTTTTATGTTGGGAATTTAAAGATTCAGATTTCGCTATGAAGTTCGTGAAAGGTTTAATCAGAAGTAAATTTGAATTTAAATGAGGCTAGTACTGTTCAAAAAAACTAAAGTAAAAACGTAATAGTAATTATGTACTGAATGAACGCTGTAAGGCAAGGCCCGTCCTACAAATGTGCAAGGTAGTGGACTTCTAAAATGGGCAATGTTTTGTGCTGATGTTGTTCAGAGTTACCTGCATCAAATGAGCACCCACATCCACATCAGGGCGAATGCGATGAGATACTCGGCTCTCAACGCATGGAAACGCTAACTACCTTTCTCTACACTCTCAACGAAGAGAACAGTAGAGTTGAAAGGTCTAAGACAAAAAGTATGATGCTCTTAGTGCTCTTGTACATACCAGAATTCGGCCAGACTGGCAGTGAGACCGGGTTGTATACTCCAAATCGTCCAACACAGTTTAGTGTTTACTTATTTAAGTGCTATAAAATTATGTACACTAAAAAGGGTAAATAAGGGATAAAGATACCGACGTTATTAATCTCTGATGGATGGACAATGCATTCGAATTCATCATGCATTCGTTAGAGGTGGTTGAATGAATGTTTGGTCTATGGCATGGCTCGCCGTGACATACCGATGTATCGAGTCAGTGCTGCTATCCTCGCAGACGGGTCTACCAATTTACCGGCACCACGGAGACGCGGGTCTCGGTGAGGCTGGGGTGCGGGATCGATCCTATGTGTAACACAGGGCATCTACCGATATGATGCACGTGTCTCATAAAATCAAACAATATTAATGCATAGTTATAGAATAAGATTAAATGTGTTAGATGTAGTGCATTGCTAGAAGATTCAGAAATCACTGTATTTTATCAGCCTGACCTCGATAGCAGCTGATATAACCCGTTCTGTGACGAGATGACCAGTCAACCTAGGCCATTTCATCAGATTTCATCGCTGCTTGTTAATTTTGCTAAGAAGCTTCACGACTCGCATCACATTGATGACATTGAACTATCCTAGATGTTCAATTTTCGTACTTTTAATCCAATCTATGCTCAGTTTTTGATAAATCAGTCATATTTATTATTTCGATGACGTCTATCTACCATTTTGACATTAAAGGTCTGGTGGAAGCGAGTAGTCGTATGGTGACGCCAGTCAGGAAAAAGTGCTGCCTGCACGAAAGCAGTAGCCGATTTGTTATAAATTATAAATAAAAGTTGTTCAATAATTTTGACGTAATACCGTCAGCCGCCACGGATCTCGATCTCGAGCCGGTTAGTCGCGAGGCTACGTGGCGCGTCCCCAGGTGGCGGATAGGGGTTAATCTCGGACCAAAAGCGACCTTTGCTTCCCTGAGACGCAGGTGGATCCAGGGATCCAAAGGGATGAACTCCCTGTTTCTGCTGCGCCGATTTGGCACATACTTTCTGTATTTGCTAGGCGTATTCATGCATGCGTGTGTGGGTGCGTTCTCGCTTGTGCGGATACAATCAAGTGACAGGGAAGTATTAAGGAGTCGCCTCCAACAAATAAGCTCCATGTCCACTCTGGGAGAGCCTAGCAAGCTACCCGTGAGTATACCCAGCCCCCCACGATCAGAGCCCAGCAAGCTATACGTGGGTATCAAAAATGCTAAACACAGTTTAAAAAACGGGCCTCGTTCCCCTTACCTCGAAAGAGCCCCCAATATCGCAGCGTTGGGGGAGGACGAGTACGGAGAGGTTGCTAGAATCGCAAGGCCAGTGGAAGCTACCTGGATTTCAAAGAACTATGGTGACGATATGTACCTACAATGCACATACACTTGCATCCGAGTCCTCGATGGAAGACTTGCTCATGTAAGCAAGAAGGATAAAGTACGACGTCATCGGCCTGACCGAGACGAGAAGACGCCATCCGTCTGTGACACTGGAGAGGAACTGTTCCTCGGAACATGCGACAGTAGAGGAGTTGGCGGCGTCGGCGTTCTCGTCAACACGAGTTTGTCCATGAACATCGATTCATTCAAACAACTTACAACCCGAATCGGACGTTTACGATTATAAAGATGTGGATCAATTCCGGCTTTGACAATCTTCGTCGTTTACGTGCCGACATCAAACTATGACGAAGAAGAAGTCGAAGCGTTCTATGTGGACTAGGAGAATTATTACAGAGAAGACCATACATTTCGTTCAAGGTCATTATTGGAGGTTTCAACGTCAAGATTGGACCAAGAAGAATGCCTGAAGAACGTCACATTGGGACCCACGGATTAGAATGAACGAACAGGTTGAGCGGCTGTCTGAGTTTATCATGCCGACCAAGATAATCCATGGTAACTCACAATTCCAGAAGCCCCCACCCTCAGCGCTGGACGTGGGAGTCACCCAATGGAGAGTACCATAACGAAATAGACCACATCGTAGTAAATAGAAGGTTTTGCCTAACCGATGTCACTGTTGTCCCAAAATTCTACACGGGATCAGACCACCGTCTCCTTCGTGCAAGATTCTACTTCTCGCGCAAGGGAGAAAAAAGCCGCTAAATTCAAAAACCGAAGGCCCGGAACCACCATAGTCTGGGACTTATTCAATTCATTAGTCGGCTGTTGGGAAGGTGCCGTTGTCGATAACATCGACAAAGAATACGATCGGCTCATTCAACATCTTCACGTTAGCGCTATGAAAGCTGAGAGTACGTTTGCCTCTAGAAACATTCGAGCTAATACGCCAGCGTGGAATCGCACGAGCTGCAGGCAACCCGCGAACTAACGTCCGAACTTTCAAAACAGTGCAGACAGGCGATGAAGGAAGATCTTAAAGAGAGAAGAGCAGCAATAACGGTCGAAGCTGCAGAGGCTGGGAAAAGCATTCGCAAAGCCCACCGAAGCTTCGCCAATTACAAGAACAAAATGATTGCACTCCAGCGCTCAGACGGAACAGTTACAGTGTCCAGAAAGGCAATGGAGAAAATTATTCACGAATACTATTCGGATCTCTTCGATAGCCACGTCCACCCTCCGTCATAGAAATAAAGGAGGATGGAAATATATTGCACCACCGGTTCTCCCTTCCGAAATCCGACATGCCATTTCGTCGGTGAAAAATCGAACAACACCAGGTCCAGACAGGATAAGATCAGAACACCTGAAGAACCTTCCGTCAATCCTCGTAAGCACACTGGCTCGGCTCTTCACACGTTACCTGTCCGACTGCAAGGTCCCTACCTACTGGAAGACCTGCAAGACCGCGTTATTGTTCAAGAACGGTGACCTACACGATATCGGCAACTATCGCTCAATCTGCTTGCTGTCTGTCGTCTACAAATTTTTTCACTCGAGTCATCCTAAACAGGATTGACAGAACACTGGACGAAGAAGAGCCATGTGAGCAAGCAGGGTTTCGAAAAGGATTTAGTACGATGGACCACATACACACGGTAACAAGGCTCATTGAAGTATCGCGAGAGTAGAAAAGACCGCTCTGTTTCACCTTCATCGATTTACAAAAGGCCTTTGATTCAGTCGAGATAGAAGCAGTCTTGGAAGCCCTGGATAGTCAGGGAGTCCCTACTCAGTACATATAGATTCTTCGTGAGCTGTACAAAAATTTCACAACCAAGATATCACCATTCTACAACGATGTTAATATTGATGTCAAAAGAGGAGTTAGGCAAGGCGATACCATATCGCCAAAATTATTTACCCCACCCTCAAGAACGTCATGTGAACATTCGAATGGGATAATATGGGAGTGAAAATCGATGGTCGGCAGTTACACCATCTTCGCTTTGCTGATGACATCGTCCTTATAACACCAAACATTAGCCAATCGGAACGTATGCTTACCGACTTTGATAAAGCCTGTGGAAAGATTGGTCTTCAACTAAATCTGACAAAAAACGATGTTCATGAAGAACGGATTGGTTTCGCATGCCCCATTCATGCTCGACGGAACGAATATCTCCGAATGCTCCAGTTATATCTATCTAGGTCGGGAAATCAATATGATGAACGACCTAGCTCCAGACTGAGCAGAAGGAAACGAGCGGCTTGGGGTGCTTTCAAAAGCATCGAGGATGTAGTGAAGAGAACAAGGAACACCCGACTTCGTACCCACCTTTTCGACTAAACGGTACTTCCTGCCCTAACGTATGCGTCAGAAACCTGGTCGCTGCGTAAGTTCTTGTGTGCGCAGTCGAAAGGTCGATGCTAGGAGTACCCGTTCCACACAAGTAAGGGAAGGGATCCGAAGCTCCGTTGTGCGTCGACGATGAAAAGTCAACGATGCCGTTCTGTACGCCAAACAATCGAAGATAAGATGGGCCGGACACGTAATGCGTACGGATGACAACCGATGGACAAGAGCCGTTAGTGACTGGATTCCTCGGGATATCAAACGTACTGCAAGAAGACCACTGACCCAATGTTCAGAGTCCTTCACAAAGAGGCTCGAAGAAAAATATAATGCTCGCCGAGTCCCTACAGCGAGCAGAACCCATTGGGCTACTCTTGCACGCGACAGGGGGAAAATGGAAGACTTACTGGCGCCCGCTCAAGTCACTCGACGATCAACGGAACTACGGGTGATGCAGGTGATACCGTCATCCGAGGAAAAATAAATATTTTAAATCATTGAATCCATTTGACGTCAGAGGCTTTTTTTAAAAATTGATTTTTCACTTTGAATGTTTTACTTTCATTTTCGAACCGCTGCGGTCCAAGCCGTTATAAAAGGACATCTGTGGACTTCTATTCTACACGAGCCGCATTCTGTGACAGTAGTTTTCAATCTTCGCTTCTATCGTACTACTTTATCTCACATTTGCTCCACATCCTGCGTTCATTTTTTTTTCTCATGCACTTCCGAATTAACTGTTTTAACTTTTTCTTAGGGAATTCTACTGTTGTTGCAAATGATGTCAGTGTGGTCCACATAAAAGGAATTCATCTGAGTCGTTAGTAATCTCAAGGGACTCAAGCTGATATGCACACATATATATGTATATATATATATATATATATATATATATATATATATATCATGCGTACATACACGTGTGTATGTGCGTGTGTCTGCGTGTCGATGTATGTAGATGTATACGCGTCATTACATCGTTTTATAGTATTACACCCTAGTGGTGGATTAGGTAGTTCGTCTGGATCAGTATTTGAGACCTCACAATTTTAACAGCTTTTCCAGTATTTCTGGATAAGAGCTGTAATATTCATAATTGTTATGGAAGCAATTTAGAATAGTCTCTAGATCTACACTGCTTGTTTTCGCTAATAGGGTTATTTATTTATTTATTTATTTAATTATCGATATTATTCCGTCATGCCCTCCCAACGGTTTACCACCTCATCCGTGGCTAAGAGGTATTCCTGGGTGTTGGGCTGCGTTGTACAGCGGGGGAATTCAACCGTCAGAAGAGTTCCCAAAGCTGAGAAGTCCGACGTTTCCATCAGGAAGCTCGTTAAGAGTAAATCAATGCTACCAGGATCCACCACCGCCCTGGTTTCAAATTAATCTCTTGGTGGCAAGCCTCCTTCTGATCCTCCAGGGTGGCGACTGCCTGTGGTAGTGACGACCTGGGGGCAGACTTTGGCTAGACTGACCTCAGGACTCTAGGGAAACATTGGCTAAACCAGCAAAACTTTGAAAAAATCGGAAATTATGCTGGAACCCGTACAATCAGTGAGGACGGACCATCCGCGTGTCTAAGTATTACGTCATGTTATCGTCACGGAGCCTATAAATTTTAGTAAAATCTAAAAATAGTAAAATAGAAAATTTGGTAAAAATTCTAATAAAATCACAGCACTTTTTGGAAAAGCCTCATAGATCAGCAGCGTTTCTAACCACTGACAATTAATTAATTACAGTACATTACCGCGTTGACCCGAACAACTAGCTCGTTTTTGAGGCTACCGTATCCCTTTTGCGGATTACGTTTTCGAAATAACGTCGATCGGTAGAGTATACGTATATGTATTGCTGACTGATTTCATTATTCAGATAGTAGACTGTAATAGGAATTTCCTGCTCTGAGCTATACCTTGTACCACTCTCATTTAACTTCACAACATGTGTACAACTTAACATCAGAAGTCTGACACAAACAATGCTTAGTGATCTCGAGAGTTAGTGGGTGGGTCAGCCTGCTCTCGCAGCCACTGACGGAAATGTTTTCAGCAAATAAAAGCGAGAAGTAGAACATCGGCAGAATACTATTTTCGTGGATGGTACCTCAAGTTAGTGATGCTGGTAAGGAATAGCAACGAAATCTTTTGGACTGAAACGATGAACTTTTAAAATGAAATTTTCACTTTCTGTCCAAACAATAAATATTTCTCGTAGTTGTTTTCAAATATTTAATTTTGAGGTATCACTTTTTTTTATATAGAAGAGAAATCCGTATTTAAAAGATAAGGAAAACATTTAGAACGTAAAGTAGGGCTATAATTGGCACTTAAGGACCGATCGGAACTTTACTTAGTTTTTCATTCCTAAATAAATCGGATCATCAAATTCAGCTTCTCTTCGTATAAATTTGTCCCAGGCGCTGACTGAAAGGCCGTGTTAGAAGGTTGTAAGTGAGACTTTTCGCATACTTCGCAGAATTTCTTCAACCAGTAGCAAAATAATCATTACTAAACTATGAACGTCGTTATTCAGTTCCTAATTTGCCTTTAGTACTTTCCCAATCATCTTCTCCATCATTCTCGTGTATTTCGTCATTCAACGCTGTCTGAGTTAATTCCGATGAAAAAGTGTTCGTGGCACGAATAAGACCGTGGTATCAATAGCGCTTTCAATTTCCCGATACTTTTCTTTTCTGTGATAGATTAGAATGTTTTTCATTTCTTCCTTTTCTTTGTCTCTTCTCCTCCTTCCCCATACTTTTCTTTTCTCTTTTTTTCTGTCTGCTTTCTTTTTTTCCTTTGTTTCCTTTCCTTTCCTTATCTTTGCTTTTCTTATTTTCTTCCTTCACTGCCACTCCTTTACTTTTCCTTTCCCTTATTTTCTTCTCTTCCCTTTCTTTTCTTTCTTTCTTTCTCTTCTTTTGCATGTCTTCTTCACTTCCCCCTCCTTCTTTCTTTATCGTTTTTCCTTTTTCCTTCTTTCTTTTTTTCTTTTTGTTCCTTTCTTTTTTTTCTCTATCTACTTCCTTCTTTTAAACGTTGCTTGATAAAGAAACATGGGGTTGTTTTCCTTCTTTTTTTCTTTATTTCTTGTTTTTTTATTTCTTTGCTTATTTTGCTTTCTTCTACTTCTTGCTTCATTTTCTTTCTTTGTTTTCTTCATTTGTTTCTTTTTTTTCTTTTAATTTTTCTTTCTTTTTTTTCTTTTCCACTATTTCAAATGTTTTACAATACTATTTTGCCCCTGATATTTTTCTACGTGGTGGGTTCCTTTACCTTTACCTCTACCTCATAAACTCCCGAAAACTACTAGGATGATGTTTATCATAACTTCCCGGAACTCTGCGTAGGTGTTATTTAGTGACTATGCACTGTTTGATAAACATATCTAAGAAAGTTATCAATCACGTAATCGTCTGTTAGTTTAACATTTCCTTGACACCTGACACCAGTCATACACTAAATAAAAAAATTGTTCCTAGATGATGTCCGATTTATTTCGGGCCACCTCATCTTCGTGAAAACGACGTCCAATTTTTTGGCACCACATTTATCGAAAGAGATATAATCCTTTCGTTGCTCAAATAATGACCGATTTTAGCTCTAAACCGACATATCTGAGCCCATATTGAACTTCATTATTTGAAATTAAAACCATTAGAATTTACTTGTCTTTTATTAAAGGAGGCATGTTTACGAGGCTCTGATTAGTGCAGTTAATCATAGATTGGATCGGATGTAGTGAGCTGGTCCCGAACAAATCTGCTGCCACTTTCTCGACTAGTAGGGATGAAGGGTGCTCGTAATGAAGGAATTTGACTACCGCTGCGCTAAGCTCTCTCCTCTAGCTCGTGTTTCGAATTTGAAAATAATTGAGTAATCGCGATTTCGTTCAGCAGATAGTGATGTGTCCTTTGTACCACTTGTTTGCATCTGCTGATTCCTTTCCAACTTTTGAAAGTCTTAATTCTAAACATATTATTGGAAGAGTACTGTGAGAAGTTCTATCTACGAGTATGAAGTCTATTCCGTAGATCTCTGTGGTTCCTGACCACACAAATACACTTACAATCAGGAAATCCTACTCATTTGTGGAAAAACTGCCTTCGGTGGTCATATATTAATAGAACTAGCTCTACATCTTTCACCAGATTTCAGTTTTGGTGACCACTTTCGTTGAAAAGCTTTGGTACCATCATAATGATAGTTACCGGTTTTGTGCACTGGATCTAAGATTTGTAATTTATTTTACACGTTCCGCCTTTCACATGTACTTTGGGGAACTCAGCACTTTCGTATTCGATTGGTTTCCTCGTATCCATCATCCACGAAGGTCTTCTAACTTTTTATGTACGCTTTGGCTACTGCTTGGAGATTTTCCTTTCATCATGAATGTCCTTGAATAATGGTCGGATCCATTCTTCCTGGAGTCCTAAGACAGCCGGGATAAATCGTTTCCACTTGGATTGGAGAAATGGAGATTTTCTCGAACAAGTCCGCTACCAATTCCCAGACCCCGAAGGAATGAGTGGCTTGGAAAGCTCACTTTGGGATCGAACCAGCACAGTGCTTGTGATGAACAGCATCATTACCATTGTGCCACCTGCTCTTGAGTGTTACCTTCCATCATTATAAATAAATGTTCTGTCAAACAGTATTTTATTCAAAAGGCACATAGTTACATCGTTATCGAGCTGCCGGTCAAATAACCGCAGAAGTCGCTACCACCAAAGCAATCGCTATCACCCTGGGAGAATCCTATTCGCAAAGTAGCAACCCCTTTTTTTGATTCATAATAATCGGCAAAAAATCTTTGGTGAAGAACTGAGAACATCCTAGAAGAGCTAATTCGGAATACCGGATAAAAACCACGCTCTATTTAGCATTCGATATGGCACGGCTAGTACTTACCTATTACATTATCTGTGAAGACTTTTTTGAAATAAATTTAATAATGGACTTGATAATAATCGTGGCTATCAAAGTAAAAAAAAGGACAAAAGGTCAAAAAAACTAAAGCTGCCGGCCTTGATCTGTCCCTGAGGGATGAGCCATGTCTTCGAGTTCATCAAACATTGTTAGAAGTGATTGAATGGATATCTGACCTATACCGTGGTGGCCTATCGATCTATCACACCAGTGCTGGTGTCCCCCCCCCCATACAGATGTTGTACCAATTTTTTGGCCCCGGAGAGATCGAAGGCCTGATGAGCCTGGGGCTCGGGATAGAATGCATGTGTATTGCAGGCCACCTCTATCCACTGCGCTATACGCGCCCTGAAAGCATGACAGAAATTTCACAGCTGTTGCAGAGGTTGAAAAACATTTTCCCGGCTCTTTTAACAAGTTGTCGGGAGTTTTTTCGTTGAGCTTCCATATTTATAAACTATTTTCATGTGAAGATGGAGTAGCCACAACTTATTGTGATGCATGAATGATCCGGAAAACGAAGTGATGTTGAGAGATTTGCAAAGCCTCGGCCCCATGCCAGGTCGAGCCACGATTACCCTTCCCAGGAGCTTAATTGTTACGCACGGCACCATTGAGGCCTTCCTTCTGCTTTTCTTTCAGCCAGTTTTTTCACCCGAATGGTGTCACCAGCAATCACCCATCAACGGAAATGATCTGCGGAGTGCGCAAAACTGAGGAGGGAACTATAACGTTAGTTTAATTGAGTTTCGCGCCGATTTGTGCACAACGAAGGCCTCAGTGGTTTCCTGCGTAACATGTAATCTCCTGGAAAGGGTAATCGCGGTTCTATGCGGTCTGGGGTCGAAGTTCGGAATTATCTCAGCATCATTGTGGTTATATTTCACATGTTACCCTCCAGTGACAAAATAATGGGCATTAGATAAGTGTTATACGTTGTGAATACGAAAAATAGTTTGGCGAAGAGCCGCAGCGAAGCGATTGAAGAGAAATCCGGTGGCTTGCAAAAGCATTAAACGTAAAAAGAAATGAAATGGAAACAGCTTTATATATTCGACTGGCAACAACGGCTATCAAAATTGATAAGTTTTTTGTTGGCTTAACGATTTAGTTTTTTCCCTATGAAGTGGAAACTGTTTGCGATCGATAACCTCCAGTTCGTCTTTTTATTAAGAACTTTGGTCCCACGATCGACTTTCTATTAAGCTCGGCATTGCATTATAAATGCGCCGTTTTCTTATTCAGCCATCACGTGGATGTTATACAGTATACATTTAACTCCATAGAAAAACACACAATACAATAGAACAGTAGCTGACGTTACGGCAGTATCTCCTTCTTCAGGGCCTGGAAGGGTACACTAATGCGCAATTTGCCAGGCGAAACGCCTCAATAACACATACAGGAAGATGAGAATCAATGTGGTAATTAAATGATCAAAAACCTCTCGAAAACCCACCGTTTTTTAAGCATAGTGGGGATGATTTTGATACAAAAGTCACTATCCTCGCACGTGTGGTGCAGTGGTGGGAGGCGCCCTGCAACACACACGTGGATTCGACCCCCGCTCCCGTGGTCCACCAATCCTTTCATACCCCGGGGTCGGCAAATTGGTACCAGACTTGTCTGGGAGGATAGCAGCACTGGCTCGATACATCGGTAGGCCACCGCGAGTCATTGTAAAGCCCAGATGTGCATTCAATCACCTCCAAACGCATTCCTCAGGGATTGATCAACGCCGAGAGCTCTACCCTTTATACTTTACCCTCGCACAGGATGCCAAAATACCAACGTGCAAACTTCTTGAGGCTTTTTTGGATAGGTGCCAAGAACCCAAGAATGGATACCAAGGAGGAGTTCCCGGAGACCACGTGTGATCTCGCTCCATACATTCGCATCGATTGCTGATGTGCGGTGGTGCAGTCATCAACCATATGCGATTCTAATCAGCGGTATATCCCCCACTGGAAGGCACGTTAAAAACGATGGGGTTTTTTTTGAGAAGCTGCTGTTCATGTGATTACCAAGTAGATTCTCATCGTTCTGTTAATTTTATTGAGGCGTTTGGCCTAGTAAATTGCCTATCACTACACCCCTCCAGGCTCTGGAGAAGGCGATATTGGCGAAACGTCAGTTACTGTTGTGTTGTACGTGTGCTTTTGTATGGAAGCAAACGTATGCTGCATAACAATCTCGTGATTGCTGAATAAGAAAACGACGCTTTACTAATCCAATGCTGCGCTGAATGGAAAGTCGATCTTGGAAAATGGTTTTTTAGATTTAACCTCGATCTTATGTCACCATTTCTGAGCTTCACGGGACATCACTACCCAGTCAACATTGATAGCACAGCCTTCTGTGGAGTAGTTCAGCTGACAATAGGTCTATATTTGATGTCTACTAGCCTGATATCGTCACTCTTCTTCTGAAACAACCTTCTCACAGAGAGAGAGAGAGAGAGATGGTCCGTCTTAACGAACCGTTTGGGTTCAGCAGAACACAAATTTGACCAGTATTTTTTCTAATTGTGCAGATCTTTTTTTCCTTACGGGTCGCCTTACTATAAGCGTATTTGGAGTGTTACCAACTTATTATCACATACAGTCATAGACCCATGTAGATTGAGCAAAAGTTCTTCGTTACCTTGCGCATTCTTCCAGCGGTAGTAGTTACTAGCAAAGGTTTCCTCTTAGTCTTTGTATGGAAATGTCAAGATCCTTCTCAACTTGGTTAGCCAAGTTGGAAGATGAGCAGTACGGTGTCTGCCGCAATACGACATCAAACGATATCTACCGCGACGACGTGATACAGCACTGGAAAAGATTTTTGAGTTTATTAAATCCCGAAATTTGTTCTACATCCATTAGTTTCTGTTGCCAACGTCTAATCCACATAGTTTCTGTTGCCCACGTCTAACCCATGTAGTTTCTGTTGCCCACGTCTAACCCAGATAGTTTCTGTTGCCGACGTCTAACTCAGATAGTTTTCCACGAATAACTCAGACACTTCATGATTAAATTAAATTCTTTCATATTCGCTGAAAACACACCGCGGCTACTATATGTGAGTTTTTTTTAGTGCTGATGATTCATGGAATATTCATGAAAATACAAATGAAATTGATGGCCACGTCGTTCTGTTCTTCTCTAGTTTTTTTTCTTCATGCTTTTTTTCAAACTATTACAATCTACAGAAAGCATAAATCTTTGGGCTTTTATCAATACCTGAGAGGTGACCCCACGTTTTTGAATCCATTGATTATCGCAGAACTGACCAAATGCGTATTTTGTCCAGACAATGGCTTTCAAAGGTGTTGTCCTTCCTGATATTTTCGGTACCAATTTACCAACCCTGAGCGAAGACTAGCCTGATTTTCAAAGTTTGACGAACAGAACTATCAAGCACAGGTGTGTCCTGGCACTTCTAACCACTGCTCCACACACTTGCCGTTAGTGCCCAGAGGTCGTTATTACGAAATGGGTAATAGAAATTACGTTTACTTACATGTGGGCCCAGCTTTCACTATACAGTCTGTCACTGTCTGTGAAAGGTAAAGTCAATGACATTTGCATTCCTGATCTATATAACGATTCTCCCAAATAAAGTAGTATCAAATTGTCGACCTCGGTGAGATGGAGACCTAATTTTCCTGAAATGCGGGTGTCGACCTTATAACCCGCGTTTCATGTGGTTATCACTTTTATAATATAAAGATGTCCTGGTCACATTGCCACAGAATAACTACGTTAGTACGTGAGCAAAAATGCTGCTGGCTGCCATTGTCGATGTCCGACTCACATTTGTGAACTTAACTATTCGAAGAACTGGAAAGTTTTCCTCATGTGAATGACAAGTGGGGGAATGAATGTTTGGTTCATGCAGGATGTCGACTGCCTTATTGGCTGTTTCAGATGGCAGGATGGCTTTAATTGATAATAATTCACGATTTATTATAAAGTGGAGCGCGCGTAGTACAATGGTAAGAGTTGCCCTGAAAGTACTCACGTGGTCATAGGGTCGATATCGCGCTCCATGTAAATCAAATCCTTTATCTGTTATCGGTAGATAAGTTGGTACCAGAGTCATCTGAAAGACGGAAAACATTGATTTCAGTGTTAGACCCTCGCTCCCGTCATTGGAATGACCAAATATGCAATGAATCGCTTCTGCAATGCATAATGGAGTCGAATGGGTGGCATAACACTCACGAAAATATTTGAAAAAAAACGATTTGTAAAAAAGTGGGTTCCTTAATGCATCCAAATAAGCATGTCAGTTTTTTCCCGCAGCTCTTCGTTAGCTTTACACCATCAGTTTCACATCATTTCTCAATGCTTAGTAGAACTCCTACGAAATTCTTAAGATTTCTATCCCCGGGTTTGCTTTAACCCTTTCAGCGTATCGTCATTGTTATTTTTTCCTTTGTTTTGCAATTGAAGGTTAATTATAATATCAAAGAAAGAAGCACCTACGTAATAGCAAGCGGAAGACAGTTTTTATGTTAAGAATGCATGAATTGATGGTTCCTACTCTATTAGCGAAACATAAAGGATAAAAAAGGATGAAGCTTTCGGCGTTGATCAATCGCTGAGGGATGCGCCAAGCATCTGACTTCATTAAGCATCGTTTGGAGGTGATCGAATGCATATCTGGCTTTTTAAAATGACTCGCGGTGGCCTACTGATGCATCCAATGCTGCTATCTTCCCATACAAGTCTGGTACCAATTTACAGACCCCGGTTGGAAGGAAGGCTCGGTGAGCCATGGGCGCAAGATCGATTCCACGTGTGTTGCACGCCTCCGACCACTGCGCCACACGCGCTCCCATAGCGAAACATAGGGGGTTAAAAATGAAGGAGGATGAGATCACAAGATAAATTTCAAATACCAGTTTGTTTTTTCTACCCTTCGTTTCATTTTTCGATTCCGTCCTCATTCATTTCGCCTCTCTAAGCAATGAGATGATACAATGGCAGCTTAAAAACTGCACATCAACAACTGTCTTCCGTTCAAAAAATCAAAGATATTCTACAATGCTATCGGACTGGATCTTTTTTAAACAAATTGCTTGTTCGTTATTCCTTCATCTTCGCCAGAAAAAATTCTCAGTCCAAACGGTACAGTAATTCCAAGGGGGCGGAGCTAGTGGTTAGACGGACAGCGATGGTTTCCGTTTATTCATTGAGTTCTGTTAGTTTGTTGAATGCTGCGCTTATTGAATTACTGTTGAACTTTTAGTAAACCTTCGTTAGACTCATTTTAAATGACGATTTCTTCTATAAAAATGAATAGGACAGTTTTTTCTACAGATTTCTGTTCCCACAGAAGGAAGTTATTTCAAGCATTCCCATTTGTCGAAGCGGTCTTCAGTTTTGTGCATTTATGGCAAATTTCTCATTTTTCTGTCATCCATCTCCCATTTTCCATTGGCTCGTAAGAATTCAGTTTTTTTCATCCACTGATTTTTGTGTTTGTTGTTTCCATGCGATCAGCTTCGTTCTTTTCTCCTTTCCAATAATACCGATTCAAAGTTACGCCTTTACAAGGAATGGAGTCGGGTAAGCCACCGTGCTTATTGCTGCCAACGGTGTGCGTGAACGGCGGTAAGAGGTCGCCTTCGGCGGAGCAGCCATCTACGTCTTCAAGCTCGGCATCCACTTCTGATGTCGTCACAACAACGTCGTCCGAACAAATCACTTCACAACCGCAGTCCACACCTACGCATATTGAGATCGTTTCACCAAAGGTATACTGAGATTCATTTCCGCACTCATTTCTGCATTTTCGATCTCTCACACAATTCACTTCACATTTGTTTTCGCCTTTTCATTTGTTGATTTTGCTGTCTCCATTTATAAGTACGATATCTTTACATTTTAACTGGTACAGGTACATCCGGTCTTTATACAAATTACATTGAATGCAGTTTATTTACAACTTTTAAAACTAGAACTTCTATCCAATCATGTATTCTCTTCCGTGTAGCTGGAGACTTTCATTGTGAGAAAACCCTCGGCTAGTGCTGATGAAATGCGACCCTTAGATCATCCATCTAGGCGTTTCTTTTTCTTCAATCCGCTACAAAATGCTTTCATAAGTCATCTAAGTCACACAACTACGTCTGCGTTCAAGCGAAAGAACTTCCTCGACCTTTTCGTCTTTGCTTGCAAATCTCTATTTCCTCCGTTGATGATTTGTTTGATTGAGCCTCGTATAATCTACATTTTAGAACAGAAAAATTCGGTAACTAATACTAATTTATTCTATGGTCTATATTTTTTGTTAATTTGGCGCTTTTTTTGTTTTCCACAGATTTTTGAACGAAAATCTCTCAGTCAGGAAAACGTCATTTGAGGGAACAAACACTTTAAACAAGAAGAAAAAATAATCAGGCGCTTTACTACAGAACAGTTCAAAATGTGGCAGATCGATTAATTTTGCGAAAGCTTCCATTTTTGGAGTCTGGAGTATT
Source organism: Angiostrongylus vasorum (assembly GCA_018806985.1). Lineage (NCBI taxonomy): Eukaryota > Metazoa > Nematoda > Chromadorea > Rhabditida > Metastrongylidae > Angiostrongylus > Angiostrongylus vasorum. The sequence goes on from JADANN010000213.1 coordinate 436,225, forward strand.
CTTGCGTGGGTTCACCACAAAATCATCTTTAATCCTTGGCGTCAGCTGAAGGAGAAGTCTCCCTTTCGTCTTAAGAAAACAAAACCTTCTTTTTATCATTTTTTGTTGGGATTTTTTTGAGCGTCACTTTCAGCTTTATTAGACCAGTTGAGGTCAGGTAGCAGAACTGCCTACATACATTATTTTTTGATATGTAATTTTATAGCATCCAATGAAGAAAACAAGTATTACGTTTTACCTGGAACCCTAACAATCCCATTAATCGACGATTACCTCGAGCAAATACCAGTAAATTTCCCATTCGTTTGGACACATTTCAAATGAGTTCTACAGAACGACGAACACAGCATTTTTTGCTACGAGGCGTCTAAACTTTGCCGCCAAAGTTTATCTTTAACTGGCACCGAGGATGTAATTATCGAGCTTTTCTCAGCTAAAGTTATCCTACTGGGTGATAGTCCTTGCTACGCGTTAGAGTTCAACATCCAGGGGTACTACCTGGCGGAGATGACGTATTTGGTATATGATTACCAACAAGACTAATAAATTGGACGGGAACTGTGTACCTAAAGAAATGTCAGGTTGCATAGCAATGAATAGAAGCAACTCAAACTGGTAGTTACAAGTGTCGCTGCTATTCATATTCCGCATTCTGCCCATTCCTGTCGTTCGTATCGGAGAACGTTTGGGTGGGAGATTGTGTGCGTTGGTTAGCGGCGGTGGTGATGGTGGTCTGGTTCAGTCAGTGACGTCTAGTCGATGGGTGCAGTCACGAGTGCTGACTGTCCTGATTGTGCTGCTATCAGACAACACGCTGATTTATCTCTAGAAGTCGCGTCGTGCACAATTTTCATATCTGCAAAAACGCTGAGAAATCTTTTTCACGTATCGGACCTACTTCTTTTTCTGCCGTCATCGTTTGAGAGAAAGCGCGTTTTTGGAACCAAATTTGTATTCGGTCGAAAAAAAAGCCGTAATATGGTTTTCTATGTGAAAAATAGCATTAGTGTTTCTGGAAAAGCAACGACTGAGTTAGACTTTCAACATTAACATAAATTTTTTTGGGTTAGACTTTACATGTCTATATGCTTCTTCATTAGTTCTTAGCACTAATTTATTTTAATATATTCTTCGGAGTGGATTTAAAGAAACGCCGTGAAGTGGATTTAATCTCATCATCAATTCACAGAACACGTGACAAATTTTAGTCAAGTCTCCTCCAAAAGTTAGCCGGTAGAACTTAAGAAAACCACCGTATGCAATCTTACGGTTTTTTATGTTGTGACGCTTTGCAAGGAGAACACACGAGAAGGAGAATTCTTGTTCAGCCTCGTGTTCCGGTGACGTCGAATGCGTTAATATTTCATCGGTGGTATGCATATCGAGACGAACGGACAAGTAGCTCAAGCTCAGACAGCGGAATAGCCAGTCTGCAGTTCAGTCCTCCGAATCTACTATCCTTAGGTAAGACCGTAGAAGACATAGAGTCTGTAATAAATCCTTCTTAGACTCATTATGCTAAGCGAATTTTCATTCAGATTCCTAAATAAACATCTAATTTGACGTTTACCACACTACAATTTGGTAGTAGTTCGAAACAAAAAAGTAATAAATAATGAAAAGTATTGTGAAATATCTAACAAGATAGGAAGCACTAGAGGGTTATCATAAATAGAAAGCGATAGTGACCCTGTTCTATTTATGGAATGATGAGGAGCATTACAATTCCATCGGTTTCACTTGAAAGAGTTCTTCTGATTACCGATTGGCTTCCGCTGGACTAAGAGGGTGCCATAAATTTTTCTTTGGAAACTTTCGGCCACATCTCGTTTATTTTAACAATTAATATTTTTTCCAGCAAATAGTTAAGCTGAAGACGATAATTATGGAAGAAATAGAGGATTGGTGAGGGAGATTTTTGAACGATGAAATCGAATCGACCTTCGAATTATATCGCGCAATATGAATTCAACTAAGGGGTCGTGTAGCGCAGTGGTTGGAAGTGCCCTGCAATGCGCATGTAGCCGTTAGTTAGATCCCTTGTCCTGCTCTGACCAATCCTTCTATCCCTTCTAGTTCGGAGAAATGGCACCAGCTTTATTTCCCAGGATTAAAACACCGACTTGATACATCGGAGGATACCACGACTCATTCTTTAAGCCAAATATGCATTCATTCACTTCTAACAATATTTCATGAAATCAAAGCGTGGCACTTCACCCAGGGGATTGGTCTACACTAGGACCCCCTATACTTTCGTCCTTTTTTATGTGAATTGAATCAAACGCGTCAATTAAGTCTAAGACCTAATCGCTACGTAAGCACAATGAAGATCAGCCAACGTTATCGAAATTGCTATCGAGGACATGACAAATATCCTGCATCACTCAACTGAAAATGAGAATGCAAGTTCCTGAGCTACACTTCAAATGACGGCGACGGTGTCCTGTGCACTAAAGTTTCGAGAATGGGGTTTGCACACATATTGCATTCTGGTAATTACCGCTGAAGATTGTATAGTCAAACCTCTCCATGAGAACCTTGAATGTGAAATCGGGTATTCCTCGATTTTTCTCGAACGAATAGAGCTTACTGGAGGACCATGGTTCGTGGTCTAAACAAAAACCTTGTTGTAAATAACAACTGAAAGTACACGAGCGAAATTTCTATAGAACAAGTAATTTCGCGAGAACCAATGAAACCAATTTCTCATTGGTCGCAACTCTTTCTAATTTCAGGATCGTCATCGATGAGTTCAGCATTGATGGCTCTGTCTCCGCCTGGCCTTTCTCCACTCAATGTGAAGGATTCAGCGTTCTCAACACCGTCTAAAGAGACGAAAAGTGTCAACCGCTTCACCTTCGATCATATACCATTCCAAAATTTGTCAGCAGGTTCATAAATTTGCTACTTTTCTTTATTCTGTGGTAACCACCAACTGTTATGACTCATCACTCATCTTTAACGATGGTGGTCACATGTTCATCTTGGTTTGCCATAAGTTCATTTCTGTTGGTTGATGAATTTATTCTGTAAACCTGCTGGAATCTCTAGAAAACGGCCATGTGATTAATCTGTCTCAGAAAAACAAACATCATGACAAAATAATCGGTTTTTTGTTTTCGGGATTGCTGCTGAAGTAAAAGTGATGTGAAGTGCAACTAAAGTCTAACTGAAGTCGTTCGAATATGAAACATGGTAAATGCGGGAACCGTGTGCCCCGAATATTTAATTCCTGCTCTTGGTCTTTTTTTGTCGCCTCTTGGGTCACTGAACGTTGATATTTAGACCTAAAACAGAAACCTTATTGTTATCTCTGCTTTTAGCTTTGCATCAGCCCAACTTTAAGTTATTCTATAATACTACGATATTCGGTGTCAGTCGAGGTAATGCTAGTGTCTCTCGATCCATTGTCTAATCGCGACGGTTTCTGATACGTAGAGATCAGAATATTCCTTTTTGAACTATATCTGATCCCTACGTATCAGAATCCGTCACGATTAAGAGACCCAACGTAATACTGCAATAGAAAGGAAAAGTCTCTAGAGACAACCAACAAGGTGATGTATGAGATTAAGATGCACGGAAAACTGTCAGAATGTCGTGAAGAGTATGACGATTAACGCAATGATAATGGTCCTACGTAGAAAGATACGAGCCGAATGGTTTTCGCAATTATTGCTTCTCAGCATGGAAATTATTGCGCTAACTATATCCTTGAAGACTATTCCCGCCTTAGTATGGATTTCTATTTTAGATAGATAGAGACGCTTCAATTTTATACGGTAGATTATGGACAAATTACACGTTTTTGTGGTATTTTTGGTGATTTTGGTATCGCAATCTCCCAATTCTTCCAGCTTTCAAGTGCTAGTTGGGAAACAAATTCGGTACAAAAACTTCCCTTCCGCTCGCAAATGCGCTGACCTAAGAACACCTGCACATGGTTATACCCGGTTTCCCTACCAGTAAATCATCTTCGAAGATTACTCAGAACGTACATGTAGAAGAATTTACACTCAAACCCAACTACTTTTATATGTATAATCGTTGCAAAACAACGAAGCGACTAGAAGAAATACAGGAGCTCGCACGCCATTTGGAGATGAGTCGTCTAAGCATTTAAGAAATAGATTTTGCACCATGAGGTCAACCATTATCGCGGAGCTCAAAATTTCTAGAAGCCAGCATTAGTTGTTGTCTTCCCTCTTCCTCTCAGGTTTTGAGGATTTTATAACAGTACTTCATTGTTGGGATAGTCTCATTGGAATTCAAGAATTTGGAATGGATCATTACACAGATCTGTTGGCCACCATGCCTTCAGCGAAATCAGGAACCATTTCTTCATAAATTGAATTCCTCGGGTTCTTTGGTGCTTCATATTTGTGCAAGAGAATCTCGTTGACCGCCGTAAAGAATCAGTTTCCACCCTAACCTTACAATATGTTCAAGAAACGGATCGTCTTCCGTGCTTGTTTTCGACCTCCATCAGTATCAAACCACCACTAAGTGCAACCTTCTTATTATGAGCCATTTCAAGGCTTTTAAGTTAAATTTTGAGTTGGGTTTAAAATTGAATTGTTCCCTTTCTATTCGAGTAAAGTTCATGGTACCTTATAGCAAATTTGTGTTATAGTAAGAAGAAAGGGAAAGCAAAGGCACTGTGGTGCATAGAGAAATACTTATTTTAAAATGGTAAGCAGTAAAAAGTCCAAAGGCATAAAGCTTCATTTTAAGAGCAGCTCTTGGAAATTTGGAAGGGCCAAAACCGAATTTATTTCATGTACAGCCTTGTCCTCTTTTCTATTCTTCATTCGAGTTATTATGGTATTTGGCAGATCAAGTGGAATCAGTTGAAATTTCGAGCGCTTTCGAATTGCCATCATCCTCCCGAAAAGACCCAGAACGTTTGAAGGACGTGCTGATGACAGTACGACGGCACAAAGACGTCATTATTCATCCAGTCTTCCAACGCAAAGAATCAGTCATCCAAAGCGCTCGGAAAGGAGACTCGACTCATGTAAGTTTCTGGAGTTCTGACATAAAATTGCGGGATACGTATGTTCAAGAGATCCATTCCGGCGACATATTGTCAGTGACAGACTTAGTAATGAAGGAGATCTTTGGAAAAAGGGGGCTCTATTAGTTCGTGAGGCGAGCAGCAGATTTTTGGGCACTAATGTTGTCCAAAATATGCTTAATAAATTGGGAACACCTTTTTTCTTTTGTTGTTATCGTCATCATTTCATGCCGCCATCGGACGGACGGAGTCGCTTCCAGCTGCCCAAAAACATGCCAGCCAATTAAGCGTTTCCATTCCAGAAACTTCGTTGGACAGTGTTTACACTGGTACGGTGAGTTTTAAGCGCTTCGTAACTTCAAATTATAATAAGCTATGTAAAAAAACAAACTTTGTTATTGCCTTTCTTTTTTCAGCTCCTACTTCATTCGCCGAGGAGAAATACCGTCGTTTCGCCATCACTCTCAAGTCCTCTCTCTTCAGCCGAATCCCATCGCTTAGCCGCTTCACCGTCGTACATCGGCTTTTCCCCTTCACAGCGAAGCGATGCCAGTGTAAAATCCGACCTCCAAAAATCACCTGAATCACTTTCTTCAGAGCCACAGGGTGACGACGATGATAAAAAACAATATTACTGTGGCATATGCAGGAAGGATTTCAAACGTCCGGACATACTATCCAGGCATGCATCAGTTATACTCCGAAAAAACTTTAAGTACGGTGTGGTGGTGAGCGTGTTAATCCCGGAAAGAGAAATAGAAAGTTCGATCCTCACCGCAGACACACGTGGGTCGGGGTTTTGCAAATACCTCAGCATCATTCTTTCAAATATTTAAATCCTAAGTATAACAAAGATTTTCTAGGCATTATCAGAGGATAAAAAAGGATGAAGCTCTCGGCGTTGATCAATCCCCTGAGGGATGCGCCGTGCATTGCCCGTCATTAAGCATCAATTTTAACCTTTTTACTTACTGCCTACTCTTTTTGATGGCATGGTATATTGCGATAGAACTAGCTGAGAGACAGGCGAAACGAAGGACCCGCATGGTGTGGTGGTGAGCGCGCTACTCCCCGGAAAGGACAATAGCGCGTTCGTTCCCCACCATAGGCACCTGCGGTCCAGAGTTTTGCAAATATCTCAGCTTCTTTGAAGTTCCATTAAGCATCGTTTGGTGGTGGCTGAATGCATATCCTGACCTTTACAACGACTCGCGGTGGCCTACCGTTGTATCGAGCCAGTGCTGCTATCCTCCCAGACAAGTCTGCTACCAACTTGCCGACCATGGAAAGCTTGGTGGGACATGGGTGCGGGGGTCGATTCTACGTGTGTGTTGCAGGGCGCCTCCGACCATTGCGTCACACGCGCCCTTAATTAAATAATAAATAAAGTAATTAAATGATATAAATAGTATTAGTTGGAAACGTTTTGGCATGCTTCGTTGACATTAGGCTCTTTCTTAGGTCTAAATAAATTTCGCTTCCCGTGTTTACCAAAAGTTCTAAGTGAATTCTTTCCGTGAAGAAGTATGCAAGATGAGAGTTTTTTTCTGGAAGACATTCATGTGACTAGTTAGCATGATAACCGTACGCTACCTACCCTTCTTATCTTTGCTTTATCAATTCCGTCACACGCGCTGGAAATTCATCCACATATACCCTCACACTTTGATTTCTAAGGGACCTGGTCTAGAATTTTCTTACGAGAACTCAATGTGGCTCTCAGAGTAGCTCCACGAGCAGTGAGGCATTAATCGATAGGTTACCTATTAGGAATGAGGAAAACAAACCAGTGGAATGTCGTATTCAACATTTGTGAAACACTTCATGAGGAGGTGAGGAAATCAGCTAAGGCTCTGGTTCATATTTTTCTTGATTGCCATGCATATTCAAATGTGAAGAAAGGTATATTACAATCGGAATTCGCTTCTGTGCAGAAATTCGGAAATAGGGAAGGGTGCTTTGACAAAGTTTGATGGCTAAACAATCCATCTCAAAAGTAATTTTCCAAGTTCCGTGGTTGCAAGCTGAAACCATTGTTCACCAAGAACACTAAATGCGCGTGTAAGCAATGATAATATGCTTATCAGCAGTCTAAACTGTACTCTTGGTTATCATCGAGCAGCCGCCCATAATTTCTCCATTCGTTCCTGTCGATTGACTGAGTTAGGAGTTCAGGAGCATAGAGCATCAAATGGAACACCAACAATATCATTGCTCACTATAAAAGTTTTCATTCAGAAACTTGTAACTACAATATTGCCCTTTGCTTTTAGTAAATTAGAAGATGAATATGTCTATTTATCGCTCTAACCGGTCGTGTAATTTTTTTCCAACCTAGCCTTCCGTAAGAGAATGCGAGCAAATCGCCATGGTAGTCACCCCTACTCCCCCTTTCCTTTAAGGAAACCAAAAAGTACCAAACCTTTTGTATGAAGACTTTAATTTTTTTCGTTACCTATGCTATGACTAGAGCGTTTCTAGTATGTGTACCTAACTGACAGCAGCCGCGAACAGCACTGAGTGTATAATGTTAACCTTTTATTTAGTGCTTAGTATAATTTTTGACAGCAGCGTATTATGTGGAGTGCAACCACAGTGATTTTGAGATATTTGCAAAAATTCCGAATTGCAGGTGTCTGCTATGGGGATGGAGCAAGCTACCACCCTTTCCGAGAGCCAACACGTTCATCACCATACTATGCAGGTCCGTCTTTGCGTCTTTCTCTCATCTACTTTTCTACCTAACGACGCAATCAGCAACCCCCATGATGGCGTTGGGTAGAATGAGTCAATGATGGTGCCGTTAGGTAAAAAACTAGCTGAGAGATAGGCGAAACGAAGTGCCCGCGTTACTGGTGAACGTGTTAGCACCCGAAAAGGATAATAGCGTGTCCTATCGCCACCGCGATCACCTGCTTTCTTGAATTTTGCAAATATCTCAGCATCATTGTGATAGCATTGAATGTGTAGTTTTCGTGGGTTTTTGTCGGTGTTGGAGACGATTCGTAACCATCGCTCACGTGTACGCCACTTAATTACAGGACTTCCACGGATCGACGTGCATCATGCGACCAAACACATCTACGGACCGTATGAATAATATATGTACAATAATAATAATACAGTTAATACGTATACGTAAAGTATAGATTAATCCGATACAGCAGAATCAAGCAGCTCGTTGTATGAATCCACTGGAAAATATGTGGACATTTTTACGTGAACACCTACGGAACCAGTTCTTTTCTAACATCTGCAGAGCTTGACAAGGATATTTCAGCATAGCGAGACAAATTGCTTGAAGCTAGTGTGTATATTGTAGATGTGACACCATGTAGAACTCGCTCAAAAATTGACTGCAGTGGTTTTATATTGTAAATTCGGTTTATGAAAGGATAAAGGACAGAGCGTTCGGTGTTGTTCAATCCCTGAGAGTTGCGCCATTCATTCGACTTCATTGAGCATCGTGAGAGGTTATTTTACAAGGTCATCTCTAAGTACTAGACCACAATCCAAATCTCTTCAATTATAATGTACTTGCAGTTCGCCTTATAAAGTTTCAGAAATGTGTCCATTACTGAAAAAAAAGATTTGTTTTTGTATTCCCTCTTCCTTTGACCTTTGTTGCGACGAATGTGCTTAATATGAAAAACATTTATATACAGGCACCTTCGGCGTCACACTGGTGAGAAGCCGTTCGGTTGTGACGCTTGTGGACGATTTTTCTCGCGATCTGACCACCTTCGAACGCATAGACGAACGCACACCGACGAGAAACCATACCAGTGCTACATTTGTCCCTATGCAGCTGTCAGTTCTTTTAAAGTTATTGTCCTATTAATGCCAAATTGATCTGAAAAGTTCAAGTTTAGTGAGTTTAAGTCAGTTTTTATAGCAGTCATTTCCTTTCTTGCTTAGGGAAAATGCACCGTATCCTATTGAAAATGTTCTAGTGCTTCCTTATTTCCTTCTCTGTAAAGTCAATGAGGCGTTTTCTTTATCGTCTGGCAGGGTTGTCTATTAGGATCTGCTAAGTGAGATGATCTAAAACGCAACGTATTTCATCGTTTCCTTCTAAGATCTGCATAAAAAGTCTAGAAGTCTAGGCATCAGGTTAGTTGTCATGTTGTGCGCCTCCCATTTTATGGAATAAAGTTGCTAACGACATTTTTAACCGACTTTTGTTAAAAGCATCACGTGTGATCTTGATTTTCGAGCTCTTCGCAGTTGTCAACATAGGCTATAACCTTCCTTTCTCTCTCTTGGCTTGTACGAGATACACCTAACATCATTCCTTAGGAAAGTTCGATAACACTGATCGATCTCTCAGCTTGCTTACGCAGCATTGAATCTGCTAAGAAACCGTTATGTGGAGAAGTGGGCATGAATTTACGCATTTCTTTTACTTTTGCACTAATCTTCCATTCTGTTGTGAGCTTTTCGTACCGCTCATTGCTTCCTGCTGAGCACAGGGCTAAGTCGTTCTTCTTACCGATTTCTTCACCCAGATGGTCATAGTTGTATCATTCAGTTACACTCCTTGCCCTGACTATTAATAGGGCATCATGAAAAAAGGATCTTTTCTTATAAGTTGAAAAAACAACTCTGTCTGTTCCACCGATTATTCTTCTACTGGAAATTGGGTCCTTCTGAGATCTTCCTAGAGTCAGTTCTGAAAAGTCGAAAACGATTTAACATGAGCACAAGCAGAAATGTTATCTAGCAAAATTGTGATGTAAAGCCTACTGTGCATGTAATGCTTGTAGTATATGAAAAGCAGAATTAACAAAGAGAATATTTAGAACTAAATCGACAGTCAGTGATCTCAGTTACTGATGATTTCTCTGCACGTTATTTGTGAGGTCCTCATATGACTTATGCTGGGAGAGATGTGAACAAAATTTTCCGCTTGCCTTGAATCGTTGGTGGAATCAAACTTTCACTCTCTGCCGCACCGGATTGACACTGACTTTCCCTATTACGTGTTCAAAAAAGGATAAAGCTGCTAACGTTGGTTAATACTTGAGCGATCCGCTATGCATTCGACTTCACTAAGCGTCGTTTAGAGGGTAACTAATGCATATCTGGCCTTTACAATGACTCGCGGTGGCCTGCCAATGAATCAAATCAGTGTTGCTATTCTCCTAGACAGGTTTGGTATCAATTTGGAGACACTGAGGAATGGAGGGCTTGGTGAGTCTGTTACGCCAGATCGATCCTATGTTTATTGGAGTGCGCTTCTAACCACTGCGCTACATACGCCCTTCCTATGTTCTTTAACATAAAAATGCATGAGTGGTTGGGTGCGCTTTCTTATGCCCGATTTCTATTTTTGCATGTCAATTCCTTTAAAAACTTGCAATCTAGCGGCGAGCAAGTACATAGAAATTGCTCACTAGCTTTTCCAACGAATAAGTTACTGGTTAATTCCGGTCGAAACAGTGACGTTATGGCTTGATGTTGATTGAAGAGCTGTAAAATTGATGGATCTTGTTTCTTTGAGCCTGGAAATGCCTCTTATACGGCTGCTATGGTATGGTTAATGTGATTCGGCCGAGTACGGAAAAAGCAACCAAAATTTCAGGACCATTCTGGAATGTCTACATCTGGAACTACTGTGGTCAATGTTCGTCGTTTCAATGACCTCTCGCTAGCGTTTTTGTCCTTTGTTCACCGTCAAATGAAGCATACTAAGAAAAGCAGGTACGACTTCATCGGACTGGCCAATACAAGAAGTCACGCTATTTTAAGCCTCACTTGTGATACTGACGAAAAGCTTTTTTCGTGGAACATATGACAACTGAGGAGTCGACGGTGTCAGTGGAGAAGATGTGGACTAATATCTGCTCCGAAAATTTCCACTTTCTATGCCTTAACCTGGAGAAGATGACGAAGTCGACTGGTTCTATAAGGACGTGGAGAGATTTACGGAGAACGTCATGTCTTCATTGAGGACTTCAACGCCGAAATTCTATCCTGGATAATGTGCGAAAACTATGCATTTAATCTCGTCTTACTTTTCAAAAGCCATTACAAGACCTATGTCTCCAGAAATACTAGAGCTGACGCGCTAACGTAGCGTCGCTCGTACCCACCTCATTGTATACCTCCTCACAAAAACTCAACAGATAAGCGATAAATCAACATATTAAAAAAGAGAAATAACAGCAATTAATGGTGTCCTATGGGGCGGGGAAGACGTTCGCAAGGACCCAAAACTTCGACGTTACAAAACTAGAGTAGTCGCAGTCTGCGCACTCTGACGCTGAGACGGAACATATGCTGCTTTCTGAGAGGCAACTGCGAAAAATCATCTGGAGAATATGGAGCATCTTCAAAATTCACTTTATTTTTGTTTGTTACTTGAAAATTGTTTCGCTTTATTTTGTTTTTCAAATGAAATCAAGGAGACAATGTATTTATTGTATCCATGGTTGTACCGTTTGAAGTTCGACATTTTATCTTGTCCGTGAAAATCCGCCCAAGGTCATAGCATGACAAAAATTAGACATGGCCATCCGAAAAACTTGCTAACAGTTCTCATTGGCGAACTCTTTCCGGTTTTCACTCATTATCTGTCAGAATTCAGAGTTTTCAACCAATGGAAATCCACCGCGATCATTTTCTTGTGCAAAAAAAGGAGAGTAAAGCGGTATCTGCAGTTGTTGCCCAATCTACCTGCCGTCTATGCTCTTCTAGATTATCTTTAGTTGGGTTATATTCAACAGGATTAACAGAACATTCACTACACTTGGTTATACCTGCGCGACAAAGAACCGCTTCATAGTGTTACATGATAGTGCATGTGATCGCTTTATCTAATTTTCGTCGACCTATAAAAGGCGATGGACATAATTGAAAGAGAACCAGTAGTGACCATGGAAGCTCTGCCCGGTAGGTCGTCCGTGCTCAGTACGCAAAAAGTCTTTCATTAGCGTCTCCATATCTTCTTATGTGATGCGAAAAAAATACTTCTGGATAGATGAAACAGGGCTAATAAAGTTCCAATTCTGTATTAAAGCATACCTAACGCCTATATATCGTTTTTCATTTGTTGTACAGATTTCGGCATTTCTACCCATCTTTCATTAAGGTGGTCGGCCTCGTCTTTAGGTTCCCCTTGTGGCATGGGGATCTGCGCTCTTTTCTATTCATTAGTACGTTGGAAGACGAATTGAAAGTCGAATGCAGGCTAGAAGGCATGGGTTTTCCTGGAATTGTGCAATTGAGAATAGCAGTCGTCGTTCTCCAGGTCGTGAATAAGGTTTCTTGCCGACATTTGTGAGTTGAAGCGAGAACTGCTACCTTGCGAATAGGATTCTTCCCGAACGAAGTGGTTCCTGTGACTAGTGGATGAGCCAACAATCAAGAACGATGTAGCTTCGATGAGAATAAAAAAAATGTGGTTAGGTGTTAGATTATAGGGTGGGATTTAGCACCGCCGTCACCTTAACGCCATGAATAAGTTGCATTCTACTTTGAAATATTTATTAAGTATTGCGTTATCACTAATTTTTAACGTTTAAATTGCATGAAACTTTTAAATATATTGCACTAATACTTAACACTTTTCACAGAGGCGTCGCGATGTGTTGACGCGACACATGAGCACTCGGCATCAAATCAAACCCACTCTTTCCAATTTCCAGAAGCATCGCGATGTTCGGAGGTTTGTGATAATCTTATCTCAGTAACATTTCCATTATTTTCAACAATCATTTGCTAATATAGTAGGGCATTATAAATGGAGGTGGTTTTTCTACATGTGACAACAATTCGGCTAACCAGACCTGACTTCCATGCTAGGGCAAGGCATTGTTACAAGAAGTGTTGAAGGATAGAAACATTGACCTGAATAATAACCACAACGATGATGAGATATTCGCAGGACTCAACCCTAGGCCAGATCGAACCACGATCTCCCCTTCCGAGGAGTCGCGCATTACGCACTGCACCACGGAGGCCCTTGCTCTGCGTTTCTCTCAGGTAGTTGTCTACCTAACGCCGTAATCAGCAATGACCCGTCATCGGGATTGATCTGAGGAGCACAGATTGGCACTGAACCCAGTTATGTTGAGGCTTTGGTCGAAATCACAATGTTAACCTTTTATTTTCTGCCTGATACACTGACAAGTGATTGCTGATAGCTGCGTTAAGTAGAAAATTAGCTGAGAGAAACGCAAAGCAAGGGGGCTCCGTGGTGCAATGTGTAATGAGCGAGTCTCTGGAATCGTGGGTCGATCTGGGCCGGAGTCCTAATTTTGCGAATATCTCAGCATCGTTGTGGTTGTAATTCAAATCATACCCTGCCGTGAAAAAATGTAGTAGGCAGAAAATAAAAGGTTAACATTGACCTGATGATAAAGCTCTGCATAGATAACCAATATTTTTCTGAGTTATTAAACTAATACGAGGTTGGCGAAAAGATTTATTCGGCTAACATTTCAGCGCATCCGTCTTCTTCAGAGCCGCGCCCAACCGATTCGATGGTCCAGAGCTAGTCGTTGTCGCGATGTGGGTATTCGTTGTCGTATTGAGTCCAATCGAGTTGAATAAGACGACATTGCCAAGTGAGACTATTTCATTCGAGCGGTGCTTCACTCCAGAAGATTGAACTCGATACTATAACGTATACCCATATGACGACAACAACCAGCTGTGGATGACCGAGTCGGTTCAGTGCGGCTGTGAAGAAGGCGGAACAACTGAAACGTTAGTCGAAATAAAATTATTTATCAATTTATTGTTGGCATAATGATTCAGAAAAGTACTTCCTTGAATACGTTGCTGGACCCTCGAAACTTATTGTCTAGGCCAAATTTGTATTCATGCACCTCTGCGATGATGCATGACACATTCCTCAGGGAATGACCAAAGATGAAAGCTTTCTCCTTTCGTTTGGGCACAGATACTGTTAGCAGAAGCAGGCAAAATATGTCACGCAGATAATGGTCTCGAGAGAGCTATGATTTGAAGATTTTCATAAATTTATTAGAAATCGAGGTGGATAACCACTGCTCAACCAACTATTGCAGATGTCTCAGCGACGGCGATCAAGGACTGATGTCATCCAGTTCACGGGTATCCCAGCCGTCAACACCGAAGAGAGTTCGCCACACCACCGACATATCACCGGTGCGCGAACATCCCGAGCACAGAGATCGAACGCTTACTGAGGTGTATTTTATTTATAGAGCTAAATATGATAGAAAGAAGAGGATGAAGAAATGGTTTATTAAAAAGGTTGTCAATCTTTATGTTGAAGTACTCAAACGAAATCTATTTGAGATAGAAGGAAAGAACATATGAAGAAGCTAAATCCTATAGCGCTGAACTTCATGTAATCAGCACTCAGATACCATGTAATGGCAAACGCAAGGAATTGCTTTAGCAGATATCTGAAGAAAGCGCAGCTGGAAGCTGTATTTGGCAAACATTACTAGATCCGTGCTCCCATAACAGTTCATTCGTTCACCGCAGTACCAATGTTAGAAATCGTTGCAATATGGAAGCAAGAGTAGTTGCGCGATGGCAAAATCTTTCTCCGGTAGGCGAATTTTTTTATGACGTGTGAGATCACCTGTTACCTGTCACCTATCGTCTCGTTGTCCGTCAAGTTACTAGCGAGTGCCAGGAAATTTCCATTTTCCAGTCGCTTGCGAGAATAGGCCAGTGGGTTCTGTTCGCTCTAGGGACTCGTTGAGCATCATATCTTTCTTCTAGCGTTTCCGTAACTATCGGGTCGATGGCCTTCCTGCAGCACATTCAATATCGCGAGGAATCTAGTCACTAACGGGTCTAGTCCATCGGTTGTCGTTCATACGTATTACTTGTCTGGCCCACCTTATTTTCTAGAGTTCGGCGTATAGAACGGTATTTTTGGATCTTGATCCTTAACCTAGGTTGGAGCTCCGGATCGCTTAACTCACTTGTGTGACACGGGATGCTCCCAGCATCGTCCTTTGCACTACGCGTTCAGCAACGCTGAGTGGTCCTTCATCCTGCTTACCCAGCGACCAGGTTTCTGACGCATACGTTAAGGCAGGGAAAAAATATGGAGTCGAAAAAGGTGGGCGCGGAATCGGGTGTTCTTTGTTCTCTTCACTACATTGTTGATGCTCTTGAAAGCTCCTAAGCCGATCGCTTCCTCTTGATCATTTCTATCACGAAGTCGTTCGACATGTTGATTTTCTAGCCTAGACAGACGTAGTTGGACCATTTGGAGATATTCGTGCAGTTGAGCATGAATTGGGCATGCTAAACCAATCCGTTCCCGATTAACATCGTTTTTTTTGGGGGAGTTTATTCGGTGACCAATCGTTCCACAGGCATAATCAAAGTTGCAAGCATTCGTTCCGTCTGGCCATTGCTTAGTGCAGTGTGTGGTGTTGCAAGAATGATATCATGAATAATGCGACGATGGTGCAATTGCTAATCACGCATCTCCTTCTGTGGTGTTGCAAGAACGATCTCATCAACAATGCGAAGATGGTACAATTGCCGACCACGTATCTGGCGGGTTGGGAGTAATGGCCGACCAAAAGCGAGATTCAGGGAATGGGCTTCCTGTTTCTGCTCAGCCGATTTAGCACAAACTTCTGTTTTTACGTGGACATATCCATACATGCGTGCGTGGTTGTGATCTCATTTATGCGTATTGTATTCTATGAGTCAATTCGGCCAAAACCGTGTAATTGACTAGGAAGCATATGGGAGGCGGTTAGGAGTGGCCTCCAACAAATAGACTCCTCCCGTCTACGCTGGGAGAGAGTGGCAAGCTACCCGTATGTAAACGTAGCTCCCATACTCAGAGCTCAATAAGCTATACGAGGGTATCAAACGCTGAAAAAGAGTAAAATAAGCGGGATTCATTCTCCTAACCCCGAAAAAAATGGTCGGTAGATTCCTGCAGTGTACTTGGAAGAAATAGTTAGCTTGCGCCTCACAAGTATTCTACTTATTGAACTTCTGTAATGTGCGAAACGGAAGGATGTGCGCAGAACATAGAATCTGTGAAGAAGAATGAACTAAACTGATGAACACGTTACTAAAGCGATAGCTTGAATTCTATGACACGTATCTCACGTCTTATCATTATGGTTCAAGTAAAGTTTATATATAATCCTCTGCACCAGTTAGACGGTAGTCCACATAAGGCCTTCCAAACGGACAGATTTCAGCTCGTCACTCCACGTAACACACACGTAACAGAGACCTCACAGGAAGACATTCCATCGTTGAACGAAATCGAAGATGACGTGATCGTTGACGTCTGTGAACTCGAGCAGGAAGAGGAAGACGAGGACGATGACGATAATGATGACGACGTCGAGCTCGACCAATAACGACAAGACTATTTCGTACTTCCTAGAACACAGATACTGACTGATCTTTGTCAAGAGCCTGCACAAATGGCTTACGGCTGTCGTTGTCTTCGTGCTAAAGAAGTTCCAAAAGGAGTCCGACTATCTACATTTTTATGAATGATTTCATAGAAGAAATGTCATCATGACTCTTGCCATATCGCTGTTAAGAATAGAAAGTGGTTTGTATTCTTTCATTGAATAGGAAACATTTATAGCTTTTAATTAGAAACTGAAGTACCGGTTCGATGAGGTGTGAAAACGCCCACATTCTTTATCGCTTTACAGAATTGATGTAACGTGTTTTCCGTCGGGTTCCTATGCCTTCCTTATCGTTTTTTTTTCTGATCACTAAGATTTCAATGTTTTTCTTTATGGTCAGTTATCATATCTCGTCAGTACCGGTCGTATTCTAAACGCTTCTCAACAGGCGTTCCTTAGCTGGGAATTTCGTCTTATTACCAATCAAACATAAGTAACTGGTTTTGGTAGTTATTTACTGAAGAAGAATGAGTTACCATTACATATGAAATTATTTAAACTAAATCGCACTGCCTTGACAGCGCTTAGTGACGAATCCTTCAGAAAAGTGCTGGATTTTTTGCCTTAAGATGTAGTTATAATCATAATGTCTCCTAAAAAATGTCTTCCCTTATCACCAATTGACTTTTACATAGGACTGATTTGTCATTTTAACCACATCTGAGCTATTAGTATATGAAAGTTTTCAGAACTTTTTTACTTTTGGAACTTCCACCATTAATAATAGAATTGCACTAGAAACTGATTTTTAGACCGAACAGGGCTACTTAACTCTTAGGTTGCAGAGCACTGAAATTCATTAACGATATCCATCCAGTGTTGATCATTTCCGGTTCAGCACAAAGAAACAAGTTGTAAGTTGTATGTTAAGCTAACGTCTCCAGTTGATTCCTAGGCTACGAATACGAACATACATTTATAGTCTAGTACGGATAGGATTACAATCAGATAGCTGTTCATCTTAGTTGATTCGTTGGTGGTGGATGAAGTTCATAAATCCGGTTAGGCGATCTTGATCTCTTTACCCAGAGTCTGTGCTTCAAAACGTCTTGAGTGAAGATTTGAGGGTGTATAGCCTTAATTGTAAGATCACAATATCCAAATAACAATTATGACTGAAGCCTTTGTTGAATTGTCAAGAAGTAAACTGTTTTTGTAAAGCGTATCGTTAATTCAACACTCTTGCCACGTCACGACTTATTGGTTGTTCCACTACTGCATCAGAAAAAAAAACGTCCACCCATATGAAATTTAAATGAAGTCTGTTTAACGTCAGCATTTATCCTTCTGACTGTCTGTCTGTCTGTCTCTCTCTCTCTCTCACTCTTGTCTTATTGAAAGCCACCAGAGGAATCTGGTATCCACGATACATTCATGTGTAATGTGTGTGTGGCCATAAAGACAACTTCGACACATCAGTCACTTCTGGTTTTATGAGTGTTGTTATTTGCGATTATTACGGCAACAGTTACTATCCGAAATAAATCGATTGACATGTATTCTTTTTTGATAAGCTTACACGAGATTGGTAAACGATATTTAATAGAACACAGATAAAGGACAAAGGATAATGGTCTGCGCTTTGACAATCCCTGAAGGATGCGCTTTCATTGATCATCGCTCGAGGTGATTGAATGCACTTTTGCAAAGACTCGCGGTGGCCTACCGATGTATCGAGCATGTGCTGCCATCCTGTCAGACAAGTCTGGTACGAATTTGCCGACGCCGGAGAGATGGACGGCTTGGTGAGCCTGGGGCGTATCTCGTGTATTGCAGAGCGCCTCCGATCACTGAGCTGTACGCGCCCCTTTAGTCTTTAATACTAATACAAAAATACACACAAATACAAAACATATGATGCAAAAAATACCTTCCGTGTCTTTCTGCAACAATCGGGATGTCCGTTTACCCGTTTTCATGAAAATATAGTGTCAAGCTTAGTATATAGATTTCTCTAAAATGATAAATAAATAAACACAAGAGGGAAGAAAAAATCCAGTACAACTTCACTCAGCTGTCTTTCTACGCAAAACTTGATCTGAGGTTGAAATGTAGAACGTACATTGAACTAACACAGTTTTTGCCCCCCATTTTCTAGGGGAGTACGAATCACCAACTACTAATTAGGAGACTTTCATCGAAATGTCACCAATTGCTTTACTTGTCGTCTCACTGATTGTCGAGTGACACGGGTGGGCGCCAGAAATCTCCCAGTTCTCCCCGTCGCGTGCAAGAGTAACCTATTGGGTTCTGTTCGCTTCAGGGGCTCGTTGAACGTCATATCATTCTTCTAGGGTTTTGGCAATGAACTATGTCCACTGGGTATGTGGTGTCCCAGCTGTGCACTTGATTTTCCGAAGAATCCAGTCACTAACGGCTTTTGTTCATCGGTTGGCATTCATACGCATTACGTGTCCGACCCACCTCATCCTTTCCAATTTGGCGTGCAGACCTGCGTTGTTTTTGACCGAAATAGTATAAATGAAAAATAATCGCCACTTCAACACATTGCAAACATTTTTATTGACTATATCATACAAGGAAAAATAGGTAGTAAGTATACGAAGAGAAACATATAGCTGAAACATTAAAACAAACAAAACAATCGCAGTCATAACTCATTTTTCACTTGCCCGACATCCACAGCTGATTCGTCGTTAGCATTCGATGTGGTTCCTTAAAAAATGACTGATGACAACACTAGCATGCGTAAAAACCGTCTTCCTCCTACCAACTTGTAAATTCAGTCTTACACTGCAACCAATTTACGTGCAAACGGTTAATTAAGTTAATTCGTAAAAGCGCTTTATTGTATGGAACGACAATTTCATACGAGGAATAGCATCAACACGCGAAAGACCTGCAGAAACGATTTCCATCGCGTTTCGCCATTCGGGAATGGAAAAGAAACGGCGGAATGAAGATGGGTAATGTCCAACAGGTTAGCTGACGAACTGATGTAAGGTTGTTAACATAACATTTGTTTGCTGACGGTTAATGATTCGGCGGATTTCGCCCTATTGACAGCCTGGAGGGGTCACATTAACACGTAGTCCAGTTGGTCAAATACTTACATAACCTCAAAGAAAAACCAGAACCTAGATTTCAATCGTATGCCAAACAGCGTTTTTAAAAAGACCCACCGCTCTTTTCTGTACTCCACTTGCTTTGTGAATAATACCATCCCTACAGAGTTCACATGGGATTCTTTTTTGTAGACCACTAATTCAGTGAGTGACATCACCTGCAGAGCTTATCACATGCGAAGAGGAATATCATTACCTCAGGATGAACCATATATCCTGATATACGGAATTAGTTTTTGGTAATAATTATCAGACATCCGCCCCTGGGGTCCAACTTTGCACACATCCCTCTCCATAAAAAAAATTTGTAAAACTGTACAAGTTGTAAAACTATAAAAATATGGAGGTTGCAATCACTTTCCATCAAGAATCCTACTTAGAAACAGACCAGTATCAGGAAATATAGCCATGCTTAAACAAAAGTCACATGAAAAACTTCGGATCCACACACGCAGCCCACTACATATGATGACGATCTATCGAAGAATGACCTAGCATGGTTATTTTAGTACAAAAAGGATAAAGGATAAAGCTCTCGGCGTTCATCAATCCCTGAGGGATGCGCCATGTATTCAAATTCATTAAGCATCGTTTGGAGTTGATTGAATGCATATCTGGCCTTTACAACTCGCGGTGGCCGACCGATGTACCGAGCCAGTGCTGCCATCCTCCAAAATAAGTCTGGTGCCAATTTGCCGACCACGGAGGGATCGAAGGCTTGGTGGGCCTTGGGCGCGGGAATCGATTCCACGTGTGTGTCGCAGTGGCGCCTCCAACCACTGGCCACACGCGCCCTTATCTTAGTATACCACAGAAAAACATTTCTTGACTAAATTCAACAGTTCAAAACACTTTATAACATTTCTATTTCATTTATTCTATCCCGAATGTCACTTCCATCCGTGATGAAAAAGTGCCAGTTTCAAGCGCGAACTGTGCAACCATAGCTGCCTATTAATTAGTGAGCAAAGTTAAGGCGAAATCAAGTGCTCATTATGAGACAATGGTTCAAGATAACGGACTCCCTTCCTCTCTTCCTTTGCTACTTCTATTTCGTCCCACCTACCCACTACGTGGATGGATACCTGCTTGTTGACTACAATCAATAATAATCAACGCGAAGACGAAAACTGTGACGAAGACGAAAACCACATCGACTTGGATCATTGGCTCTGAACAAGACGAAGACGGAACATTAGCCGAATAAAAATTATATAAGAACCTCGTGTAAGCTCAACAATCTAAGGAAATATATTATTGACAGTGCTGACATGATAAAGTTTAAAACTACACAACGTATCATATATTTTCGACATTACATCCTCCTAGTAGCCCACTACTCCAAGGATAAAATTTGGATGATAAATGGACATAGTTTAAAACCTAGGTTACGGAGAGTCTTCGTCAATCGAAGACCGTTGATTGCTGGATGAATCGATTCTCCCTGGAATCCTCGGAAACCGTGCTAGAACGTTCCCAAACGGATTTGACCGAACATCCCAGACAAGTCTGGTACAAATCTGCCGACCCCGAAAGGATGGGACGGCTAGTGGGCGAAGTCGGAGTCCAACCACGGCGTGTGTTGGTTGGGGCTTCCACTTAATGAAGCGCATCACTACCACTACTATACGCGCCCCATCTAATTACACAATTTTAAGGAACATATCTAGTGCCGAAAATGAGTATGTTGCTCGAGATATCAAAGAGATGATGTTTCAAGTCAGCAATGGAGAAAGGGATATTGGTGACGTGGTCAAATAGTACTTGAGTATAAGGTGACGTTTTGTATTAATGATCCAAAGAAAACCATCCATTCGCCTAAAAGCGGAAGAAGGAACATGCGTTGACAAATTGAGTTACGCAACGAAGATGAGTGGGTCGTTAATAGTACCGTTCCGTGAAGTACGCGAAGATCCAAGTGAACTACCACATATGGTGGCAAGCGTAACTGTATTAACTACTCAAATTTCATGGCATTATCCTTTATTATGGCCTAGATTTTTTTCCAAGAACCATTCTACAAAATAAGCTGATGGTGAAAATATCTTTGAATAACACTGCAGAGGAACTGACCATAAGAATTGTTAGTGTAACTGTCACTCTGCATGTCTTCATCACGGAGCATTAGGTCGGCTCTTCGTTTTCGTGATGTCTCCACCGATCGAGGCCTAGCAAAGAACAACTCCATAGGCGTTCCTCCTGAAGAAAAACACCAAATAAAAAAAATCTGTTCTTGCAACACTTCCCTCTCTTCTCGGAATAAGTGGACATTGGGAAAAATGCAGTTTTTTCTTGCTAACAATTTTAAAAACAGTTTCACTTTATAACCGTTTATGAAAAATCACTTATTTTACAAGTAGTTTTAATCATATGTTAACATTTTTTGCAATGAACAAAGGTCATAAGAAGCGAGTGCCGCCAAATATGACGAAAAACAGGCACTAGAAATAAGGTAAGAAGAGAAAGCAAAGTAGTGCATAAGAGACCTCCCAACGGTTTACCGCATCATCGTGGCTAGGAGGTGTTTCTAGGTGTCGGGCTGTGATGTACACCTGAGGAATTCAATCCTGGTAGGGTCTCCCAAGCTGAGGAGTTCGGCGTTTCCATCAGGAAGCCCAACTAAGAGTAAACCAATACTAGGATTCGTCACCATTCTGGTACCAAACTAGTCGCTTGGTGGCAAATCTCTATCTGATCCACAAAGGCGGCGACTGCCTATCGTGGTGACGACCTGGAGGAGACTTTGGCCTGGCTGACCTCGGGACTCCAGGGAACCACAATGGCTAAAGTGCTGGAGCCCGCACAACCAGTGAAGACGGTCCTTCCAAGTATCCAAGTGTCCAAGTACATAAGAGAAATACTAGAAGAGGTTTTATTTAAGAATATAGTACCAAGTTCATCAATCCACTCCGAGTTATGCATGTATTTGATTTCAGCAAGATGCTTACACCAATTCAGCTTGCCATTCTCCATGAGCCATGCATAAATTCGTTCACGAACCATCGATTCTTCTCGCCTGAAAAACTACGATGTTCGTTTCCCAATTTGCACTTTTCCTGGAAGTTGGATCACCCCTGAGATCCTTCGTTTACAGTTAATTTCGCAGATTCAACAAAGATCTAACATTCTCGACTATAGACAGAACTGGTATATCCCAAGAATAATAGTCTAAAGCGTACTATGCATGTAGTTATAAAACATACTTCGTAGTAAGCAAGGTTAAGAAAGAAATATAGAAGTATGTCGAGAGCCCACGGATTTTATTCATCAATAGCTCCTAATCCGGCGAAGTGCGAATTTATCTGCCTTGTCCTAAGGCATGGTTAGTAGATAGTGTCACAAGTACTCATTTTATATCCACAAGAATGGTGAGATATTCGCGAAACTCTGAACACCAGGCCAGATTCCAACCTATGATTACCCTTTTCGGGAGTTCATGTGCTATCTACCAGACCAATACACTTGTCTTCCCTTCACGCAGCCAATTATTTTTCTACTCTAACGGTCGTATCAGCAGTCACCCGTTAACGACACCAATCTGAGGAGCACAAATCGCCATTGAAGCCAGTTCCGCTGAAGGTATGGTCGAAATCACTATGTTCTAACTTTTTTTTACTACCTATTCTTTCTTTAATGGCTCATGGCGTTATGATGTGAAAAACAAGCACAGGGATGCTGAGATACGAGTAAAACTCCGAACCTCAGGTGGGTGGGCTTTAAACCAACGACTACCCTTTCCACAAGCTGCAGGACAAGAAGGGTTACCTCATTATACAAGAAGGAAACCAATAATACCTCTGCTATTGCCCAATCTGCCTAATCCTACAAGCTCCTTGCTCAAAAGAGCTACTTTGGGATAACATGGATGGCGGATTTCAACAGCCTTCGGTTAGTGTTTGGTTGAATCCAAAGAAAACCGAACTACGATAAAGACAAATGGAACCGATTCGTTTCCGATATCGGTAGCTACTTCGTTCCATGCTAAACTCTCCTCATGCTTGAAGAAATGGATATCAACGGAATTTTCCAGCTAAATACACCTAGATCACCACAGCTGAACAGGAGCAAAGAAGTGGTCTACTGATTACAAAGTAGCATTGAAAGTAGAGTGGGAAGAAATATAAATGAATCCCTTCTCAATTTTTTAGATTCCAGGACCCTTCCATTTCTAACATTCACTTCAAAATTAAAAACTAAATAAGCAGGAAGAAGGACCACTCAGAGTTACTGAGTGTGGTATCAAAAGGGCATCTCGTATCACGCAACTAAGGGAGGCAACCTGAAGCTCAGAATACGTTGAGAAATAAAAACCGGCCACGCTGTCCTATACGCCAAAATGTCGAGAATCAGGTAGTCAGGTCACGAGATGTGTTTTCACGACAATCGGTGGGAAAGATTCGTTAGCAACTGGACCCTATAAGATGTTAAGCATACAACTCAGACATCAAAAACACGATGGTCACACTTCCTCACAAAGACCTCTGAACGAAAAACGTGACGCACTCAGAGTTCCAGACTTGTGAAACACAGTGAACCACGTGGTCTCGCACGTGATATCGAAAATGCACACCTACTCAATCCAAACATTCGACAATAAGTGGACAGGTGAGGTCGGTGATTGACGACAGTGATAAAAGTCTTCTTCGGTATCCTATCGAAATAGTACATTGAGAAAATTAAAGGCATAGAGGATAATGCTCTCGGCGAGATCAATCAATCCCACAGAGATGCGCTAAACGTTCGACTTCAGTTAAAGGTGACTGAATGCATAGCTGGCCTACATATGACTCGCGGTGGTCTACCGATGAATCACGTCAGTGCTGCTATCCTTCCAGACAGGTCTTGTACCAATTTGCCGACCCCAGAGGGACGGAAGGCTTGCCAAGCCTTGGCCACGGGATCGAACTCATGTGTATTGCATGGTGCCTCTAAACACTGCGCTACATGCACCGCTACTTTGACAAAAATACTCGAACTAAAGAAAAAGGCTACAACCAACCTTGGCGCAATGCCACCTTGCTTGTTTCTGCTCTCTACGTGAAAAATTAGATTCACTGATGAAAACTTCTCCGCTAAAATTCCTTCCAAAGTGGTCCCTATAAAAATACACCAAGAAAAATGTGATAAGGATCAGGACAGTATTTAATTTGATACAACTGCAAGAATGAGAATTTTTAGCAAACTTTCAAAACGTGATTCTGCGCTTCAAGTGCAATACAATATTGTAATACTAACACAAGGCATTCCTCCCAACGGTTTACCGCCTCATCGTGGCTGGAAAGTGTTCCTGGGTGTTGGGCTGCGATGTACAGTAGAGAGATTCATCCCCTTGCCAGGGTCTCCCAAGCTGAGAAGGAGTCCGGCGTTTAGATCAGGAAGCCTACTTAACAGTAAACCAATACCACGATCCACCACCGTCCTGGTATCAAATTAGTCGCATGGTGGCAAATCTCCCTCTGATCTACAAGCGCTGCGACTGCCTATGTTGGTGAAGACCTGGGGCAGACTTTGGCCAGGCTGAACTCGGGATTCCAGGAAAACACAATAACTAAGCCAGCAAAGTTCCGTAAAAAATGGACATTACGCTGGGGCCCACACAACCAGTGAGGACGGGCCATCCAAGTATCTAAGTAGGTAAGTAACACAAGGCATTAAAGTACTCACGAATACTGTGAGTTTGCTGAAAAGCACAAATACAGCATTTACTTTGTCCTTTGTCATTCATCATAACGGCATTAAATCACAGCGAATTGCATTGGTTATTGACTGAAGTATTAAAGCCGTTATGATGAAAAAAACCACTCTCACCTCGATAAACAGCGTCCAATTTCGCCGATTTCGGAGGACCGAATAAGAAGAAAAGAGTAAGTAGTGCATCTGCCACTACCTCCGGATAACTTCCAACCATCGGACTTGCGTAAGAATATTGCGAGGCCTTAAATAATTTTGGAAGCACACATTTAATTATATTTTCTAAATCCGACATTCCTGCTCATAGATCCAATCCACCTCAGTAAACGTACTCTGGGTAGCCCCTCCCAACGGTATACCGCCTCATCGTAGCTGGGTGTTCCTGGGTGTCGGGCTGAAATGTACAGCGGGGGATTCATCCCCCGGCAGGATCTCCATGGCTGAGAAGGGGTCCGGCTTTTCCATCAGGAAGCCTAGCTAAGAGTAAGCCAATATCACGACCGACCTCCCTCCTGATATCGAACAAGTTGCGTGATGGCAAATCTTCCTCTGATCCACAAGGGTTGCGACTGCCTATGATGGTGACGACCTGGAGCAGACTTTGGCTAGGCTGACCTCGGGACTCCGGGGAAACACAACAGCTAAACCAGCAAAACTCCGAAAAAAATAACACTTCTGCACGTGGTTTTCCGAAATATTTTACGAAAATGTTAGGAAGTTTCTGTCAATTAAAAGACCACAGAGAACGGTGAATACGGTGATGGAGATTATTGAGTGCTTATAATCGAAAGGCAAAAGAGTATATACATCCAACATAGCTATCGATGTGAACGATATCTCCTCTACTCTCCCATTGGAAACCGCTGAGCCATAATCTGGAAGATCTACCATTCCATCATGACCACACCAAAAACGATCCTTTGCATATACAGCTGTAAAAGCTCTGAGCTTGGCACAGTTCTTGGAGTGAAGGAAACGCCGGATTATCTCTCAAGTGTTAGCGACCCCAAGTGAAACGTTTATTTCTAGCAAATGTGCTGGAACGGTTACAAACGGAACGTGCATTTTTCCAGCGTAGTACCTTGCTCATCGTTCCTTTTTGCAACAAAAAAAAAGCAACTGGGGTATTCTTCGTGACTACCGCTGTACCCTATCATTAAGTATTCTAAAATTTCCTCTAACATCATTCTGGCGTCACACTCCATAAACGCGATAAACCGAACCTGTAACGGGAGCCTCATTGGGAATAATTAGCTGCATGGACCACAGCCAAACATTCTCAAGTGATAAAGATCTGCCGGAAATACTGCCTATCCTTTGTCCTAACTTTCATTAACTAAGATAAGTAATTCAATAATATTGAAAGCAACACCATTATGTCTTCACTGGTTTGCCCGAAGTTGTAGATGTAGAAAAGTTAGAGCTTCATACGGTAATGCAAACAAAGGGAAACAGTAAAATATACCACGTCGCTGTCAAATGTTTTTACCGAACCGCTGTTGTTCCAGAACTCTACACAAATCTGGACAATCAAAATCTTCGCTTAATTCTTTGCTGTCATTTTTTTTCGTAGAAATGACAGAAAGTCGCATAACTGAACAAACGGAATCTCAATCCATCATATAAACTGGAACTTCTCCACTTTTCTAACGGAATTTCAGGAAACTATCGTTCTCCAAAACACATATGAGCAACACGATAGGCTCATATAATTTTTACCACAGCTAAGAAAGTAGAGTTGGAAAGTCTCCAAGAAGTCTTTGTCCTCAGAAGCTTTTAAGGCACACCACTATGGAATCGCTGGAGCGATTGAAAGCGACTACACGGACTTTTTTTAAAAAGGAACAAGTTTATCCACTTTACCAAAACTAGATTCAGGTTTTGAAGAGCCTACAAATCCTTTTCTTGCTTTTTTCTTCTCATATCTATAATTCATATTTCGTTAAAACGGTGAACAGAAAGAACTACTTAGAAGTCAACCGCAGTGGTGCTGAGATATTTGTAAAACCCAGAATCTCAAGTTTTCAGTCCGCGATTACCCTTTCAGGACTCACGTGTTATCCACTGCACCACCAAAGCATTTGTTTTGTCTTTTTCTTAGCCAATCTTTTACCGTAATGATGGTATTAACAATCACCCGTCAACGGGATTGATCTGGGGAGCCCAAATCGGCAATGAATCCACTTAAACTGAGGCCATAGTCGAAATCATAAAGTTAACTTTTTATTTAAAGCTTAGTACAGTTTTTTTCTTACTACAGAACTAGCTAAGAGACAACCGAAACGAAGGACCCGCATGGTGTGGTGGTGAACGCGTTAGCCCCCCGGAAAGAGTAATAGCGCGTCCGTGCCCCACCGCAGACGCCTGCGGCCCGGAGTTTTGCAAGCATCTCAACATCACTGTGGTTGTATCAAACTATTTCATACTTCGATTGATTCCCGGTAGTTATTGTATGGACCAAAAAGCATTCATTGATCTTTACGATACTCAACGAAATCAAATCCACGGCGCATCTCTTAAGAACTGAAGAAAGCGAATGTTTAATTCACTATCCTTTATACAGCAGTGAGCATCGAATCTTGTGCATTTAAAGAGAAAGAGAAGAGCAACGATATTGGCTGAAACTGCAGAGGATAGATACTTCGAAAGTGCAATTGCTATTTCCGCCGGATAGGTGTTGACCAGTCCCCTAGCTCTTTGTTCAGTACATCCAGTCGCATTCCACGTTCCAGATAAACATTCATGACCTTCGCCTTCGTAAACATACCAGCTGAGTATTTTTTTGTCACTTTGCAAAACGCTAACAGATCACACACAAAATGACTGCAACTCTACGCAAATAAGTTGGATGCGCACGAGTGTACAAGGAAATCACTCAGAAGCATACTATAAACAGAATTTTGGGAAGCAACATTCTGCAAAACCGACCTCTAATAATTTCCGTAATAATATTTCTCCTCTATTTTCAACATCTTCAATGTTTCGTAGATTGATAGTGAAATGGTCCACAAAATCAATCGAGAACATTTAGAATAGAATTGTAAATTATCACCTGTATCACCTATACTCTCTTTCATCGTCGAGTGACCCGAGCGGACGCCAGTAAATCTTCCATTTTTCCCTGTCGCGTGCAAGAGTAGCCCAATGGGTTCTGCTCGCTCTAGGGACTCGTTGAGCATCACATCTTTCTTCTAGGTTTTTCGTGAAGAACTCTGACCATCGGGTCGACCATCTTCCTGCAGTACGCTTGACATTCCGAGGAAACCAACCATTAACGGCTGTTATCCATCGATTGTTGTTCATAGGCATTACGTGTTTGGCGCACAGAACGGGATCTTTGATTTTTGGTCGTTGACGTTGGTTGAGCCTTCGGATCCCTTCCCTTACTTGTGTGGAACGGGATACTCCCTAGCATCGTCCTTTCGACCGCGCGTTCGATAACGCTGAGTGATCTTTCATCCTGCTTACGCAGTGACCAGGCTTCTGAGGCATATGTTAGGGCAGGAAGTACCGTCTACTCGAAAAGGTGGGCACGGAGCCGAATGTTCTTTGCTCTCTTCACTACATCCTCGATGCTCTTGACAGCTCCCCCAAGCTGCTCGTTTCCCTTCTGCTCAACTCGGGAGCTAAGTCGTTCAACATGTTGATTTCTCGACCTAGATAGACATAACTGGCGCATTCAGCGATATTCGCTCCACTGAGCGTGAATGGCTAGTACGTAACCGATCAGTTTTTCATGAACACCATTTTTTGTGAGATTTAGTCGAAGACCGACTATTCCACAGGCTTTATCAAAGCCGGCAAGCATTCAGTCCGCTTGGATAATGTTTGATGTCACAAGATAATTGCCGACCACAGATTTTCACTCCCACATTATCCCATTCCAATGTTTACATGACGTTCTCGAGATTGGCGGTAAGTAAACAAATAACGGAGAAGCTGCTAAAATCTCAAGGATATTCTAAGCTGCCTAAATCGCCAAGCACTAAAGTGATGATTTGCACCTACACTGCACACACAGTTGCATCTGAGTCCTCGATAGAACACTTTATCATGCAAACAAGAAGGATAACGTGTGACGTCATCGGCCTGGCCGAGATGAGACGGTGCCACTCATGCAACGCCGCCTATGACACCGTAGACGAACTGTTTTTAGGAACATGCGACAGTAGAGGAGTTGGCGGCGTCGATGCTCTCGTCAACACGAGCATGGCCATGAACATCAAATGATTCGAACAGCTTACAACCCGAATCGGACGTTTATGATTAAAAAAGATGTGGACCAATACCGGCTTTGACAATTTTCGTCGTTTACGCGCCGACATCAAACTATGACGAAGAAGAAGTCGAAGCATTCTAAATGGATCTGGAGAAGCTCTACAGAGAAGACCATACATTCTTCACGGTCATCATTGGAGATTTCAACGCCAAGATTGGACTAAGAAAAACGTCTGAAGAACGTCACATTGGGACCCACGGATTAGAATGGAACGAACAGGGTGAGCGGCTGTCTGAGTTTATCACCATGACCAAAGCCATTTATGGTAACTCTCACTTTCAGAAACACCATCCTTAACGCTTGACGTGGGAGTCTCCCAAAGGACAGTACCATAACGAAATAGACCACGTCGTAGTAAATCGAATATTCTGCCTTACCGATGACGCTGTTGTCCTAAAATTCTACATGTGATAAGACCTTCGCCTTCTTCGAGCAAGGTTCCAATTCTCGTGGAAAGGAGAAAAGCCGCTAAATTCAAAAAACGAAGTCCCAAAACCACCATAAACTGGGACTTATTCAATTCACTAGTCGGCTGTTGGGAAGATGCCGTTGTCGATAACATCGACGACGAATACGATCGACTCATTCAACATCTTCACACTAGCGCTATGAAAGCTGAAAGTTCGAAAAATCACCAAGAGATGTCTGTCTCCAGAAACTTTCTAGCTGATACGGCAGCGTGGAATCGCACGAGCTGCAGGCAACCGCGAACTAACCTCCAAAATTGCAAAACAGTACAGACAGGCGATAAAAGAAGATCTTAAAGAGAGAAGAGCAGCAGTAATGGTCGAAGCTGCAGAGGATGGTAAAAGCATTCGCAAAGCCCACCGAAGCTTCGCCAATTAAAAGACCCAGATGATTGCCCTCCGACGCCCAGACGGAACAGTTTCAGCGGCCAGAAAAGCAATAGAGAAAATCATTCACGAATACTAAGATGTCATCGATAGCTACGTCCACCTTCCGTCATATGAAATAAAGGAGGATGGATATGTTGTACCACCGGTTCTCCCTTCCGAAATCCGACTTGTCATTTCGTCGGTGAAAAATCGAACAGCACCAGGTCCGGACAGGATAAGACCTGAACACCTGAAAAACCTTCCACCAGTCCTCGTAAACACACTGGCTCGGCTCTTCACACGTTACCTGTCCGAATGCAAGGTCCCTACCTACTGGAATACCAGGAAGACCGCGTTATTGTTCAAGAAGGGTGACCTACACGATATGGGCAACTATCGCCCAATCTGCTTGCTGTCTGTCGTCTACAAATTTTTTCACTCGAGTCATCCTAAACAGGATTGACAGAACACTGGACGAAGGACAGCCATGTGAGGTAGCAGGGTTTCGAAAAGGGTTTAGTACGATGGACCACATCTATACGATAATAAGACTAATCGAAGTATCGCGAGAATAGAAAAGACCGCTCTACCTCACCTTCATCGATTTAAAGAAAACTTTTGACTTAATTGAGATAGAAGTAGTCATGGAAGCCCTTGATAGTTACGGAGTCCTTACTCAGTACATAAAGATTCTTCGTGAGCTGTATAAAAACTTCACAATCAAGATATCATCATTCTACAGCGATATTAATATCGACGTCAAAAGAGGAGTTAAAAAGGCGATAGCATCTCGCCAAAATTATTTACCGAAAATTGCGAATTAATGCGAAAAAGCCTACAAACCTCGTCTCGAACGTGGAAAACATGAGTGAACGGAGGATCCGGACGCTTCGAAAAATCTACCACTTCCACACTGATTGTCGTCCAAACAGTTGATGGACCAGGATGGCTCATAACGCCGCTCTAGAAAGAACCATTAGCACTATAGCTGATATCTAAATCCTCTTGAAGAACTAACTTTAAAAAAAATCACAGTTCGAAAAGCTTTAATTGCAAATTATAAAACCGACCAACATATGACGTACAAATTCTTTTTGTTCTGCAAAATAATCAGTATTGTGCCGACGACGTGGTTCAAATTCTCACTCACTACGATTTCCTAGATTTAAGAGGATGTTTTACGAATCTTACGACTCGTCCTCGTTGACTCGATGCGAGTTATTGAGCTATTTTAGGAATCTGATGACGTAATCACTTCATCTTGTTGCAAATAGCTGAACAAATATTTGAACAAAAAATTAAAAGAGTTCAGGTTCTAAAAGTTAGAGTCAGTGCCCAAAAAATTTATCTAAAACCTCTATATCTGAGCAATAAAGTTTAGTAAAGCTTACCTTACACTAATTACAGGAGTTTCTAAGACATCTTGAAAGAAGGACAGAAAACGTATGCGAGCGGTTAGGCTAATACGTCCAGCCGAAGATGATGGATTGTGAACAGAAAAAGAGCTGATTTATTGATCGGTTGGCTTTAATATAACTACCACTTGGTGGAATGCTATGGAAAAAGACCACATTTACTCCACTCAAACGAGCATAAATATGGCTCGAACACTGAAGAAAAGCGACTTCAACAACGTAGGTTAAGCTCGTATCCGTTTCTTCTCTTACATCGTCTTTTTTCTTTGCCGAATGAATGAACACATTGAGCAATACATAAGCAATCGTAAGTTGCAAATTTCTTACTTAACTTATTAACTTAACTTAAAGTACCTGATAAGAATTCACAACTTAATACAACGACAATGATGCTGCTCGTATCTCAGCATCATTGTGATAGGATTTCACATAATACCATCCCATGAAAACAACAGCAGGCAGTAAATAGAAGTCGAACATTGTGAGTTTAACAACCCTTAAACTGATCGTCGCTTAACCTCGGCAGTGAAATAATGAACTTTTTTAAATTGAAAAGTTGATTGATAGCACGAGGTTGATAATGATGTTCACCTCGGCTAACGTTTATAACGTGTAAGCCCAACAATTTAAAAATGTTGATTATTTTACTACTGAGGTTAAATGACGGTCGGCTTGAAAATTGTTTTGCTATTCGCTTTGTGCGGTAGGATCAATAGCGCAGAGGTACTGATATCTGTCATCACGATCATTTGTGCTAGTTCGATTCCGCTCCGAGCCAAGCCAGCCTCGCACCTCTTCGGGACGAGGAGTTGGTACCGGACTTATACGGGAAAAAATCACTCTCTGCAATCCAGCTGGGAACGCTCCAGCCCGGCTATCTCAAGGGTTCAAGGAGAATTGACACCACCACCATTCTGCGACATTCAAGATGAATTAAAAATCCTCAAGCAATAGCCGATGCCACACGTAAAAAGTTGGAAGGTCTTCGTGGATAATGGATGCGAGGAAACGAATCGAATGAGATGTGTTGGTATCCGTAGAGTAGACGTGCAGATGGGTGGGTCATATAAAAATAAAAAAAATTCGCTTTGTGCTAGCTACATAACAGCGACTGTTGCAGAGTGGATTATCCGTTAAAAAACAAATTATTATCAACGGATAGTCATATCAACAATAACCGCCCTGTATAAAAAAGCATCACCCGGGTCAGCACTCATTCGTGCGGTGTTCCACTTACGAGAAGATCCGTCTCGGTGCGATAACAAAGACGCCACATCAAGAAGAACTATGGACTGCTGACTTGGATCATCGGCTCCGATGAAGACGAAGATGTTGAAACGTCAGCCGAATAAAACAATCTTATTAACCTCGTGTAAGCTCAACAATTTAAAAAACATTGTGAGTCCCAATCCCAGTAATTTAAATCTTAAGAAATCTAAAAATCTAAGCCCAAGAAATAAATAATAGAAGTTCCAATCTAAAAAAAAATAAAGAACTTCAAAATGACAGAATCGCACGGCCAATATAATACAGAGTGCAGATAGTGAAGGTTATATGCTTAACATATTTTTCACCACTAGTGAGTCTGAAATTCAGTTCATGGCATAGCTCTAGTTAGTTCAAAGGTAAGACGAAAAAAATGGAAATATAGCAACAGGATGAAGGTATAAAAAAAGACAAAAACATAAGAATACC
The DNA here is from genome assembly GCA_018806985.1 of Angiostrongylus vasorum. Lineage (NCBI taxonomy): Eukaryota > Metazoa > Nematoda > Chromadorea > Rhabditida > Metastrongylidae > Angiostrongylus > Angiostrongylus vasorum. Next base: position 469,652 of record JADANN010000213.1, read on the forward strand.
TCAACGGGTTTATTTCCGTGCCCGAATTCTGAGATGAACTTCACCAGATTCTCATTCGGTCCCATCGTGAAGTCCGTACACCCAAAATCACTCTAGAAATCCAATGAATTCTTACTGGAAAGAAAGTACCAATTTACTATTTTCGACTCCGCATTAATCGGCACATTTCCATTTAAGGATTGAAATAGAATAGCATTTCGCATAAAACCCTGCCATAAAAAAATGTAGTAGGCAGCAAATAAAAAAGTAAACATTATGATTTCAACTACAGCCTCAGCTTAACCAGGTTCGGTGCCGATTTGGGCTGTCCAGATCATTCCCGTTGACGGGTGATTGCTGATGGCATTGCTCGATAGAAAACTAGCTGAGAGACATGCGAAACGAAAGACCTGGATGGGGTGGTGATGAGCGCGTTAGCCCCCGGAAAAAAGTAGTAGCGCGTTGTCCGGAGTTTTATAAATATCACAGCGCCATTGTTGTCGAAATTGAAATATTTTTATGATTATTACCACCAAATGAAACTATTAAAACGAGGTTTGGAACACGTCAATAGGGATTGGAAGTGGAATAGAGACCGTGGAATCATTGTGTGTAGAGAGGCATACGATGCATCCAGAGTATGATTCCAAGTAGTTTATTTTTCCCAAACCCACTCTCACTTAACGACAATCGTCATTAATAAAGGAGAAGAATTCTCTACATTATTACCTGGTCCAACTCAAAATCATTGTCGGCATCGAAATGATCGCTGACGCCGCTCAGGAAATTCGTCATCGTGTCGCCAAACGAGCATGAAGTAGCATCTTAAATGGTGAATAATCGGAGACAAACTATAACTTAATATCCTATTGTATTGTAAGCTTAGATGAAGGTGTTCAATAAAGCTTTTTTGTAACTGACAGCCCGACGACAATCTCTTATTCACAGCCTTTAGTTGCAATTTATATTGAAATAGATCCATCGGTATTTTAACGAATTCCCGAGATAAACCAAAGTTGGCTAGCCAAAAACGAGGAAACAAATTTCAGCACCTAATTTCTTCTTAAATACACGTCTGATCCTCCTTTAACTTCGCTTAAACTGTTATCGGAATTTTCCCAACACACTGTATTCTCTTTCGTCAGTAAACCACCGCATTGAGAATATCTCGCGTTCGTGGTGACGCCTAATTTTCTACAGTGGTGGTGAAAGGCGATGTGTAAATTTTGCAACCCGCCCAAACTCATTGAAGTTAATGCATAACGTACAAAGTGTCTCTCAAAGAACGATTCACGAATGCTTCCATTTGACTTCGGGAAGGACTCGGCAGCAACTGCACAGATAAAAGACCGCTAGAGTAAGCAGGTAAAAGATGACGTTTTGTCTCACCAACCTGAATAAAGCCTTCCACTACAATAAAGCTTTGGACATCGATGCATCGTAGAAGAATCCAGTTCCCACTATTTTATACAATGACTCCTCGAAAGCAGGCCAAAAATTTAAATCAATCACCAAAAAAGTGAATATGTTATACTAGAAACTTTGAGTTCGCGGTCAGAATAATCTCATGGCGCTTTCTCCTATTAGCTCCAGAAGGTTTCCCTCACGCAAGCTTCGTTTCAAATTTCTCTTACAAAGTAAGCCATTCGAATCAGGAACTAAACGGACTTTTGGCGGCCTATACATAAAAGAAAAAAACTTCAGTGTGAAACCTTAATGCTGTAACTCCCATGATCGACTGTCTATTAACCTCGGCATTAATCGAACAATTCTTTACATTCTTGTTTAGCAAATACGAGGTGTTATTTTATTCTTTATTCACGGACAAGCTGACGTACCGGCTTATTTCGCCTTCCTCAGAGCCTGGAGAGGTCAAGTTGACAGCAATCTATTCGGCCAAACACCTCCATAAACAAACTCAGAAAACGTTAACCCGAGATTTCAATCACATTGAGCACAGAATAGCTTCCTTGTACAATCACCGCTTTCTATGAGTCCTCCAGTGAATATGTCACGTGGAGACCAACCGCACAGAGTTCACATGGAATCGTAGTGTGCCCCTCCCATCAAAATAACAGGTTTAAGTACTGCCAAATATCACGCGTGACAATGATGCGTTCCCCCCTGCGATTCATTTTTCGGATTCTTGGAATTAATCCAGAATGTCTGGAGAGTTTTGCTGGCTTGTGTTTTCGACTCCTGTGCGAGGAATGTAACCTCTACTTCAAAACCCTTCCCGTTATGCCTCTGCGTCCTATGCGTGCCCAGTGGAGTATCTGGTTTAAGTTTGTCCAGTAGGTGTTCTTTTATACGGATGCAGAGAGGTCTACCGTTTCGCCAACGTATTCGTTCCTGCACCCTTCACAAGAGATCAAATTAACTGTACCCAAGCTCATGCAGTCATAATTAATTAGTAATAACAATAGTAGTATAATAATATAAAGGATAAAAAAAAGGATAAAGCTCTCAGCGGTGATCAATCCCTGAGGGATGCGCCATGCATTCGACTTCGTTAAGTATCGATGGAGGTGACTGAATGCATACCTGGCCTTTACTATGATTCGCGGTGGCCTACCGATGTATCGAGCCAGTGCTGCTACCCTCCCAGAGAAGTCTGGTGTCAATTTGCCGACCCCGGAGCGATGGAAGGCTTGGTGAGCCATTTCCGCATGTAGTCGCCGCGGCGCCTACAACCACTGCGCCACACGCGCTTAGTATAGTAATGTAGTAATAATATTATAATAATACAATAACAATATCATAGTAATATGATAATAATTAATTAACTGATAATATTAAAAAATTGATTGATAATTAACTAATAACTAATTATTTAATAATAATATAACAATAATTAATAATAATCAATCGTAATTATTAATCATAATTAATAATTATCTTACTACTGTAGAAAGGCAAAAAATGCCTCCACCATTATGAATGAATATTTCTTAACGTTGTAGTGTTTTCTTCACAGTTCGATACTTAAACTTCATATTAGTCCTTCAATTATCAACTGCTCTCAGCGTAATGCTCGCTCGCTGCAGCCTGTTGATGGTTTAAGGTAAGGGTATGTCGGGAAAAAAGAAAAGGATAAAGACAAGAAGCGAACTTACTACTATCGTCCTTTCCAGACACTGTTCCACTAGCTGGTGCCTTTCGCTTCTCGATCGGCTTGTCAAAGTCCTCAATCTGAGGCTTTGCTCGTCGTCTTAGTTTCGTATCTTCCGGATTACATGTGTGGACGTTGAAATCGTCTATTCGCAACTGAAAACACTTAAGAAATATTAATATCATCGGAACAAATAGAACGGAAATAGAACATCTGGCAGGCAGTAAAACAACTCATGTTTACTGTGCTTTAAAGCTTCATTATCTTTTCTTCGAATATCACCATGAGCTTGCAAATTCTGATGAAACACCATGAATAATACTGAGGTATCATGTAAAAACAAAGATCACTTGTCATAGTGCATCACGTTCACGAGAGGAGCGTGTAGCATAGTGGTTAGAGGAGCCCTGCAGTACATACGGGATCGTTCCTGCATCCCCGGCTCAGCAACACTTCCATCTCTGCATGGTCGGTAAATTGCCACTAGACCTGTTTGGGTGGTGATTGCAATGATTCGATAGATCGGTAGGCTATGGCGAGTCATTGTGTAGGCCAGATATGCATTTAATTATCCCCTAACAATGCTTAATGAAGTCGAAGGCATGGCGCATCCCTCAGTAATTGATAAACGTCGTCATTGCTATCCTTATTTATTCAACACTTCTGCGATATGAGACTATCTGTTAATGCCGAGCTGAAAGTGAGCCAATCACCACCTGACAGTTCTGCAGCTTAACAAGCCGTTCTCATCGATATGCAGCAAAAACAGCCTTTGAGTTGAAAACTGTGAACAACCGTAATGGCGTGCCAATTTCAGGGGATTCTTCCTTATGCTCTTTTCCTGTGCCCATAATCGTGGATTTTGGAAACATGTTTCGTAGAAGCGCCCTTTTTTGTGTGTGAGAGGTGAGTGCCTTTCGATACCATTTCATGATGTAATCGTTTTCGGACATGTTAATTTGAACGTTCAGAAATGGAAGACAGTTTTCTTTTTTCGGCTTCCCTCAGCTAAACTTAATTGACTGTTCATTCAATAACTCAAAACAAGTGCTCATTTCTTCTTGTGTGAAGCAAATGACAAAGCAATCATCGATATATATACAGTTGAGTAATGTCCGGAGATCGGTAAATGGTGCTTCCACTTTAGACATAAATGCGATGGCAGTACGTGGTTCCACTCACTGTCCCATTGTCAGTCCTCTCAAGGCCGTCCTTTAAAAAGAGTATCTAAACTTCTCACTCTTCGGATGTTCCGAAAAATACTAGTCAAAAAATGAAAGCGTTGGCAATGGGCGAACAATTGGCACCAAGTCTTGCCATTGCATTTATATCGAAGGTGGAGGCACAGGTACACTGCTCTACTCAAGCCACTACTGTAGATATATAGATGACTGCTTTATCGTTAACTCCCCACAAGCGGCAATGCAAAAATGTCTCGAGTTATTGGATGAACAGTACACTAAGTTTACCAAAGAAAAACCGAAAGAAAACTGGCTTCCATTTCTGAATGTTCAGATTAACCTGTCCGAAAAAGGGCTACATCACGAAGTGGTACTGAAAGCAAAGTACTACAAACACACTTGTTTACTTCCACTCCTCGCACGCCTCACATCCAAAAAAGGCGCTTGCAAGAAACATGTTTCGAACAGCCACGAATGTGTGCACAGGAAGAAAGTAGCACGTAGAATCCCTGAAAATAGTGCTGCAAATAGCCATTTTCAATGGCTACGTGACCATTCTAAATGGCTATTTAGAGCCTGTAACTCTTCGGGAATAGGTCAGGTGTATAGGAAAATCCAGATCTCCAACACGACAACTTTAGTGATAACAAGACCACGTTTATCCTGCCATTCATTTCCAACGAAATAAGTGCAGCTATAAAACGTTTATTAGGAAGGGCCGGTCTAAAGTATTCGGTAACAGTGAGTGAAACACTAACGAGCGCTCTAAAATGCCATCAAGTTCGCAAGTGCCTATATGACCACCTATGTAGAATGCAAAATTACATAATATGTCCTAACGGTAGAGACCGCGATTACGTGAGTTCGGGTACGGTTTATCTTACCACTTGCAAAGCGTACGGGGACGAATACATTGGTGAAACGGGTAGGCCACTCTACGTCCGTATAAAAGAATACCTAGTCGGCAAACATAAAGTTAAACCAAATACTCCATTTGGAGAGTATAGAACACAGAGATATAACGTAGAAGATTTTGAAGCAGAAATTACCTGGCAAAGGAATCGAAAACATCTACGCCCAAAACTCACCAGGCATTCCGGATAAATTCCGAGAATCCGAAAATGAACCGCAGGAAGGAGTACCTCGTAATCACGCGTGATTTCACATTGTATTTAAGGTCGATATTTTAATGTGAGAGGCATATTACGCTTCAATGTGAACCCTGTACGGTTGGTCTCTAGGTGAAATACACAACGGAGAAGTTGTAGAAAGCGGTGAATGTGCGAAAAACCTATTTTGTTTGCAATGCTATTGAAATTTTGGCTTAATATCTTCTCTGCTTGGTTATGGAGATGTTCGGTCGATTGCAGTCAAACTGACCTTTCCAGGCTCTGATAAAGGTGATGTCCGGTAAACGGCCAGCTTAACCGCAACAAAAGACACCTCGTGTTTGCTCAAGAAAAATATAGACAAACTAATTCTTTCTAGCATTGGTATGGGGGCTGAAGACTTTAGGCAAGAAGCATCATTTAGATATTTCGAGGTTCTTATCGACAGAAAATGCTTTTTTCGCAAATCTTGGTACTTCAGTGTGTATGTACGAAATGAGCAACAGAATGAGAGTTTAGTACTCGAAAATTTCAAGATACGAAAACGAAGAAAAAAAAAGCCACCACATTTCCTTTCAAGAAAGTGGTTATTTCTACTAAAAATTTTTTTTCTTTCAAAAAAGTGACCAGGTACTTGCGCGTTTTGTAACTGTTCGACACGGAAGTACCGAACAAAATTTAGTTGAAAAATCGTCAGTGCTGCAAAGCAAGCTATAAGCATTAAAAGGTTTCTCAGCGAGCCATTTCTATCCAACGATGAAGTGACCGGTCATTGAGAAAGCAAAGACATTATACCCACTGGAAACTCTGGAATAACTGTACTGAGCTTCAAAGAAACTGTATCAAAACAGCAGCTCTGCTGATCGAATGTGGAATGACAAGCAAGATTTAACATGCTTTTTAGAGAAAAATAGAAGAAAAAATTTTGAGATTTGCATGAAACTTTTCGAAAAACTATTACATTACAAGGGATGATTTATAAGGCGATAAAGTTGCAAGACTAAATAAAATACGGTCAATCTCATGTGAAAACACAGTCACACTCCCCTCATAGCAAACGACACTTATTAATTCACACAGCTAGAAAAGAAAACTTTCCATCGCAGAAGATCTTATCTATGGGCTTTTCGCATACATAAACATTGGCGGATTGCTTAATACGATAAATAATCGCGTGTAACGCAGTGGTTAGAGGCGCCACTACGGCACACACGTGGTATCGATCCCAGTGCCCATGGCCCATCAAGCCTTCCATCCCTCCCGGGTAGGCAAATTGGTAACAGACTTTGTGTGTGAGGATAGCAGCACTGGCTCGATACATCGGTAGGCCAACGCGAGTCATTGTAAAGGCCAGGTATGCATTCAATCACCTCCAACGATACTCAATGAAGTCGAATGCATGGCGCGTCCTTCAGGGGATTGATCAACGAACTTTTTATCCTTTAATCGTATCCTTCATATTTCTTTCCTACCTTGTGAGTTTCTCGCCGAAATCATACGTCTCTTCACCAAAGAAAAAAGCGAGGAGTTTTCGTCTTCATATAAAACTATTTTCTACAGGGTCAATGAGGAAGATAATGAGCAAGATATCCCACTGATGGCAGGGATGCAGTCATACCGGCAGTTGCGCCCGGATATAATACTTGTGTTCATATAAAGTTAAATATAAAGTTAGCGAACATGTACGCATTTCTATCACTATCAAACAAGTCTGGAATCCTCTTGTTACTCTCATAAACTCATTACTTACTCGTACCTACTTTTGTTAACAAAATCAAAAATGATCTAGAAACCGAACCAAAGGATTGTTACGGAATGAACCCCCAAATAGACAGGATACAAATAACGTATCACCAGTTAGCAGACGAACATCAAATGAAAATTTAGAAAAAAAACCAAAATCGAAAAATGAAAAAAAATCAAGCTTGACCTTCTCGTCGGGGTTATTTGGTACGCAGACGCTCATCTCATAACGGCAGCCGCTTGACCGTTGTACGTGACAGTAATAGATTATTCTTACACAGTCTTTCATCATAACCCGTCGTTTCTGTGACACCAACTTTTCCGAAAGCAGCTAAAAAAACTGAAAATAACACTCAGAATTGAAAACTCTTCACATGCGTGGAATGAGAAGGGGCGCGCGTGGCGCAGTGGTTGGAGGCGCCACTGCGACACACTTAGGGATCGATCCACGCGCCCATGGCCCACCAAGCCTTCCATCTCTCGACGGTCGGCAAATTAGTACCAGCCTTGTCTAAGAGGATAGCAGCACTGGCTCGATACATCGTTAGGCCACCGCGAGTCATTGTAAAGGATTCATTTAAAGGATTGTAAATATGCATTCAGTCACCTCCAACGATGCGTAATGAAGTCGAATGCATGGCGGATTGATCAACGCCGAAAGCTTTATCTTTTATCCTTTATTATTCGTGGAATTGGACACATTAACAACAAAGTGAGCTCATTACATATGTCACTTCACAGTAGACTTTATCGTTCATCGGTATGGATAGCATTATAATCTATGCTTCTAATTGCAAAAGTTCACTTATTCTAACACTGTAAAATTCTAAGCCTGAACGATCTTTACGAATCTTCCCCGAGTAATATTCAAAACGACTTTTTTTGCAGGAAATGTTACCAGAAATTAGGTAGGTATGGTGTTCCAAAAAAAAGTGGTACTCCGTCTAGAAAATATTTGCTAAGTGTTTTGGATGGCGCAACCTTCCTACGTAATGTTCCAGTTCTATTAAGTTTGGTTGTTGACCAGTACGTGGGTCGTACGCTGTCATACAAGAGGATTTGTTTCGATGAACATCGGTAAATAACACTGAAACCCTTGATCCACCGAGTTCAATGCCTTGATTCTGCACCCTTGAAGAATTGAATGCTTAATACATTCGCGACAAAGTGATCCTTATAGAAGTCATACGATGCGAAAATAATGGCTGTTTGCAATATAACCATGATGATGCCGAGATATGTCCAGAACTCCGAACACTTGGTGTCTGCGGTGGGGACTAAACAAGCCAAAACAAAAATACGACTGAGAGAAAGGCAAAACGAAGGACTTGCATGGCGTGGTGGTGAACGCGTTAGCCCCCCTCAAAGGGTAACAGCGCGTTCGTTCCCTATCGCAAACACCTGCGATCCGGAATTTTAAAAAATATCTCGGCATCATCATGTTTATGACAAAAGTAAAGGATAAAGCTCTCGGCGTGGATCAATCCCCTGAGGGATGTCCCATGCATTCGACTTCATTAAGCATCCTTGGAGGTGACTGAATGGATATCTTGCCTTCACAACGACTCCCGGTGGGCAACCGATGTATCGAACAAGAGCTACTATCCTCCCAGACAAGTCTTGTATCAATCTGCCATTTCCGGAGTAATGGAAGGCTTGGTGAGCCACGGGCGTGGGGATCGATCCTTTGTGTGTGTCGCAGGGCGCCTCTGACAAGTGCGCCACACGCGCCCATCGTGGTTAAATTTCACATAACACCCTGCCATTAAAAAATAAAAGGCAATAAATAGAAAGTGACGACTGCTTTCAGTTTGCGATCAATAAATCCTAGTTCATACCGAGTTTTATTAGTTGCAATGAAAACTATTAGAATTCAACATTCTTGCAACGCCGCGTAATTTCACGTTTTTACGCGGATTAGTCGACGCGTAATTTTTCGCCGTGCTCACTGTGACACCTATGGTTGTCACACCGGCCACTCCGGCAGTTTTTTTGTAGGCGCACACCCCCTCATTGTGATTTCCGTCCTATAATTTGGTCCTTCTCTGCGTATTGAAAAAAATTTCTGCGCTTCTGTTATCCCATGGATGCTTCGCGTTCTTCTACAGATCCTCCCACAATATTGATGCATATATAACTCTTGTGTACGAAGAAACAAACACTCGTCCACTATGGAGCCATACTGTTGTCAGCATTTAATGAAGTTCTATAAGTTTTGCACTGAATATTACAATGTTTGCCTTCAGTTTTGATATCTCTTCATTCCAGACAAAGCCCAAGAGTCATGAATTAAAATTTGGAAACAACGAACTGCTTATCAAAAGTGGTGCCGTGCTATGTATGAGAGACATTTCTGCGCCTCTTCACTGGCCACACTCCATAGGCTCTTCAACGGCAATAGTCTCTCGCCGCAAAAACGAGAAATCAGCGAAAAACCATTAAACAGACAATCTTCCATAGAAGATGCCAGCCATAGCACCTACGTGGGATAAATTATCGACTGACTATAAGAAATGCAGGAAAAACACTCCCGTGCACCTAAATAAACCACCGGAAACAAAATGAAATCTATAGGTGTCTTACCGGCCACTCCCACAACTTCTTTTGACACCTGTGGATGTCACACGTCTCGATATTGTTAGAAAACTTTGCTTACCAGACAAATGCATGCAACACCTACAAGTCACTTGTTTTACAACAGTAGAATTCTGATCTTCCCGAGCCAATGACATATGTATTCTCCATTTTGTTGTTTCAAAGCCAATCTTTCATAAAAGATAGCAAATAAGCAGGCGGGATTTCCTCGTTCTGGACCCACTGATGTACCCAGTGTATCGTAACTGTCATTCTTCCCTTCGATATTTTATGAACATAAATTTTGCTATCAGTTTTTTTGGAAGTTTGAGTTCTGAACGCATTTAAAACTAAATGGACACTGCATAAAAACTATGAACGCGATTAGTGCGACAGATCAAAGTCTCTTCTATAACCCTGTAAGTTTTGAACTCGTGAAATATTCTAATGTCAAATGGCACGTCTTCATAAAGAATTATGGTGTTCTCGACGCATTTTTCATTCAACTGGTACGTTCGATAAACCATTGCCGCGATTATATTCCCAGTCATTTCACACAGGTCTGAAGCAGTCATTCGCCTGTGTGAAATGAAGGGAGCTTTGTCACCTCGTAACTAGCTCCTCCCTAGACGGCTATTGGTCACATAAATTTACTTTTAGCCACTTTTTTTTGGATAGGGAAATTCGAACCCATTTTCGTTTTTGGGGACCATTCTACGTTAACGAAATTGAAATTCGACACTCAGATCCTCTGAGAATCAGGGAACCACTGAAGGAAGGATTCCTTCACAACATTTATAAGCATACACGTGCACGAGTATAAACCAAACAGCGCATATTCGCATATCCCAATGAAAAAAGAAGGTTAGAAAGGACGGAATTCAAGAAGGCTAATAAACTCTCTGCTGTCAACGAAACAGAAAGGGAACGGGACAATATTAACATGAAAAGCGTCAAGAGACATGAATGCCATAGAAAGGAAACGGACTGTAATGATACTGAGGCAACTACATGACCCGTTATAAAAAAAGCATTTGGTTCAAAAAATCTAACAAATAACAAAGTGGTAATTCACAAGAATTCAAGTGAGAACGGTACTATGTTGCCATAGTACTAAAGTGTTCTGACTAGATACTTTTGACGATTTATTTTCAATTCAGCGCAGAAACAGCGCGCGTGGCGCAATGGTTAGAGGCGCCCAGTAATACATATAAAATCGATCCCTCGCCCCCACGGCCAGCAAGCCGTCCATTCGTTTGGGAATCGGCAAAGTGGTACCAAACTTGTCTGGAAGGATAGTAGCACTGACTCGATGCATCGCTGAGCCATCGCGAGTCATTGCAACGCCCGGGCATGCATTCAACCACCTCTAACGATACATAACAATGTCGAATGCATGGCGCATCCCTCAGAGATTGACCAACACCGGGAGCTTTATCCTTTATCTTTTTATCATCGTACAAGTTTGTACATACAGCGAACTTGAACAAGAAGACGAAGAAAGTTATGTTCAGGATTAGAAAGACACTATTTCATTTTTTTAGTCTTACGCGGGAAATAAGTGTAGGAGCCAACTCACTTCAATGGCCTCTTGCCGGGTGAACTCCCCGAGATGATTCCATGCTTTCTTGGCAAGTCGCATCGGATTCGAATCATCTACCATAGAAACGCGTTGGAGAACTCACCGACCGTCGGACTGGAATTCACTGAGGACCATTCTGAGAAATTTACATTCTTGAGCTCTCAACAGATGAAAAAGCTCAGAGAAAGGAAATATCAGTTAGTATAACAAGTTTCGAAGTAAGATCTACATTCCAAAGTAAGAGCTGGTGTTTAGACAGTAACCTACAGATATTATTCAAACTGCAAACAGACGTTTTATTTAGCAACAAGCAATTTGAAATATTTTCCCGCCCTACTACTGATGGGTTTTCCGTGTAGGAAACTCTTGAGTTGAGCTCTACAGCGAACGGCGAGGAGCACAAAAAGCTAGTGAATTCTCTGGAGACACTGATCAGCATAGATGTAGTCAGCTTTCTGGAAATAATTGTTGGACCAGCTTTTTCTTAAAAATCAAGAGTTCGATTGATGTATTTCTATAGGATGTATGGTAAGATATTGATGGAAAACGTGACTCTTCATACAAGTCGGTAATTCGTTCGAAAGGTATTCGAAATACAGATCCACGTGTTAAGATTACTTGTATTCCAGAACATCATCCAGAAACAACGTTTACTCTAATTTTGAGATTAGCGAATGAATGAGTGTGAGGGCTGAGGGGCCGAGTAGGGCTGATCAATGAGGGCTTGGCCGACGGCCTGTGGAGGGCGTTTGGCGAAAGTGTGCGGTACAAATGGAGGCCCGAGGGAGGCCAGAGTGGGGGGCAGAATCCGCAATGTCAACGGGCTCCAACCGTCCCGAGCAGTAGGGTGTCATGGGGCGCTACCATGCATTGTGACCTAGAACCAATAAAACTGGTGCTAGCATCACAATCACCTTAAGCACTATTCAGAAAACAGAGCGAAGTCCTGTCAACTTCTGCATGTATTTTTGGCATGCTAAACTTTATACCTTCACGATAAAAGTACTACAGCTCATCTTTAACGACGAACTTATTAGCCCTGCAGTACAAGTAAGGACCGGATTGATCCTTGCACGACAACGCATCGCAGCAACATCGAAATCATAGAACAAACTACTACAGTTCTGATAGAGACCTAAAACTTTCGATACCAAAGTTCATTTCCGCTAACATATTACAGAGAAATATGAAAACTGTGCGCTTCCAAAGTCCCAAAAACACTAGGGATATGCGGAAACCGTATTGCTTGAGCCACCAATTCCCCATGTGGATTACTAAAATGGCTATAAAGGAGGCGAAAACTGTCAACCAATTACTCGTTGAAAAATGTTGTTTCCTTAAGAATCACATGACTAACCACATTTCACAAGTTCTTAATCTCGTTTATCTGCAGCTCTGTTCCCAGTTTCTAACATCTCTCCCTCCAATAAAGGATAAAAGGATAAAGCCCTCGGCGTTGATTTATCCCAGAGGCAAGCGCCGTGCATTCTAATGACGCACGCTGGCTTACCGATGTATCGAGCCAGTGCTGATATCCTCCCAGGCGGCATAGTACCAATCTGCCGACCCCGGGGGATGGAGGGTTTGGTGAGCTTGTGCGCGGGGATCGATCCCATGTGTACTGCAGGGTGCCTCCGACCACTGCGCCACCCGCGCTCCTCCCAATAACCTACGAACTACATATGCAGTTGTTCTCTTTAGGAAACAGCTTCATAGTCGACACCTTGTATGATCTTAATTAAGTTCGCATGAAGCTGTGGAAAAACAGTCGTTACTTGAACCGCATTTATACAACACATTTCCATTTACACAACTATCACATTGTACGCGTTGTGGCCAATCACCGCAAATGAACATAAACGACACTGCCGTAAGTATAGGGATATTACGTCCCATAAGAAATAAAATTCTACCACCCTAAGCGATTTGGCGATTTCTGGCTCATATATGTGGTTACAGATCCTTTTATGGTATGGAAACTTTAAAAAATTACTATAAATCATGCATATTATCTAGGCAAATACCGGAACTGCTAACAAAGAGGGTAACACGCAGTGGAGCTTGTTCAAAAATGGAAGGGTCAACGAGGAGAAAAAGCACCAGAAGGTGTGCGAAATGTGGAACATTATATCTACAAATCATGAACAGGCTAAAATTAAAAATGAGATGAAAACGATGAGAACGATAAGCAAAGCTCTACTGCTGAAATAACAACTATGTGGTTAAATCTACACGCTCTGTACGTATTCATCACAACGTAGATATACTAAAATCAACGATATGACAAAAATGATGAACCTTCTAATGTACAAAGAAAAAAAAAACAGCTCAACAGGGCGCTAAATGTCCAACTATAGAAGAAAGCGGATTTAAACTATTCGATGAAGGACGTTAATCGACGCTACACCATTCGACTAGTTAATCAACATCAGTGTTTCTAACTTACTTTACCCACACATATCGTAAAAATATTTTGTAAATGTACTCGTAAAACCAATAAGCATCACAGCATCTATGAGTTTCCCAATTGATTAAGAAACACCTAAAGCTGCCAGTGTTCGGCGAAATCTACACAAAGAGAATGTTCCAGGCGTTGTACCGCATTTTTGTAAGAAAGTGATCCAGCTAGGAATGAAGAACCGCCCTTAAAAAAAAGGTAAACAGTAAATTGAATTCATTACCGCATTAGCAAACGCCATGATAAGCATTATCATGAATATCCAAAGACTTAAGGATATAAATTCTCGAAAATAGGACTAAAAACAATTAATTTGGTATGAATTGTCTATTACTCTCATTACAAGAGCAACTACTCCATGCCATTTCAAAAAGATGATAAAGTTTGGTATAAGTATTTACCAAATTTGGGAAAGTTAAACAGTCAAAACCTCTCAACGGTCATTGTGGGCTAGGAGGTGTTCCTGGGTGTTGGGCTGCGATGTACAGCTGGGGGAGTGATCCCCTATCAGGGGTTTTCCAAGCTGAGAAGAGTTTGGCGTTTCCATCAGGAAGCTCAACTAAGAGTAAACCAATACCAGGATACGTCACCGTCCTCATACCAAACTAGTCGCATGGTGGCAAACCTCCCTCTGATCCACAACGGCGGCGTCTGCCTGTGGTGGTGACGACGATCTGAGGAAGACTTTGGCCTGGCTGACCTCGAGCCTCAAGGGAAACACAATGGCTAGACCAGCAAACCTCCGAAAAATGGAGATTATGCTGGGGCCCGCACAACCAGTGAGGATGGGCCATCCAAGTATCCAAGTAAGCAGTAAAAAGTCAAAAAAAACCCTACGCAGTGAAGAAACCATGTAACATGACGACATGCGTTACAGAAACTTGTAGTTAAAGAGTGGACGGAACCTTACCGAAACAGCTCTTAAGTGAGTTTTTTATAAAGCGTAATTCCAGAAAGGTGAAAAAAACTGAAGAAAAAATACCTCATTTGTTCCCGGTAACGCCATATTCTGAGTGGCGAGAGCATAAAAGAAAGGCCGAAGTTCTTCAAAACTTGTCAACATTTTCATCCCACAGAGAGAAGGCGAGAGAGCTGTCAATTCCTCCGAACTCAGTTTTCCGTACTGAAATTACATTTTTTGGGTTAAAGGATGAAGGATAAAGCTTTCGGTGTTGATCAATCATTTAAGGATGCGCCATGCATTCGACTTCATTGAGCTCGTTTGAAGGTTATTGAATGCATATATGGCCTACACAGTGACTTGCGGTGGCCTACCGATGTATCAAGTCAGTGCTGCTAAAATGCCAGAGAAGTCCGGGCACCAATTTGCCGACACCGTAAGTACCGAATGTTCGGTTACCCGGGTACTGGATCGAACCAAAGATCACGTATTTACTGCAGGGTAATTCTGACCACTGCACTATACGCGCTTTGTTTTAGTGATATTGTTTAAAAACACCAACAATCAACAAGTTATTTTCTGCAGCATGCTTCGTAAATCTCCTTGAGAAATATTGTCTCTTCTCTGCTCTTTCTCTTCATTTTTGCCTTAGAGCTAAAAGCACTAGAATAAAACCTTTTGCTTTAAGATAAAGCTCCGATCTATCCCTGAGGGGTACGCCATGCATTTGACTTCACCAAGATCGTCAGAGGTAGCTGAATGCATTCCTAGCTTTTACTCACAGTGGCACAGCGATATATCAAGTCAGTGCTGCTATCCTATCAGACAGGTCTGGCATAAGTTTGCCGACACCGGAGTGATGGAAGGCTTGGTGAACCTGGGGTGAGTGATAGCACTGTGTACTGCAGGGCACCTCGAACCACAGCGCAGCACGCGGCCCCCTTCATTCTTGTCTTACTTCAAACAATTACCCAACTTTCTCTCCTAATAAAGAAAAGAGTTATAATTCAGTGCACGTGAAGGAAAAAATTTCACACAAAATGACCATTTTCTAACGAATATCCCAAAACTCAGATGTCAAATAAGCAACACACCTTCGTTCGAAGCAATTTATTGATCCGACCAGCAAAAGGCAAAAACACATCAGTTTTGCTTGTAGAGACCGAATTCACAAATGCCCAGTGACACCTGTAAAAGCCAGAAATTCCTTTGGACAAATAAACACTACCTAACGGAATGGGATGGGTTCCAAAACCTGGTGAAGCTATTATAAGCAGCAAAAATACCAAAAGGCTTCCTCATTCTGACTTTTGTCTTTGTGTTCTGATCAAGTACGATATTGCAACGTTGTCAGCACTAACTCTGATCAATAACGAATTCTATTCAGTTAGACAAAATACACATGCGGGCTATTCACCGCACCTTTCACAGCATGCTGACAGTAACCCCCACGACCTGCTACATGACAAGTAGCAAACAGAAACGGAAGAACGTGTGAATGAAAAAAAGTGTGGTTCTCACATCTGAAATTGGGCCAGGTATCCTGCTGGTAAGGTACACAATGTCTCAAGCGTTTTGCACGCAGCTAGATATAACTGCATCCATGCATCATCTCTTGCACAACCAAGGTCTTCTATGCCATTACCTTCAGAGCATAACTGCTGTTCCATTTGCAAAAGCACATGGACCTGAAGGACACAGTCACAGATGACTTAACAAACTTTTTCATCCCACATCTACAAAAATAACTCAGCCATAAGTTGAAGATATTTTTCTCGTTATTTAGGAATAATCGGCAGATATTTGCACTAGCAATAAATATTTCTTTTAGTTCTTACCAATTCTGTAATCATAATTGGCCAAATTCCAATTAGGCTTGGTGGTCGTAATCGTAGCAGTAGGACACGAATGCATAGAAAAACGGCAGAGCGTATAGAAGGTGATTGTGAAACCCGCAAGTTTTCTGATAGACGTTCTAAAAAAGAAGATATACATAGCTTATCTTCAATATTCTACTCGTAATACACTACCGCTCAAGGAGAAAAACATTTACCATTCAGAGCAAAAACATAGACCGTCTAGCTCTTTGGAAAAGTTAGGTCCGTCGGCCATTAAATAAAAATAAAGAAAACTAAAGGACGAAAAACAATCCACTGATCTCTTACTAGCCTTGAATATCGTTCATTTGTGCCTGATACTGGTCGAGCTCCGAACCAAGTACAACAAACGCCAATCGCTTCACTGCTAGTGCTCGTGCCTCATACTCCTGTTCTTTCGAGGTCATGATGCTGAAGGAAGCATTCGGAGTGTAGGCGATACTTTCTGAATAGAGTGCTGGTAACAATTGCCAACGTATGACACAGAAGATAAAATCAAAGGAATCACATTTTCACCTCTGCATGAACATCTTTGAAACTAGTACTTCACAACATTCTAGCACTCACTCAGTAGGTCTTTGAAGGATGTCTTGTCATGGGTCATGAGATGGTCGCTTACAATCAACCACTGCTTTAAAGACTGCATATCCATCTTGAAGAATGCTAGAAATTATAAGAATATAGAAGGCAAGCACAATGATTTTACATTACATGAAACAAGTAGAACATTGCAGAAGGATAAAAGTTCTAAAAAAGATAAAGCTTTCGGGGTTGATCAATCCCTTAGGGATGTGCCATGCACATGACTTCTGTAAGAATCGTTTGGAAGTGATTGAATAAATATCTCGCCTTTACTATAACTCGCGATGGCACATCGATGTATCGAGCTGGTGCTGCTATCCTCCCAGACAAGTTTGTTACCAATTTCCCGACCTCGTAGGGATGGGAGAGCTGGTGGGCCAGGACCGCGCGCGAATCGATCCCATATACATTGCAGGGCGCTTCAGCGCCCATTACACAAGGATAGATACAATAAATCATACAGTACAGCTCTAAACCTTTTCTGAAAAAGCAGAATGGTTACACGCTTACATGAATCAAGTAACAATTCGAGCGTAGTCTTCTTCCATATAGGACGCATATAGCTGAACGAGCTCATTGATGCCAATAGTTGTGAGGAAGCAAGGAAAAACCTCGAATTCCTGGCACTAAAAACGAAGTGGAGAAAAAAATTAAGTCCGCATTGCAATGCAATACTAAAGTCCGTTTTAAAGACTTCTCTTACTTCTTCGCCCTCAAATAAGGGACCACATTTCCCCAAACGGCCTGTAACGTAGGCAGCAGTCGTTCTTTATCATCGCTCTTGCACACAGAATCGACTAACTCCGCTAAGTTCTCCGCCAAAAGGAAGAGGGCCTGGGTACTGTGTGCAGGGTCACGTCTATTGTTGTTAGTATCTTTCACAGAACCGCGTAAATTGGAGCTACTTTTCTTTTCAGGTAGCGAACCAGTATCCAACGACGATGGTCGAGTCATCAGCGACAGCGTTGAACCACGCATGGAACTCTGCTCTGACTGAATCATCGAGGGTAGAGGTGTATTGAGCGGTGTATTCACTTCAATTGAAGGACTTGCATCCTGAGATCGTGGGCCTTGATCGTGTCTAACAACTAGTGTTCTCTTCAACCATGTTGTTGTCTCCAGCTGCCACCCAACAATAATGTTAACAGCTTCAGTAAGCCGTTGAACTGTATCTTGAACGGTTCGCGACATATTCTTATCTTCTACTATGTACGAAGCGCCAGCACATCGCACATAGTCGCATAAAATTATATACAGAAGAAATATGGCACGTGGTGGCAGACTAGAAAGAGGTGCATCACAAAATAATGACTGGAAATATGACCAGCATGAGCGAAGCTGGCCGGTTGGCAACGCTCTCACACAGCAATGTACCATCTCGAGCAACGGAGCTTCAGTAGGAAAAGTCGCCTTTTCACCTACTCCAAGTTTTGTCACCTTCACTCCTACTTCTTTAAGTGTATCGTTGACAGCCGACAACAGCTCTTCGAACGATATCACTTTTATGCTCATTAGCAAATTCGATATGTCATGCTGAGCTGGCGTGTAGTGAAAATTTAGCCGATCAGGATCCATCTTTCTTTGAGAAGTAGCACCATTTCCAGAACGCGTGAGCCAAACTAGTGAAAGAGCGGTGAGAAATGCTTGTTGATGATGTTGTGCAATAGGCGATAGCAAGTCCAGCACCAATCGACGAAAATGCTGTGGCGATCCTAGTGGTAAACATGGTGTACTGTTACTCCTCACCACCGTCCAAACGTCGCAAATAGTAGCAAGAGCGTGCGGAAGTGAAGTAAGCATGTCGTTACGAGCTTGCCGTAATGCTACGCTACCACGTGTGCCTTCCAGTTTCGCAAGGTTGGCGCCACCAGTCGATGTGGAATCACTGAAGCTGAACACTTTTACGAGATTTGAGAAGAGTTCTGTGGCACCCTTTGTTCCAGGAATCACGGCCATTGCCTGGCCAACCATGCTTCCAGCACTGTTGCCGGCAACTATTGGTGCTGCTGGGTGAATTGTCGATCCTGCCGCCGTCGTATCAACAACGCAAAAATGCACTAGGGTTGTAATGGTTTCCAATGTCATTGTTATAAAGCAAGCAGGATAATTTTGTTCCACTTCTTTCGATCCAATTGCTACCTCTGAATCAACGACACCCGGAAAGCAAATACCCAACGCTGCCTCTACGTTTTTACACAGCTGTTCAACAACTCGTACCATAACAGTAGCCAGTGACCTTTCCATCCATGGAAGAATCTGAACCACAAACTGGAACCACATCTCATGACGTTCTGGATTTGTTTTCAACGCACTCAGAACAATGAGCAGAAACGCACGGAGTTCAATCAATGCAGGACTTGGCTCTCGCAACGTTCCTCGGTGTGATGGAGTATTGTAAATCTGTTGCGCGACCAGACGGTTCACCACACATGACGGGTTAATGTCTCCGAAAGTAGAATACGCGTTTTTGATGTCGCTTTCGAGCCGAATCGCCTGCGCTGTTACACTTAAAAGAGAGCGGTTATATGCTGAGAGCAATCCAGCCAAATGCCTTCCTGTGCTTGACGATCTTCCCTCGTTGAACTCGAAAATAGAAACGGATAGTGGCATTGCCTGTCCTGAATCAGCATTCGTCCTCGGGTCATGAACAACGGTGAGAAGTAGATGTAGTAGACATCTTTGTAACTTCGACCTGGATATGACGGATTGCACGAACATCGCAAATGGTCTGGATTGCTGCTCACAGACCATTTCACAGAGCTCGCCCAATAATTCCGATAGAAAATCTAGAGCTGCTATCTTGCATTTCCACGCCATTACCAGGTCGGACTGCGTAACAGGGCAAATCGGAGAGTTCAAGAAGAACGACCGCAGGAAGTGCAGTGAAATCGTTATCAGGAGTTCCAGCAAGGTCAAATGTCGATGCTTAGATATATCTTCATCACCAGTAACACTCCAGAAATGTTGCCCAAGAATAGCTCTAACATGTTTAGCCATTAGATCTACAAGTGATACAGTGAGCAACGAGCTCGCACCAGAGTTATCGCCATTTTGAGCAGCTGTTCCTGACGAGACCAAGCAACTAAGCAGCATACGGTTTGAAACAGGTGAGCCTCTTGGACACAACAACGCTGTCAATATCCGAAAAGCAGTTTCAGATCTGCCGAGGTCAACAACACGACCACTCTCTCCATACAGCAGCATATGCACATGTGATTCGTGGAAAAGGCTTACTCCTTCCGAAGCAGATTCTATTGACGCTCGCAAAAGCTCGGTCGTATCGAAAGTTTTGAGTTCCCGCTCTGTCATGCTGAATATACTTTCTTGCAGAGAATCTTGCCGACGATGTCCCTTCTTGAACTTATACGAGCTAGGGACACCATCGCTGACAAAAGCAGCCGGTCGTTCGCCGCTTTCGTGAGTTGACCGCGAACTGACAGCCGATGGCTCAACCTCTGATTCACCGTCTGACCGGAATACAACTGTGCTACCCTCGGGGGGAGCGCTGACCAGTGCCGATTCAAGGCGTTGTCTATTATCCAGTTCGCTTTCCTCTTCTTCCACAATACACTCGATCATGTACTGTATCGTTTCCATAACAGTTACGTCAACACCTTCCATAGATATCGACAACGTATCTAGCGAATCCGTGTCTTCATCAAAATTGGGAATATCACCACCAACGACAGCGGCACATGTGGAAAGTGCACCTGGCTCCGCTTCAGAAGCACCTGTTTCAGATGACAGTAGCAGACGATTGCGAAGTTCGTATAGCCAAGTGCCATCTATTGGCACTGGCCCGTCAAAGTGATACAAACGCTGCTTTCCATCATGTGTTACCAGCGTTACCACAGAGACATCGGGAGGCATTGATGAAAATTGTTCTTTTGATAACCTCGCCTCTTGCCAAACATATTGGATCGAGATCCGAGCTGTTACAGGGTTCATTAGCATCGTCGCAAGCATTTGTACTATTCGGGGAAGATCATTGTGTTTGGCACAATCGATGAACCATGCAGCAGCAGCGCTCTTTAGCTCTGTGCGAGCTCGTGACACTGACTCATCCGCAAGTACTCCAAGCAACAGCATTACCGCTCGATTGAATGGCTTTGTAGGTAAAAGGGAGTGTTCTTCGCACGCTCGAGTCAGCATCCACATACGATGAAACGTTTGTGCAGCTTGTGTACTGATTGTCGTGTCGGTGCTAGTAAGTGCGGAAACAACGATATTCTCCATATCACTACTTGGTTCGTTGGGCTTCCTGGAATGTAGGAGAGCCATTAGTCTAGAAAGCTTCTCGTGTTCCTCTGCACACCGCAATGATCCCACTGCAAGCCAAATTGCTTGCCCGCAGCGCTCAAAAACCCGTTCCTTTTCCAACTGACTGAGTTGAGCTGTGAATAAAAGAGGCTTCAACAAAACAGTAGTAGGAAGCACCTCGTCATTCTCATATCCTTCGGCTAATCTTCCACTGATAGCCTCGTGTTGTGAAAGGACAGAGGAGCACTTCAGGTAGATTGAAAGTACCAGATCAAAAGCTGTTATCCTCGCAGACAAGTCAAAAGCATCAACTCCCAATGAAGTCGCCGACATCAATCGAACCCAAGTGTCTGCATCGATCACCTTCAGTATTTCATGAAGCCAGTTCGGTAATTGAGGGTTGCTCTGATGTTCTATTGTCACGCAGTATAGAGGATAATCCACAAACTGGGATGTAAGGCTACACAGGGCAGTAAATAAAGGTAGATGTACACTGGAGCGAGTTGTACAGTACATACTTGAGACAGATGACAAAAGCATCAAGCATTCCATCAAACAAGCCTCCATAAGCACTTGATCTAAAAGCAAAACTATTCGAAATGCCTCCGTAGACCTTAATAAACTTGACAGTGGATATTCCACAATGTACTTGGAATGATCAAACCTTCATCAATCACACCAGACACCACTGCATGTCGAGCTTGTTTACGAGGACTGTCCTGCGTTGAAGAAGCATCCGAAGGTTGATCATTATATTCTAAACAAAAGCAGATTGTCGCCACTTTTTATATGTTGCCTGGTTATTTTTGTAATGGCGGGGTACTAAGTGAAATATGAGCATGACGATGCAAAAATATTTTCAAAAAATTCGGACCACTGATGGGTGATATAAACACTCGTTGATGGATGACTGCCGATAGTACATAAAAAGTTAATAATACGGCTTATCACCTGTATCACCTGTAGTCCCCTTGATCGTCGAGTGACTCGAGCGGGCGCCAGTAAGTCTTCCATTTTTCCCTGTCGCGTGCAAGAGTAGCCCAATGGGTTCTGCTGGCTCTAGGGACTCGTCGAGCATCATATCTTTTTTCAAGGCTCTTTGTGAAGAACTCTGACCATCGGGTCGGTGGTCTTCCTGCAGTACGTTTGACATCCCGAGGAATCCAGTCACTAACGGTTCTTGTCCATCGGTTGTCATTCATAGGCATTACGTGTCCGACCCACCTTATCTTCGATCGTTTGGCGTACAGAACGGCATCTTTGATTTTTTGATCGTCGACGCAGATCGGAGCTTTGGATCCCTTTCCTTACTTGTGTGGAACGGGATACTCCTAGCATCGTCCTTTCGACTGCGCGTTCAATAATGCTAAGTGACCTTTCATCCTGCTTACGCAGCGACCAAGTTTCTGACGCATACGTTAGGGCGGGAAGTACCGTTGAGTCGAAAAGGTGGGCACGGAGTCGGGTGTTCCTTGTTCTCTTCACCACATCCTCGATGCACTTGAAAGCACCCCAAGCCGCTCGTTTCCTTCTGCTCAACTCTGGAGCTAAGTCGTTCATCATATTGATTTCCCGACCTAGATATAACTGGAGCATTCGGAGATATTCTCTGTTGAGTGTAAATGGCGCATACGAAACCAATCCGTTCTTCATGAACATCGTTTCTGCGAGATTTAGTTGAAGACCAATCTTTCCACAGGCTTTATCAAAGCCGGTAAGCATTCGTTCCGCTTGGCTAATGTTTGGTGTTATAAGAAAGATGTCATCAGCAAAGCGAAGATGGTGTAACTGCCGACCATCGATTTCCACTTCCATATTATCCCATTCCAGTGTTCGCATGACGTTCTGGAGGGTGGTGGTAAATAATTTTGGCGAGATGGTATCGCCATGCCT
The DNA here is from genome assembly GCA_018806985.1 of Angiostrongylus vasorum. Lineage (NCBI taxonomy): Eukaryota > Metazoa > Nematoda > Chromadorea > Rhabditida > Metastrongylidae > Angiostrongylus > Angiostrongylus vasorum. The sequence goes on from JADANN010000213.1 coordinate 492,903, forward strand.
AACTCCTCTTTTGACGTCAATGTTAATATCTTCGTAGAATGGTGATACCTTGGTTGTGAAAATTTTGTACAGCTCACAACACGGCTTATAGAAAAGCAAAACGGAAGACATGCACAGTGTGATGATGAACGCGTTAGCACTCGGAAAGAGCGTGTTCGATCCCCACCGCAGACATCAACAGTCCGGGGCTTTGCAAATATCTCATCATCATTATGGTTAAAAGCAGAATGTTAAAAGAGATAGATTAAGAACCAAAAAAAAACGTACCAGTGGCCTCAACAGCACCACTTTGCGAGATTTCGGCTAGTAGCCCCGTACAAACTTTAATTACCTGAAACGCAGAATACTACTTTCAAGAAAAAAAAGGCAAAAAAAAGCAGAACGAGCTACAAACCTGGAGAAGAGAGGAATTCTCTATGAGCATCAATTTTGGATCACAATGGAGTGTACTTAATATTCGACACAATAACTTCGGTAGTGCTTGAGCTCGCAGGACAGGATCTCCGTCGAGATTACACGTCTCCAGACAAAACATTACGACCTCAAACAAAAGAAGAATGCTTCGTAAATGATAACAGCAATCAATAATTTGATTTTAGGATTTACTTTTACCAGAAGGTTATGCCCAAAACTTCAAAAAAATCCGTTAATTAGTACATTACAGATAAAAACCGACTTCCAATATCTGCATATCGACGCATCGTTAACACATTCTAGACGACACGCATTTAGATAAATGCACGCGTAAAACAATGGCTGATGTGTATTTTTTTGAAAACATTATGTCACTCTTCTCCTTATTCTTGGCGGAATTTTTTTTATTAAAATTCCTGCATTTAATCGAGGGCTTCACATGTCAGATATTTGGACCACAAGAAAAGCATACTCCACAGTAATAATTTACAAAGAAAAAGAAGAAAAAAACTTTTTACGCGCTTGTTCGTACAACGGATAAAAAAATAAAGGATGAAGCCCTTGGCGTTGATTTATCCATGAGGGATGCGCCATGCATTCGACTTCATTAAGCGTGGCTGGTGGTGATTGAGTGCACATCTGGCCTTTACAATGATTCGCGGTGACCTACTGATGCATCGAGCCAGTGCTACTAAGGTCCTAGACAAGTCCAGTAGTAATTTGTCTAACCCGGAGGAATGGAAGGCTTGGTGAGCCTGGGGAGCAGGGGATCGATCCCATGTGTATGGCAGGGCTTTCCAGACTACTGCGCTTCACGCGCCTTTGTATAACGGATAGATGAAAGAAAAAGAATGCAGGCTACTCAAAGTGCTTCCATAAAGGCGCACGTTAGCAAGTTCACACTGGTTCACAAACTCAGTCGTACTCAAATATGGATTGATACAGAAAATGGATAGGAAACACTTAACTATACTTAGCACATGTCATTAAACCAAAAGCTTACAACATTCTAAATGGATAGTGAACGAATCTCTTTCATTCCCAGAGGTTAAAAATGTTACAAAAACATGGGAAGATATGAGAAAAGAATGTTAGCTCTAGGTGAAATTTAGAAACAAACGATAAATATGTGGAAAAGTCGAACCATCAAGCGAAATTCACGAAAAATAATGCAATCACGGGTGATTGCTGATGGCAACGGTAGATAGAAAACTAGCTGAGAGAAGGACCCGTATGGTGTGGTGGTGAACGCATTACTCCCCGGAAAGGATAAAAAACGTGTTCGATCCCCACCGCAGACACCTGCGCTCCAGAGTTTTGCAAATATCTCAGAATCATTAAGGTTGCACTTCACATAGTATTCTCCCGTGAAAAACTGTAGTAGGCAGCACATAAAAAGTTAACAGTACGCTACATAAAAAGTTAAGAATACGCTAATTTTTGAAAGGGCGATCTTGATAATAAGCCCAAAACCCACTGCCCGATATGGAAAACTAGGCGTCATCATGTGTCATCTTACAAAAATTAAGCCTAAATCTCATGAATGTGTTGCTGTTATCAATGAAATGGTTTCCATATTCGTTGCAAAAGAATGAATAGCAAGCCTCTGTATCACCTTGGAGAACTGCGATATGTCATTAGAGTTCGGCTCCACTGTATCGAGAAGCTTCGTGAACCAGCTGCCAAGAAATTCAAAGAGAAATCCTTGCTCCAACGAATTTAACAGCAAATTGAATGTTTTTGAAATCTCATCCAAACGACGATTCTAGAATATGAGAAACTAGTACTACTAGATGAAACAAAATTCAAAACTTATGTGCAGGCCTACTAAGTCCCACAAAGACCAAAGTAGGCTGAGTGAAAGGAAAATCTGGAATACTCAGCATTCCCTTTAAAGACCGGTAAATAAGCTAACTAAAAAATAACTTCCGAAAAAGATAAGTACTTTTTGGTACTCCTTACCTCATCGTTTGTTTTGTCAACTTCCAGTCCAGCATATGGTAAACAAGATGGATTCTTCTTTAAGTCAAGCGATAATCGCAAATGATTTCGCTCCATGTTACTTTCCACATGTTTCTAAATAGTAATGGTAATTATGCATATCATAGGTCATCCATTTATGTCGTCTATATACTTATGCTTATATATGTGTATACATACGCACATATGTACAGTATACATTCATATGTACATTTATGTATATATATATATATATATGTGTATGTACCCAAATGTACATATAAATATGACGCAGTGGTTGGAGGCGCCACTGCGACACACACAAGGAATTGATCCCAGCACCCATGGCTCACCAAGCCTTCTATCCCTCTGGGGTCGGCAAATTGGTACCAAACTTGTCTGGGAGGATAGCAGCATTGGCTCGATATCACGGGTAGGCTACCGCGAGTCATTGTAAAAGCCAGATATGCATTCAATCACCTCCAACGACAATGAAGTCGAATGCATGGCGCATCCCCAGGGATTGACCAACGCCGAGAGCCTCATTCTTCTTTATATGTATGTGCATATATAGTTGCATATATATATATATACATATATATATATATATATACATACATATACATTCACACACGTACGATACATCCTTCCAACGGTTCACCGTCTCATCATGGCTGGGAGGTGTTGCTGGGTGTCGGCCTGCGATCTACAGCGGAAGGGTTTATCCACCAGGCATGACCTCCCAAGCTGAGAAGGAGTCCAGCATTTCCATCAGGACCCAGCTAAGAGTAAACCAGTACCAGAATCCACTACCGTCCTGGTATCAAACTCTTCGCATGGCAGCAAATCTCCCTCTGATCCCTAAGGGCGGCAACTGCCTTCGGTGGTGACGACCTGGGGGCAGACTTCAGCCAGGCTGTCCTCGGGACTCGAAGAAACCATAACAGCTAAACCAGCAAATCTCCGGACAATGGAAATTATGCCACGGCCTGCACAACTAGCGAACACGGGCAATCCAAATATCCAAGTAGGTATTACACTAATTAGTGTCAAACAGGATGACATCACGTCTTGAACAAATTTGAGTTGCTTAATCTTTTCTGTATGGATGGAAAGTAGTTATATTTTTGAATACACAGAGATAATGAGTGCGATCAGTATGCAGTTATGTAGGGTTTGAACGAGAGTTAACAATTTGGAAAATATTAGGAAAGCAGTAAAAAGTTAGAGCAAATGAAATGAGAACTAACTGATTCCTCAACGTGAAAAAAATCCTTAGTGAGTCGCTCGTAAATATTTGATACGCATATCAAAAACAATGGAAAAACATTGTTTAAAACCGGAGCACCAATATCCGTGCGGTCCTGAAGATATAACAGGAGCCGACAAACTCGCACTTCAGCAAACTGATGCTGCTCACTCTCCTGAAATATCGTGTGGTCCAAAATGCAAGAGTACAGAGCACAGCTTACTTCACATGGTAGTAAGAAATCCCTGTGGAAACATCAAAATATGCCAACACACATAAAAAATCCCTAACCTTTAATTAGTATGAATAACTAACCCGTTTGTCTCCCCAGCCATACGCCCATGCATTTGTCGATGATTGTGGAATTTCGACTATGTCGAGCTTCAGATATTCCGTCAACGCATCCACAATGAGAGGAAGAGCTCTATCGGTGAAAAATGTAGACTCAACTCGATCATCGCCGATAGGAATACTACTAATAGCTACATTCTCTCCTAGAAATAGAAAACAATAAGAAACAAAAAAGAATAAAGGATAAAGGTTAAAGCTCTCGACTTTGATCAATCTCTGAGGGATTCACCATGCATTCGACTTCATTAAGCATCGTTAGAGGTGATTGGATGCATATCTGGCCTTTGCAATAACTCGTCGTGGCCTACCGATGTATTGAGCCAGAACCGGTATTCTCCCAGACAAGCCTGGTACCAATTTGCCGACCACGGTGGGATGGAAGGCTTGGTGAGCTTAGCGCACGGAGATCGGTGCTATGTGTATTACAAGGCGCCCCCCGACTACTCCGCTACATGCGCTTGACAGAAAGAACAGTTCCCCCACGGCAGACACCTGCGGTCCGGAGTTTTGCAAATATCTCAGCATCATTGAAGTTATATTTGGCAATATACCCTGCCGTTAAAAAAGAATAGGCAATAAATAAAAAAGGTTAAGATTGTGATTATAATGCCAATTTGGGTCCCCAGATCAATACCGTTGACGGGTGATTGCTGATGCAAAAAGATAGCTGAGAGACAGGCGAAACGAAGGACCCGCATGGTGTGGTGGTGAACGCGTTATTCCCCGGAAAGGACAACAGCGCGTTCATTCCCCACCGCAGACACCTGCGGTCCGGAGTTTTGCAAATATCTCAGCATCATTGAAAAAAAAGGATAGTATTATTATACTTACCCTATAAAGAAAAGCCCTTTACTAAAGCAAGCCTGCCCTGTTCTTGCTAGTTATCCACTGCTTACCTGTTGGATTCATCAACCAAGTGTAAAGTCGCCTGTTCAATGACATATCCCTTCGCAATACGACAAATATACATCGCATTATTAACTGAAAGCAAGGTATGCGTCCATAAAAAGTTCATAGATAACAATTCCTCAAGGAAACCACTACCTGTACAAAATCTTCCCTTGTCAAGTTTGTGCTATCTAATGGAAATGCTGAACACAGGAAATCCAACAAATTCCGTTGAACTAAAGGTGAGCCAGAATCATTGGCAGTGGCGCAGAGCGCAGCTACCTAAATAACACGAAAAAGAACATTACAGTATAAGACAACTAGAGGAAAAGATGAAAATCAAATACAGTCAGAACTGAAAGTTTCATAAAAAAAAGAAGGTAACCAACCATGTGATTCACATGATCGCCGACAATAGCTATCTGATCATCAAGGGTTCTCGTCTTGTCAAACTTTGCGTTAACATAGAGCATTGCTGGAAGACGAACAGACGGTGAATCAAGAACAGCTTGCCAAAGGCAGGCGAAGAAAGCGCGTTCACCAACTCCTTCGCAAACTTGGTCAAGTACGGATAGCGATCTGAATCATAAACTGATTTCAATCACCTGAAGAAACAGATTTCAACATTTGAAAACTGGGAAGAAACAGTTGTTGAGTTTTTAGCTCACTTTTTGTGATCTATACATTTAAACAAAATCTGAAGAAATATGTTGTTTTAAGACTCGATAATGCAAATTGGTGAAAAAAAACAGGACTTCCGAATTTTCAGATCACATATGTCATCCAGTTAAACTAATGTATATAAAAAGAATAAATCCAAAAAAATCGATAATCGAAGGAGAATTTAATCAAAGGAAAACCTAAGGTCTAAAAAAAGTCTAAAAACTCCAATTTTTCTAAGAAGTCTAAAAGACAAAGTCTAAAAAATCTCTCCGTTCTCTGGTGAGTTTTATAAGCTCTGAAATCTGCAGGAAAAAAATATTCAGCTCAATTATTCGGTAAAAGAGAGAAAATAACTACCCAATCAAGTGTGGTTTCAAAGCCCTTATGGCCGAAATATTAAATTCGAAGTTAACATTTCTTCAGTTTTAAGTTCGAAAAGACAACTATGAAAAAAATGGATAAAACAAACGACTTCCACACCTCTCATAAAACTCCGTTCCTTCCTCGAGGCCTAACAGTACCCCGGCCAAAAAGCCAGGTAGTGCTGGTCGCAGGTTCTGACCCAACGGTAGAAGGTACTGCTCGAAGATGTTAAACAACTCGGATTTGACCTATAAAAGCTAGTAGTAACTAGAATAGCAGAAAACTGGATGGTGAAGACTATCGAAATACAACCATAACGGTGCTTAGATATTTGCAAAACTCCGAACCGCAGATGTCTGCGGTGGGAAACGAACGCGCTATTACACTTTCCAGGGGCTAACGCATTCACTAACCATGCGGGTCCTTCCGTTTCGCCAGTCTCTCAGCCAGTTTTCTACTATCGAAATATACAAACAACCTTAGGAATACTTTAGGAACAACTGGAAAAGATTAAGCGAATTGTGGTCAAATACCTTGATACCGCAATGGTCCATAAGTGGGAATAAGCCAACAGCAAACAGATACAGCAGTTTCGGCAATGATTGGGGACCAAGAATGTCGAATATCTGGCGATACGTCTCCAGTGCTTTCAAATGTACACCTAGAATGAAATGGCCTTCTTTCTGACCACATAATAGAAGAAAGTCCACAAGAATAGCAAAACACATTCGCTTACGACGCACCCATTGGCAGAGCTGGATGGAGACATTGGGATAATCGTTTTGCCACCGTAACTGGTTTAGGGATATCTCCAAACTTAGCGTTAGATTGAAATACCTGGAATTAGGTACTGAAGATTTAGGAAAGTGGAAAGTGCGTTAGCGACTAAACCTTTAGAAAAAGTGCTATTCTCTCAAACAACTAGCCCTAAATGCAAATTTTCTTTACTGAAAAACAGCGTTTTTCCTTAACGACTAACGAAGACAAGCCATATAACTGTGTAGAACCTACCTTGGTCAATTTGGCGAGGGCTGAAATGAGGTCAGCCCATTCATTGGGATTCTCGAACGTTTTCAGAGCTCGGTCGACTGCTTGTACATACACTTTGTATTTACTAGTATTATGAAGTGGATTTGGTGTTGTCACATCACCGGGAGAAAACCCCGCCGATGACAATGACATATGCGACACCTTACAGTCCCTGAAACATTTTGTAACCAAAAGTAAACTAGTAATAACTGAATTTCAGTTTGTAAACAGCGCTCGGGAAGAAGAGAACGAAAGCACAATGCTCGAACTAGACAAAACCAGAGTTACTGCGAATGTTTGTCAGCACTATACAAGAGTTCGAGCATTTGTGGTCAGACACTTGACGAAACTAGTAGGTAAAATGGTGCCGACCTCTTCAGCCTTCTTCGTTTTCTAAGCACCATCGATTCCGCAGCAAATGTCAGCGCCACGAAACCCCAGCATGGAAGCGGGGAGGATATGCGTGTGTGTGCCGACAAGACGATCACCGCCGGACTCGTCGTCGCCGTGTTTCGCCCAGGTGCGACTCAGGTGACTCAACTTCAATAATCGATTCCGCTGTGGGGACGTGATTCCCCGATTTGTGGCGAGTAGTTTCCGATCACGATCCATCCATTCATTTCATCGCTCAATAGCGCCATTGTCAACATACACGCCATGAAGAGGTCGCACGAGTTCGGGGTTCCCGTGTCAGGTGCCCACGCGATGTGAAACAGTTATCGAATACGATGAAAGCAACAAGCGACCAGTTGACTGTGAGTCAGTAATAGTTCGAGTACCTATGGAAACAGGTTCCCTTCCATATCCACCACTCGTTCACCTTGCCACGCTTTTTTGTCCCTTCCAGAAACAGAACGAGTGCCACTGTAAGTCGCGCCGAAAGCAGAGGAGAAATCTTGCACTTGCTCAGTGTCCCTAACCTTTAGGTGCTTTTACAACTGTTTGAGATCTCCACCAGGATTAAGAGAACGCACATGGCATGATTTTAATATAACACATATGTAATATGCAAAAATTGCTGATGAGTACCAGACCTAGGAACTTTGACCTAAGGAATCTTGGCTATCTCATACTAGCACCTATCTAATCGGCTTCCCAGTTCTCTGCCGTAAATGATCACTGGAGTTATCACTCATTCGAAAGATAAATCTAAACATGGACTGAAGAAAGGCCCACTCTTAAGACTACCTAGCAAATTCTACTGCGAGAACGAGCAACCGCTGCCCAATCAATATGTATAGTTTTCAGACTAGTGAAATGGAAACACTAAGAACCACAATCATGTGAGAAATAGATCCTGACTAGAGTCGAACTGACAGGTCAATTGTCTCTTCATTGAAGAAACAAAGTATACTGAATATTACTTTGTAGTTATTGATCAACTAGCTATTGATCGACCAGCTATTGAATCGACTACTATAGGCAGTTCTACAACGATACTAGTAATAATATTGTTTAGACGGACGACAATGCAAATGCATAGAGACTGCTCGCAGGGGCGTCCAAGTGTAATTGCGCGTCGTCCGTCAGTCCGTCCGTCGATGGAATATGCGCGGATCCGAACTCCGACCACCTCCTTCCCTTTGGGTCATCGTGGAGGGAGGACGACCGCTCCAGCAAGGTTTTCGTTGAAAGCGGAAATAGTCCTGGGATATCTAGGAATACAGTTCCGGCTTAGTTTTCAAAGTCTACGAGATTCCACGAAAAGGATTACACTTTTGTGACGAGCGTAGAGCAGCATTCGTTGATGTTTGCCCAGGGAGAAACTACTGCGCGGACACCTGGTCCGACTCCCAGATCGAAGTTTCGCAGCCAACGATGAGCCATACTTTTTCAGTTTCTCTGACTTCAGGAGTTTTTCCTGAAAGCGACTAGTAAAATGCAAGCCTGGAATAAATCCTCAGACCCCTTCAAGTGTATTTCTTAAATCATAAGCGCTTGGAGGATGATTTACCGCTGGGATATATCCCTCTACAAAGGGGCAATATAAGTGACCTATAACCTCTGTAGCAGACAAGTCCTCGTCGGTTCGATCCCGCTCCACGGGCTTACCAAGCCTTTCATCCGTCCGGTATCGACAAATTGGTACCGGACCTGTATGGGAGGACAGCAGCATGGACTCGATACATCGGCAGGTCATGGCTAGTCTTTGTTTAGGTCAGATATGCATCGACCTGCGTCAACCATCAAAAAATCAAAGATGCTGTTCTGTACGCCAAACTGTCAAAGATATGGTGGGCCGGACACGTAATGCGTATGAACTACAACCGATGGAAAAGAGCGGTTAGTGACTGGATTCCTCGGGATGCCAAACGTACTGCAGGAGGACCACCAACTCGATAGTCAGAGTTCTCCACGAAAACCCTAGAAGAAACTTATGATGCTCAACAAGACCCTTGAGCGAGCAGAACCCCACTGGGGTACTCTTGCACGCGACAGGGGAAAAGTGGGAGACTTACTGGCGCCTGCTCGAGTCGTCGACGAACAGCGAGACGACAGGTGATAGAGGTTGTACCGATGATGTATCCAGTCACCTCTGACAGATGCTTGATGAAGTCGGATGCATGGCAAATTCCTCAGGGGATCGATCAACGCCAATTACTTTATCCTTTTATTCCGTATAACTTAAATACAGCTCCTACGATTATCCCTGATGCGACACCTTGGACCGACTAATCTCGAGGCTTCATGAAGCGTTCCTAATTGGTTGATAGGAGGTCTAGAAGAGGGCCAAGAGGAGCCTTGTACTTGCCAGGCTTCTAGGAACGGGTTCCACCCCCTACTACGGCGGTTCGGCTTACACTTTTCGAACGTTCACAATCATATTCGTACATTCATGGTTATGCTTAGAAAAACAGAGTCTGTATTCTGCACGTCAAATAAGGCGAAACCGTGGAAACAGCTGGTTAAAAAGTACGTGCATGCATGCAAGGTTTCCCCGTGGGTGTATCTCGTTCACATAACATATCCCGTCGTGCTGTCCATCCCTACATTCATGCTAAAGTTCGTTTCGAAAATTTGACGCGTTCCGTCTCTTTCAAACGAGCGGAGCCAATTGAGCGTGTCCGGTACGTGGAATGATGCAAAACTCTACTGATTTCTGATATCCGAGGTTACTTGTATGAGCGTATAGCCATTTTTACCTCTCTCATCATCACCTCCACAACAGAATAACCTAGCAGTGGATCCGTCCAAAACCCGTCAAGAGGATGGGGTTAGGCTTCTGCGCTTCAATCGCTGTTTACAATCGTTCCAGGACCGCACACCTATCACATTTCGGGTAAATTCGCGCGCAACCGCGCGTTGCGAAAGCGCGGTTCACGTCCGAGGTGCTATTTTCTGGAGTGTGGTCTATTTAGGTTTACCCACATCGCCGTAGCTGGTGTTATGGTGCTTCCCACATCCATGCGTGCTCTTCCTTTTTGCTTTCTCTCCTTGCTTGGTGATGTTTTCCACGAATTTCGGGATTTGAGCCATTCTTTCGAGCAATTCCTCGTGATCCTACCTGTCCAAACCAACATCACTAGTGGATTTCAGGTCTCCTCTCCTGTTTTACTGTATTACTGCAATGTCTAATCAAACCCCCTACATTGGGAGCAAAATCAGTTTAATATCAAAGCTGGACATTCGATATGAGGGAATTCTGTACACCGTGGATACGAACGATTCAACCATTGCGTTGGCAAAAGGTTTGTATGTTTACTAGTTAGTAAGCAAAGTACTAAACTAGAATGAGAAATACTTAAAATTAGTTGGTAACGAGTTTTTTGGTTATTCTTAATGTTACTGGCTTTTAAGTGAGATCGTTCGGTACCGAAGACCGTCCAACACCAAACCCTGTCGAAGCTCGTGACGATGTGTACGAGTACATCATTTTCAAAGCAAACGACATCAAGGATCTTATAGTTTGCGAGACGCCTAAAGTTGGAGAGAGTTGTTGTTTTGACGCTAACCTGTAGTTGTTTTGAGATTATATATTCGTCTTGTATAGGTTGCTACTCTGGCTGGTGGACTTCCTTATGATCCAGCAATCATATCGGTGTCGGCTCGTACTGGATCCGCGTCTGCTAATGAGCAACAGGTTTCTGCCGGTTCGTCGCGTTCCGATACTCCACACCATCGTGGCAGTCCAAACCTTCCTCAAGGAAATCGAGCTCCGGGTGCTGGTCGCAACGCAGCGCCACGTGGAAACCGTGGAAATTTTCCACCATCTGGTTTGTCGGATTGATTCCTCTCTTCAAGGACAAACTATCACGGGCGAAGTTCCAGTTCAGTTCTGTGCAGTGCTTTGGTGTGAATTTCATGATTCAGGTAATGCAATGGCATCAGGAAATCGACAATTCAACAGTGGGTATCCTCGCGGAGGATACAATTACGCAGGCCAGCGTCCCCGTAATAATCATAGCATAGGGGTTCCTCGCCCCCGCGAGAAGCTGAAGTTTGATGGCGACTACGATTTTGAGAAAGCTAACGAGCAGTTCCAAGAGCAGTTTTCTGATATGTTCAAGGACAAGTTGAAGGTTGACGGTGAGAAGAGCGAGGAGGAGCAGGCAGAAAAAGCGCCGGAAGATACATACTATGACAAAAAAAGTTCGTTTTTCGACCGCATTAGTTGTGAAGCTCTGGAGAAAGCTGAAGGAAAGAGTGGACGTCCGGACTGGAAGAAAGAGCGTGAGACAAATCAAGAAACATTTGGTCATTCTGCTGTTCGCTCGTTGAACTATCGCCGTGGATTTGGTCAGCGTGGTAGAGGACGTGGATTTGCAAGTATGTGGCCTTACGAGTTTTCTGTTTTCTTGTTCATGCTTTTAAATTGGTTTCATATTATTTCATGACCAAGCGATGGACGTTATATCAACAATTTCAATCGAGGTTATAATAATTTTCGAGGTGGTTATGGTAACGAGAATGCAAATCATCGCGACAGAGGTTTTAGCAGAGGCGGATGCCAACAGAATCAGCAGAAATGAGATTCATTTGATGGGGAGGAAAATCGCTTTGCTTTCTTTCATATGTAAAAACTTTATATACTGTTTTGTCTTTCATTCGTTTTTGAGCGGAGCTTCGCTGTCCCCTTTCAGTATGGAACACCGTCTGAGTCTGTTGAATCCCTCTATGCTTATCTCGTTGTTGACGGGCAGAGTATTTCGTTTGTTTCTTGTTTGGTTTTAATGCACTGGTGATTTATGTCCGATTTATCGGCGTGTAATGTTGTTTTGTTTTTTGATGGGACCACTGCATAACAGCATCTATATCATAGCTTGTTAACTTGCAACATTCTTGTTTGTTAGACATTTATAAAGTGAATGAATTGGATTGATTTGATGTTGAGTATGTTATGAGCTCATAGGAAAACTGAAAACCTATCGTACTATATTGAACAGTTGCAGTTTGGATATGAGCCAGTCCGTACACCATGTGTTATAACTGTATTGGACACTTGGGCACATTTTTCGGAGTTTTGCTTGTTTAACCGTTGTGGGTTCCTGGAATCGCGAGGTCAGCCTGGCCAAAATCTGCACAGGTCGTCGCCACCGAAGGCAGTCTCCGCCCTTAGGGATCAGAGGGAGATTTGCCACCATACGACTAGTTTGATACTAGGGCGGTGATGGATCCTGGCATTGTCTACTTTTAGCTGGGCTTGCTGATGGAAACTTCGGACTCCTCAGCTTGAGAGACTGCTGTGCAGATGAATCTCCCAGGTGTACATCGCAGCCCGACACCTAGGAGTACCTCCCAGCCGCGATGAGGCGATAAAGCGTTGGGAGGTACAACTGTATTACATTTTGGAAAGAGTAGCACCCAGTGATTCACTCTGGTTTCCCACGACCGATTTTTTATTAACCTCGGCATTGTTCAAGTAATTCTTCGTATTATTGGGCAAACGCGAGGTGTTATTTTGTTCTTTATTCACGAACAAGCTGACGTTTTGGTGGATTTCGCCTTCTTCAGAGCCTGGAAAGGTCAAGTTGACAGCAATCTCTTCGGCCAAACACCTCCATAACCAGACAGAGAAAACGCTGAACCAAGATTTCAATCACATTGGACACAGCTTTGCACACTCACCGCTTTCTATGAGTCTTCCACTGAGTATGTGGTGTGGAGACCAACCGCGGAGAATTAGAAAGGTCCCGTTTATCCTACGCTTCATCTCAAATGATGTACGTGCATAAAACGCTGCTTAAGAAGGGCGGGTCTACAGAATTCGGTAAACGTAGTTGAAATGCCACTTAGTACTCTTAGGCGCCAGCTGGTTCGTAACCGCCTATATGACCGTCTGTGTGCAACGCAAAATTGCATAATTTGCCCTAATGGTAGGTGATTGCATGAGCTCGGGTACAGTTTATCTGATCTCCTGTAAGGCGTGCGGAGACCAATACGTTGGCAAACGGGTAGACCACTCTGTCCGCATAGAAGAACACCTAGTCGGCAAACGTAAACCAAATACCACACTAGGCACGCATGGGACCCAGAGACATAACGGGGAGGACTTTGAAGTACGTGTCACGATCCTCGCACAGGAATCGAGAACACAAGCGCGCAAAGCCCTCGACGCGTTCTGGATTAATTCCAGAAATCCGAAAATGAACAGCAGGGAGGAATGCCTCATTATCACGCGTGATATTGGGCAGTTTACAAGCCTGTTATTCTGATGGGAGGGGCACATTACGTCTCCATGTGAATTCTATGCGGTTGGTCTCCACGCGACATACTCAGTGGAAGACTCCTAGAAAGCGGTGAGTGTGCAGAGAAGCTATTCAATGTGCAATGTGATTGAAATCTTGGTTTAGCGTCTTCTCTGTTTAGTTATGGAGGTGTTTGGCCGAATAGATTGCTGTCAACTTGACCTTTCCAGGCTCTGAGGAAGGCGAAATAAGCCGGTACGTCAACTTGTCCGTGAATAAAGAATAAAATAACACCTCGCGTTTGCTCAACAAGAATACGAAGAATTGCTCTGGTTTTCCACTGGAATATCACTTAGGCGTGTCAGATCATTTCGTGAAAGCAGTGCCTCTGAGCACTATGTCTTTTAAATTTTCCGAAATGTTCGAAACGTTAAGATGCTCTTAGGCTGGTGGGATGTTAGTTTTACTTGAGTCTATCTGTAGAACAAATAATGTGATGTTTCCGCTAATGTCATAACGCTTCTGTTTTAAGTGTCGAACGAATAAACACGAAAACCATCAGTACACGGAAAAGACGACAACATCTTTCTTAGCGTTGCGCGTTCTGGAGAAATCTCTAATTATGACTGACTACTTCCGTCAACCTGCATTGTACTGGTGGATAGTCATTCCTGCTGCTCTTGGAATCAACTTTGTAGGTTGTTTCCTTCTGTTCTACGCGGAATGAAGGACATATATTGTATTCAATTGCATTGGAAAGCCGTGTTATTACCGCATTACACCAAGGACGGGTGAAGTATCATTTCCGTCTTTTCCGTTTCACAATGCATACAAGATAGGGGGAACTATAAAAATCGTGGGTGGTTAGGAGTTCGAGTGTGCACCACAGAGAAAAGATGTGGATCAAAGTGATCTAGAAATTTTATATTTCTTTTTATCCCTGGTATCCTCGATACGGTTTACCGCCTCATCGTGGCTGGAAGGTGTTCCTGAGTGTCGAGCTACGATGTACAGCGGGAGAATTCGTCACCCGCAACAGGAGCTCCCAAGCTGAAAACGAATCCGACGTTTCCGTCAGGAAGCGCAGCTAAGAGTAATCCAGTATCAGGAGCCACTATAGTCCTGCTGTCAAACTAGTGGCATGGTGGCAAATCTTCCTCCCTATGCACAAAGGCGGCGGCTACCTGTGGTGTTGGCGACCTGGGCCAGACTTTCGCCAGGCTGACCTCGGGGCTCCGGGGAGCCACACTTTCTAAGCCAGCAGATCTCCGAAAAAAATGGAGATTATGCTGGGGTCCGCATAACTAATGAAGGCGGGCCATCCTAGTATCTAAGTTTTTCCCACTCTATCCTTGTGGGGTCAAATTAAGCTTTCGAAGCATTTTATCTCAGGAATGAGTTTGTGGGTGGTTGTGATCCAAAATGACCGATAACTTTTCGTGCGTTTCAGTCTGTTTAAAATCCCAATTTTTCATCTCATTTAGCTGTCTTATTATTCTCCTACCGTTCTACATCATCACATCCCTTTGCTTGGACCCGTAGTTGGTTATATTGGAACTAACTTCCATTGGATAACTGTGATTACAAATCTTTTCGCATTGTTCGCTCACACTGCAGAAGGCTTATATGCCCTTCATCTTTGCAAGAGGATGAATTTCAGGTGAATATTTGATTGTGTTGGTTGTTTGATTAAGTGGTTCTTCATTGTTCTAATAACTGTTTTAGCCTTATCTGCTCTACGAAATGGTTTGTGCAAACCTTCATTCTTGGTTTCCCATCACTTGGTATCCTAACTAATTTTGTTAAAAAACACATAAAGCACCAATCTTCATAGAGGTTGGTGTTAAAGAAGTCCTAGAGATGTTCGTTTTTCTTTTACTGGCAATCACTTATGTAGCTAATCTTAAAGTCTTTTTAAGTTAAATGTTTGCATTGATTCATTCGTATAATATAACACCTTCTCATCTGTCTGTTTCCCTCTGGTGTCTGACTACTTTGTGCCTTAAGCACGTTTCATATGCCATATCTCTAGTGTATTTAGTCTGAGGGATAAAAAGTCATAAGTGTTGTAACGTAATTCCTGCCATAAATGAAAATTTTTGCTACCTACAGCACATCTTTAGTAGGAGAGTTACCGATATGGTCGTGCCAGTGGAGTCGTTTGGGACAACTTACCGGAGTAGAGTACGTATTGTCGGGTCATCATGGTTTCGACTATTTTGTGTGAAGCGGTTGAAGTGTTATGGTGTTTGCCTAGGAGTGGGTATCATCATGTTCGTAGAGTAGAGGACTGTTTTGAAGTTGAGAAGTAGGAAGGCTTAGAATGAAATGTTAAAGCTTTGAAATTTGTAGTTAGACGAGACGAAAACCTTTGTGGAGAAGGTGGTACACTTGACATGTACGTCGACAGGTTTTGTGATTTGCGCGCAAAGTTTGTTTAATGTGCCAATCCCTAGTATGTTTCTTTTTTTCAACGGGTAGACCGCACCACTAATAAATTTAGCCTCACTAGTGTGGGATGGATGACTTCAGCTATTAATCATTGCCTTTTTTTTTCCTAGCAAAACATTCACAGAAAACTTAATATTATGAAGACATCGAGGTCCATTTTATGTCTGGTAGTCCAGTTGAAGATGGTTGTAGAATTTAGGAAACATCGAAAATGTGAAGTTGGACTTCGTGTAACATTGAGATCGGGACCACTGAAGTGACTGGTGACGTAACTTGGAACTTCTTCATGAGATCCTTTTTACCTTAGGTCCATGCACAGCTATGAATGTTAGAAAAGGATGAAGCGTTCTATGTTGATGAATCCCTGAGGCATTCGCTGTGCAGTCGGCTTCATCAAGAATCATTAGGTGATTGAAAGCGCATCTGGCCTATACAATGGCTTGCGGTGAGCTAACGATTTATCAAGCTAGTATTTTTATCTCTCAAATAAATCTGGTACCAATTCACCGACACCACAGGGATAAAAGGCTTGGTGATACCGGAGGGCGGTATTGAACCGAGAACCCCAACGACCACGTATTTATTGCAAGGCACCTCAAATCACCGCGTTACGTGCTCTAGTGCAGATCTACGGAAAGAAATAATAGTCGAAAGAAAGGCCTTGTTTTTTTCACAATAAAACTGTGAGGTAATTTGCCTGTGTTAGTCCAGTAGAAACCATGTTCTTGTTTTAGATTTACATATTATGCTGTTTGGACTATACATATATATGTATATACATATGCATATGTACACATGTACATACACATGTGTATGTGTACATGTGTATATATTCACATACATATGCATATGTATGTACGTGCATGCACCCACGTATATACATATATATATATATGTATATATATGTATATATATATATATATATATATATATATATATATATATATATATATATATATATATATATATATATATATATATATATATGGATACTTGGACGGCCTGTCTTCACTGTTAGTACGGGCCGCAGCGTAATTTCTATTGGTTTCTCTCTCGCGTAATCGTTGTCCATGGTGTTGTTCTGCTTCGAATATGGTAACTTCTGTAAGGCCCATTCCGAATCCCTACATTTATCGTTCCTATTTGCGAATGCAGTTGGTTGGCAACGAAAACGGCGGCTCACCGTTTGAGTGGTCTTCCAAGAAGATGCTGGCATTCGCTTTGAGTCCACTCCACTATTTTCATTATATGACCATCCCATCTGTTTCGCTTTTTGATGTATACTCTTCTGGTTTCCGACGCTAAACGTCGCGAATTCTGTGTAAATTTCAGAACATATCGTTAAAGCGCACTATAGATGGTGCGCAGATTTCTTGACGTGGTTGAAGTATCAGCCCACGTTTCTACTGTATAGCGCAGGGAGGGCTATTGAATCGAAAACGTAAGCGCGAAGTTTTAGGTACGTTAGTTGTTCGGTGGCTTCTTTTAGAGGCCCTAATGTTGTCCGTGGTGCTATCCTTGCTGTCTAATTCCTCTTCGGTACATGTGCGAAGCGGTCTCTATAGTCAGAGAACTGTCCATTTCGTTTTGTTCGACTTCGCACCATCACTTCTTCATGAATTGGGTCTTCTTCCGATTTATGTGGAGTGCAATCTTTTTTTCTCTCTTCGTTGAAGTCATTGATCATTGTTTGTGCTCCGCTAGTACTTCTTGAAAGGATGACGATATCGTTGGCGAAATGAAAATTCGATAGGAATTTTCCATCAGAGCTTATGCCTTTCTCTTCACAATCGAGTCACTTCATTATCCACTGTAGTGCACCACTAAACAACTTTGGCGATATCGTATCGCCTTGTCGAACCCCTATGCTTTTCGGAAGGAGGGGTCGTCGATGGAAAAGTTGGTCATTTCTGCAGTCTTGATAAGTCTGCTAGAGTTCGTATAGAGGACGAGTCCACTTCTTGGTCTTGGTTTTAGACTACACTCAACAAGCATATTGGATAGTAGTTATGGAGATCCCCCTCGGTCTTACTTTCTGGGTAGGATGGCCGTGCGCGAGGTTCTCCACTGGTCTGGGATCTTATTTTTTCTGAAGGTAAGATATCACATAGGTTGCGAGAAGTATATTTAGCTTCCCAGTTCTTAAGAAATCGGCTGTAATCTTATCGGGTCCTGGGGGTGAGCCTCTTTTCATAGTTATCGAGACGGGTTTATGTGGCAGAAAAGATTGGTGTAGAACTTTTCCGTTATCAGTTCCATATTATTATACGATGTGGTAGTAGTCCCATCTTCGTTCGTCAGGGCGGATAGCAAAATATTGTAGTCGCAAGGATTCCGATAGCACTTCTTCAGCCTGGATCGTCTTTGAGGTGCTTGCAGTAACTTTTTTTGCTAACACCGATTTAAATCTTCCTGCAAATATCTTCTACAGTTGGCATTTATTATCATATGTGTTACGCATGTTGCAATAGAATCAAGCTCCAACACACGACAAGCAGCACGTCGTAGTCCTCTGTTGGGTCTTCCCTTATCTGCAGGCTACATGAGAGGATTTTATTAAGAATAACCTCTTCATACACGGCTTGTTTGATTTTTTCGTGGTCGATGACAAGAGTACCTTTCTATCTTATGTCTGAATCTAATCTTCGCGTAGATAAGGCAGTGGTTAGGTCCAGCACGGGATACAGGTACTGCTGAAGTGCCAAAGAGGTACAACTTTCTGTTCGTGAGAATGTGATCGATTTCCGCATGAATCGCGCTGTAACGAGACTCCGTTGTCAATCGGCTATGGGAGAGACGTGCTGCGGATAGAAGTCCTACAAGAGGGTTTCTATTCTTTTTTGGTTTTCCTATTCCGAATTTCTCGATCCTGTATTATTGGTCTTTCCTAATCTGGCGTTGAAGTCTCCAACAACGAATTTTTGTAAGGACTTCTCATTGCGGATTACTTCTTCGAACTGCTTGTAAACGCGTCCAGTTCGCTCTCATCAGCTGTACAAGTTAGTAACAGTCGATGATCGTGACTTTCTTATGACGCGCAACTTGGAGACGAAGAACGGCCTTGCGAGGTGATAGGATTTCGCATGAGATCACTAGATGAATAGCTGAGCGTATGGCGTACGCAATGCCTCAGAAATTTCATTACGGAAACTTCCCTCCATGAATGACAGCAGTTCCGTTATCTAAGTGGTTTATGTCGGTCTTCCTGCTTTTCGTTTCTCGTAGAGAGATCACATGGAATTCGATGGGACCACTGGCCTCAAAGAGAGCGTAGAAGTCGGCGTCTGAGGACACTGTTCTGATGTTATAGATTCACAGCATGAATAAGTCTCCATGGCGAGTCGTGAGCGTGCTCGTTTTGTCGATATTCATTGGCGTCCTCTGGAATAATCCGAGATTTGATCGCCTCTCACCTGTTGTCTCACGGCACAACGTCATAGAAGGGGCTAAGTGTGGGGGGTACTGAAGCTGGACTTTGCTGGTTTAGTCAATGTGGTTACCCGGAGTTCCGAGGTCTGCCTAGTCGAAGCTTTTCTCCAAGTTGCCACCACATCAGGCAGTCGCCGGCCCTCGTAGATCGAAAGGAGATTTGCCATCTTGCGACCAGTTTGATACAGGATACTAGTGGCCTCTGGCATTGGTTTACTCTTAGCTGGGCATCTAGATAGATTGGACTCCTACTTAGGGTAGGAAACCCTGATTGTGGATGACCACTCCGGCTATGGATCACATTCTTACAGGCAGGGACACCGCTCAACCATGGTAAGGCGTTAATCTTTCGAGAGGAATGTACATGTGAGTCAGTTGTAAATTTTTAAATCCAAACTCTTCCGCAATTGATAATGGAGTATACATATTTATTCTACAATTTCCGCTGCAAATGCAGCAAAAACTGCAGGGAGTGGAGAACACCACCCTATCGTGTTGGACGAAATCCCTTTTGTTCAGTTGTTTTGGTGTTAGACATGCGAGCGAAAACGGAAACAAAAACATCTTTGTTGAGCTCCGGAATTTCGGAATTTCACGATGATAGAATTTGAAAACTTGTATGCGCTTGGCAAATATCTGCATAGCCTATTGGTTACTGCTATGAGCTGAGTTATGATTGGTTACAGCTCAGAGGGATATTAGCATATGCATTGAAGCAGTATATATATATGGACGCGGACGAGCTTCACAGTATATGTTTAACCTTTGCTAAGGTTCTGTTCTTTTTCATTATTATTACTTTTTTTCATACTGTAAATTTTGCACGATCAAGGGGTCTACTCGAAGCTCTATGTAGTAGTTTCGATGTCAACGCTAAGAACATTTTATTAAGTTTTATAGTTCAGTAGGACCACTGAGTTAGTTGCAAATCACAGTGAGATACTAGCATGATGTGGGAAGATATGAACAATACGAGCCCGATAAGTTGATGAAAAAAGTGAATTATACAAGAGTGGGACAACCGTTTGCGAAGACAAAGCCGGAGCACTGTATTGATAAAGGAATATGCAAAGGGGAAATAATACTTCAAACAGAGATAGCTTATCCTTTTCTAGTGAAGACTACGGTATGAATACCGACCTAAGACTAAGACTACATTGAACATCGACGCTTTGAAAACGGTGGCATCTGACTAGTCGGGAATGAGCTGCTCGCTGTTGAACTATTTGTTTGTGCAGAAACGATGTTGTACGACATTTCTGCCTGAAGTGCTTGAATGCTTTAGGATGTTCAGCATCGAAAACAAAGACTGTTTCATTGGGTCAGAATATAGTAGGATTGCTGACATTCAGTACTAATGGCGTGAAGTTTTGAATAAGAAATAGTGAAGCTGGTCGTTGTATCAAGACTGAGCACAACTAACAACAATTTCCCGATCACTAAAGTATTTCTTCATAGAGTTGAGAACTCCGTGTATTTATAGAAACTACTTGCTGTATTGCACTAATCTTATATCTGTGTTGTAAAATGATAGATAGAATGAGATAGATATAGGTAGATAGGAAAGCGCTGGTAGGTAGAAAACAAGCTGAGAGGAACGCAGAGCAAGGACCTCCGTGACACAGTGTGTAATGCGCAAGCCACCGGAAAGCGAAGTCGTAGTTCAATCTGGCGCGGGCTCCAAGTTTTGCGAATATCTCAGCAATGTTGTGGTGTTATAAAATATTTCTTTCACTTTGAATTTGTTTAGAATTGAAATGCCGGAATATTTAGAAAGGAGGCTAAGTTTTTAAGCGTTACGAAGCAAGAATGATATCGGCGGACAACAATGAAACATTAGAGGAGACCATCGAGTCGTGCTGGACGAAATTCCTCAAGCATTTTCATGTTCGAAATACGAGTGTTGATCCAAAGAAAAAAATGAGGAAAGCCAGAAATTTTCATAGAAAAAAATCTAGTCTCACATGGGGAAATCGGACACCATATTGAGTAGCCAAATAGTTATGTCTTCGGCATGATGTCGATTCCGATTTCAAGTTATAAGTAAGAGTTATTTGTACCATGCAAGGTGTTGTTAGTGATGGATCGATTTTCAGTGGAAGGTCTATTAAATGAACTTGTAAACGGATTTGACAAAATGGTGTTTTCTGCGTGAATTAGCACTGATGGTGTACCGTAACGAGAGCGATACATAAGGGGGACTATGGTTCTCGAACTAGGTACGACAACGATTTCTAACTTGTCTAGGATTTAGTAGTGTAAGCGATTCTACTTAGATGTTCAACCCAGAATTCACAAGGATGGTTCGACTTTTTAAAGAATAAACTCCATAATTTCAGCATGAATCAATCGATAGGTAGTACTTCTTATGAATTATTAGTGGTGTAATTCTGGTGCCGAAACATTTTAAACTCCGCTGTTTTCGTTTCCTTGAAATGACGTGAAAAAAATTAGAAATAGCTATGAGGCGATGCATATGTTTAAGAATTGCCTAACTTTATAGGTTGGCGATCGAGGAACAATAAAAAATCAGTTCCTTTGCTTGTTCAACGCTGGGAACTTTCTCAGATGTCGGTAGAGGTGACGAAAAAACCCTGAAATCGAAAAAACTTTCACATCTCAATATTTGGAAGATTGCTTAACAAGAAAGTAGCAATCACCTAGTGATCGGCGTTTTCGCTACTGCACTCTTGCATTCCCTTGGTGTGATGGTGTTGGCTTTACGAACCACCTGAGAGTCGAAGGATAGGAATTGAAGGACAAAGAAGCATTATTGTACTTATTCAGGAATGGAGACCATCCTTATAAGTATCTTATATGGAGACCTTATAAGTTATAAGTTAGCATGAATTTTCACAGGTCCTTTTTAAGAATTTTTATTCTATGAACTATCCATGAGATATCAGCTGTTCGCGACATTAATGTGTGAATGATCTCTGGACTAAATGCAGAAACCTATTTTGAACAGAATACGTCACTATAACAGAGTACATGCCACTGTGATTTTCTCAAGAATCAAGAATTCATAGTGATTAGTTGTATCGCTTGAACACGTATAACTATTTATAGACTTTTAAATGCAAATCTGCATTTCAGAGTTATTTTACCAACTTTGTTCTCCTAATCAGGTTTGGCGTAGCGGTTGGACGGGTCTTAGAAAACAACTTCGAACGTTAATTTGATCCGACGCCACAGGGAAACCAGGCCTTCCACTCCTGGAGTGGTCGAGTTAGTACCTGACATGTCCCAAAAGGTCAAAACACAAGCTTGATATGTCGCCGAGTTCTAGTGATTCATGTGTTGGTCAATTATGCATTCAAACATCTCTGGAATGCTCGAAGAAGCGGAATGCATGTCATATCCCATAAGAATGAACTTTCACTGCTATGCCATAAAGTGATCAAATATCGGCTAATTTTGGTTGGGTAAAAAAAAGCAGATGACTAGACTTGATAACGACGATCTCTTTGCTGTCTTCGATTTTTGTTTATTTCATACATCGGGTGTTTTAGCAGTTTTTCTTTTCTGGCACTGCGCTAAAGGCTCCAGTTTTACGAAACTGTTTCGATACTACCGTCTTCTTCATCTGCTCATCCGCGAAGCGTTCGGAGTGTTAATCGTGGATTCGTATCATTTGACGTCTTCCTCTGTTCATCATCATGAGAGGATCGTGCTCGCGATTGATCACCATTAAGGCTCTAGTTTACATCACAAACAAAGTCGTTAATATGACAGTATAATGCGAAATCTGTGCATACATGCTTTTATAAATGAGCATAAAGAGATAAAGGACAAAGCATTCGGCGTTAAAAAATCCCTGAGGGATGCTCAGTGCATTCGACTTCACTAAGCATCGTTAGGGGTGATTGAATGCATATTTGACGTAAACAATTACTTGTGGTGGCCCACCGATGTATCAAGTCAGTGCTATCACCATCCCAGACAGGTTTGGTGCCAATTTTATGACCCCGAAAGAAGGGAAGAGTTGCTGAACCCAGAGCACCTGATCTAACCAGCGCGACATGTCCATTGCAAGGCACTTCTAACTGTTGTGCTAAACGCGCCCCTATAACTGAATATAAAGCGCAAATATCATCTAAAAACAATAGCCGAAGTGGCATTGTTTGTTCAAGGTAATAGTTACAATAGGCAGTTTTTTTAATGGTTACCTTTATGGTTGTTCTTTTTTGGTTTTATCTTCGGAAGGGTCTTCATTGTCGACCTTCTTGAGACATCGTAACCATCTTCGAAACGATTTAATATTCTGCAATGAACCCGTTAATGTGGACATAACGTTGCTGAATTAGTTGAACTGATAGGAAAATATGCATACATTAAGATTTGCATTGCGCGATCGGTTCACTCTTGTTTCATCTCTACCATGATCGAACTGGAGTGATCATTAGCGATGTGTCAATTTCTCTTAAACTTCAACCGAGTGATGTTCTCTTTATTTGTTCTTGTTTCTTTTTTATTTTTTTAAGCTCTTTTTTGCTAAACAAGCATATTGATAGAGCTGGAATTCGTTCTAACTATATACCGACTTCATCAATCCCAACGAGAAATGAGTAACGTGCCGTCGCAATTGGCTTACCTTCTTAGAATCTGGATAAGTTAAGCAGTGAAACACCTCCACATTGCACACCCATCACTAAGGATCGAAACTAATTTCTTGTTCGTTATATTCTTGTTTAGCAAACACGAGGTGTTATTTTATTTCTTTATTTACGCGCAAGCTGACGTTTCGGGGGATTTCGCTTTCCGTAGTATTCCTACGTAATTCCTTGTTGTTTTCCTATCTGTGCACCCACAGTTCATTCAACGCCTTTGTGTATTTCATAAGCTCTCACTGAACTTCTACCTGTTGCAGTACTACCTTGACTATCTATGGTAAGTACGTGAAAGCTTATCAGTGCGGAACTCGTTACTAGGGAATGGAAACTTCAAATCTTACCATTGCTAATAAGATCACAACTCCTAATATACCAAACAGTAAGACGCTAAGCACAATAAGCACATCGACAAGATCATCGTCCATCTGTAATCACTGTTTAGTTGTCTCAGAACATTTCTTGCTCATGGCCAACACTGGCGAAACATTGTTTAGTGGGAGATATAGGTCTAAGTGTAATGAGAGACAGGCGAAACGAAGGACCCACATGGTGTTGTGGTGAATGTGTTAGCCCCCGGAAAGGCTAATGGCGCGGTCGTTCTCTACCGCAGACACCTGCGGTCCGGAGTTTTGCAAATATCGTAGCATCATTGTGCTTGTATCACACGTAATACCCTGCCATGAAAAATTGTATTAGGCAGTAAATAAAAAGTTAACATTCTGATTTCGACTACCGCCACAGCTTAACTTGGTTCGGAGCCGATTTGGGGTCCCTAGATCAGTCCTGTTGACGAGTGATTGCTGATGGCGTTAGTGGATAAAACTAGCTAAGATACAGGCGAAAGATGGGCCCGCATGGTGTGGTGGTGAACACATTAGCTCCTGGAATGGGTAAAAAAGCGCGTTCGTTCCCCGCCGCAGACACCTGCAGTCGGAGTTTCACAAATATCTCAGCTTCATTGTGGTTGTCTCTAAGTGTGGTATTTTTACTGGTGAAGATTCTCATGGTAATGAAATCATGGGATAGTAGTAATTCGGCCATGCCTATTCTTTCCACAAAATCCTGTGATAAGTCGAAATTTGCGACATGTTGATAAAATAAAGCAACAGAGAAATATCAAGGTAATTGAAAAGATCTCGGAATATCACTTAAAAAAACGTATGGGAAAATGCCAATCAATCGACAGCTTCAGACCCTCATGAATATTCATTATAACCAAGGGAGCCATTTAATGACTGACTGGATAATGTTAAGCTTTTGAATCCAGTTTATCCTAGCATAGAAGTGAAAGTATTGATACAAATTACAACTTCAAATGAAAAATTATGATAGGAATAATTGTTAACAGTGATCGGTTAAAGTAGGAAGTTTCGTCGTAATCACGAGTTGTTCCTGAAAGGCGATTATATGAATATTAAACATGCACTTTGCCACTTTATAATATCGCTCTCAATGATGGTGTAGATTCTGTCACTTGTTCTGACAGATTCAAGAAGCTCTCGCGCTGGTTCGTCATCTTTCTTCGTCTTTTCCCTTCAGATGAAAGAAACGCTCCACTTTCTGCAAAGCTTACGAAGCAATACTTTTGGAGTGAGTGTAAGAATTTCATGCAGTAGGCGCGCGATATTCTGTAAAACAGCTGACGAGCTTGCAGTTAACACATGCCGAAGATAGAATGTGTGAGTATCAGAAAGCTCAGATGAAGAGGAACTGCTAGGTATTTTTAAAGTGCGCATTGAAGTCTAATTTGATTTGCAGTGGTTTAAACTGCTGTTTATATTATGCAGTGGCAGAATTCGAATACGATAACAATTGAAAGTCAGAACACTATCGATTATGGTTGACATAATCTGTAAGAGCTCCCAACGCTTTACTGCATTATTGTGGCTGGGAGGTGTTCCTGGGTGCCGGACTGCGATGCACAGCTGGGATTCATCTCTCCAGTACGACCTCCAAAGCTGAGAAGGTGTCCGACGTCTCCAGCTGCCACACTAGCCGCAAGTCTCTCTCTAACACAAAGCTGGTGACTGCTTGAGGACAAACCAATCTGAGGAATGCTTCCATCAGGTTGGACTTGGGGCAACAGAGAGAACCACACTGGCTAAACCAGCAAATGTCTGACCAAATGGAAGCTATGCTGAGGTCTGTAAAACCACTGAAGATGGGCCTTTCAATTATCCAAGTAAGTGTAATCCGTAAGAAATACACCAATGCACAATCTGTGTTAATACGGTAATAGCCGGTTCGAGCTACGTTCGCTACCCAAAGGATATGATATGATGAGATAAAATACGGTGAATTCCATCACCTGAAATTCCTTAATTCGTCTATTTTGACAGAATGCGCTTGGTTAATATCTTTATAAGATATTAGCCGTGCATGACTCTCAGAACTCTGCCGTGACATAGATTTACTTTTATGTGGCATTCCGAATTAGAAATTTCGATATGTTTGGGTTGACACTTTTTTTGACTGATGGATATCCATGCTGTTCTTCGCAATTTGACACCGAGAACAAATAGCCCACCGAACTTCACCGCTTCTGCGGAGGTGAATCGCTATGCAAATGATCAAAAAAACTACTGCTCCCTGCGCTGATCAATCGCTGATGAATGCTCCATACATTCGACTTTCTTAAGCATCGTTTGAACTGATTGAATTTGTATTTATCCTAAACCGTGACTTGCGTTGGGAGTCAAGTCCATGCTGCTATCCTCCCATTCTGGTCTGCTACCAATTTGCCGACACGCCGACACCGGAGGTATGGAAGGTATTCTAAGCCTTGGGTGCGGAATCAAACCCATGTGTATTCCACAGCACCTCTAACCACTGCGTGACTTGAGCTCTCTAGAAGTAATAACATGTAGTATTCTACAGCACATCGAAAGGGCATTATGGGGCTTTTTTTTTGTCTAAATCGTAACGGCCTTGGTAAATTTCCTGCAAGCTCCTAGTACCGACAACCCATTGCAAAGCTCATCACCTAAATATGAAGAAGCTATGTTATGCGACTAAATGGAGCTTGTAAAAGATTCTCGAAAGAGTTGATTAAGCACAACGAACGAAAATGAACCTGGAACCCCGTAATTATCCATAACGAAATGGAGCTGATAGGAATGAACTGCTGACATTTTGTAGCTGTCTTCTTCGCTTCTGAATAATTCAGCAAAACTCATCTCTGAAGCGTCTTTCTAATTAAATGTCAACTAAATTTGGCATTTCTATCTTAATCAGTACAGTGTGTCTTGTGGTGACTCTTACACAAGAGAGGGAAAGGTGGAAGATTTGCTGGCACCCTGTTGAGTCACTCGATGATCAACAGGGCGACAGGGTGATAGAGAGTATAACACCTCCTTTTGATGGACAAAGAAAAAGAGTTTTTAAAAAGTTACTAAGTGTATCAAATGATAGCCTTCGTTCTGAAATTTTTATTCTTGAAATAGGCGGTAGTTTTGTATCGTCCTTAAAGTTTTCCGTTTTGAAAACAGCTGTACGTCTTGAACGGCCTTCTATATCTGGTTTTATTCTAGAAAATCACACACTGTAGACCGGTCGATGACTTTTCAAGGGATATTATATAAACCCAAAGGGCGAAATATCTATAAACTCGCAATGTTTGACATCTTATTTACTGCTTATTATCTTTTTTATGCAGGGGTATTATGTGAAATACAACCACAATGATGCTGCAGTATTTGCAAAACTCCGTACCGCAGGTGTATGCGGTGGGAACGAAGGAGCTATTACGTTACGCTTTCACCACCACATCATGGTGGTTCTTCGTTTCGTTTTTCCTTCAGCACTGTTTTATAGGCACTATCAGCAATCAACTATTAACGATATTGATCTGGGGAGTGGAAATCGACATTGAACCCAGTCAAACTAAAGCTGTAGTACAAATCACAATCACCTGTATCACCTGTAGTCCCGTTGATCGTCGACTGACTCGAGTGGGCACCAGTAAATCTTCCATTTTTCCCTGTCGTGTGCAAGAATCGTCGAGCATCATATTTCCCTTCTAAGCTCTTCGTGAAGAACTCTAACCATCGCGTCGGTGGTCTTCCTGCAGCACGTTTGACGTCCCGAGAAATCAATCACTAACGGCTCTTGTTCATCGGTTATCATTCATTCACATTACATGTACGACCCACCAACTATTTCGTGTACAGAACGGCATCTTTGATTTTTCATCGTTGACGCAGGTCGGAGCTTCGGATCCCATTCCTTACTTGTATGAAACGGAATACTCCTAGCATCGTCCTTTCGACCGCGCGTTCGATAACGCTAAGTGACCTTTCATCCTGCTTACGCAGCGACCAAGTTTCTGACGCATACGTTAAGACAGGATGTACCGCTGAAGTCCAAAAGGTGGGCACGGAGTCGGGTGTTCCTTGTTCTCTTCACCACATCCTCGATGCACTTGAAAGCACCCCAAGCCGCTCGTTTCCTTCTGCTCAGCTCTGGAGCTAGGTCGTTCATCATATTGATTTCCCCGACCTAGATAGATATAACTGGAGCATTCGGAGATATTCGTTCCTTTGAGCGTGGATGGGGCATAAGAAACCAATTCATTCCTCATGGACGTCGTTTTTGTGGGATTTAATCGAAGACCAATCTTTCCACAGGCTTTGTCGAAGTTGGCAATCATTCGTTCCACTTGGCTAATGGTTGGTGTTATAAGGACGATGTTATCAGCAAAGCTTATGCGAAAGAAATATTTTAATAATGTCCTTGCGTCTGCTTGCAATACGAATTTTGATGTATGGACGACATTCAGACGTGGGCAGCGTAGTATACGTCCTGCTAGAGTGAAACTTGCTTCTTGTCCAGTCTTTAGAGATTACAAGAAGTTACTAACGCTTTTCGAAATAAGAATAGATTCGTTCTTCATTGAAATTCAAAAAGATCACAAATCCGCTACGGCGGCAAAATGATTCTGTTCCCATTGTTATAGTTGCAGGCAGATTTCGTTGTCAAACGTTCTTTTGAATAAGTCTTGGCGTTTTTGAAAAGTTAATAAGTGAGAGGCGACATTTGAGGACATTAGCGAAGCAATAAAACAAGCAGCAATGTGACTATAGAAAGATCGGAAGGAAACCTGGTTCATGAGCTGACTGATGTGATGTAGAATTAGTCCGGATTGATGATTTTTCTTTATAACAATAGCCACCTCCTTTATGCACATGTGGCGCTAAGTGAGCGAAATGAAAGGCTTAGAGGAATGGTACAAAAGTCTGAAGCGAACGTGGATTCCATCACTCAGGGTTCGGCAAATTGGTACCAGACTTGCCTGAGACGATAGCAGCACTGGCTCGATACATCGGTAGGCCACCGCGAGTCACTGTAAGGGCCAAATATGCATTCAGTCACTTCCAACAATACTTAATGAAGTCGAATGCATGGCGCATCCCTCAGGGGATTGATCAACGCCGAGAACTTCATCCTTTCTCCTTTATCAATGTTCGCATTATGTTCTGGAGGGTGGCGGCAAATAAATTTGGCGAGATGGTATCGCCTTGCTTAACCCCACTTTTAACGTCAATGTTAATATCGTTGTAGAATGGTGATATCTTGGTTGCGAAATTTTGTATAGCTGACGAAGAATCTTTATGTACTGAGTAGGGACTCCTTGACTATCAAGGATTTCCATTACTGCTTCTATCTCAATTGAATAAAGGGCTTCTGTAAATCGATGGAAGTGAGACAGAGCGGTCTTTTGTACTGTCGCCATACTTCAATGAATCTTGTTATCGTGTGGATGTGGTCCATCGCACTAGATCCTTCTCGAAACCCTGCTTGCTCACAGGGCTGTCCTTCGTCCAGTATTCTGCCAATCCTCTTTAGAGTGACTCGAGTGAAAAGTTTGTAGACGACAGGCAGCAAGCAGATTGGGCGATAGTTGCCGATATCGTGTAGGTCACCCTTCTTCAACAATAACATGGTCTTGCTGGTCTTCCACTGAGTAAGGACCTTGAATTCCAGAAAGGTAACGTGGGAAGACCCGAACCAGTGTGTAATACGAGGACTGGCGGAACGCTCTTCAGGTGTTCTGGTCTTATGCTGTCCAGACCTGACGCTGTTCGATTTTTCACCGACGAGATGGCATGTCGGTTTTCGGAAGGAAGAACCGGTGGTACAGCATATCCATCCTCCTTTATTTCATATGACGGAAGGTGGACGTGACTATCGAAGAGATCTGAGTAGTATTCGTGAATGATTTTCTCTATTGCTTTTCTGGACGCTGAAACTGTTCCGTCTGGGCGTCGGAGGGCAATCATCTGGGTCTTTTTAATTGGCGAAGCTTCGGTGGGCTTTGCGAGTGCTTTTGCCAGCCTCTCCAGCTTCGACCATTACTGCTGCTCTTCTCTCTTTAAGATCTTCTTTTATCGCCTGTCTGCACTGTTTTGCAAGTTCGGACGTTAGTTCGCGGTTGCCTGCAGCTCGTGCGATTCCACGCTGGCGTATTAGCTCGAGTGTTTCTAGAGACAAACGTCTCTTGGTGACTTTCGTACTCTCAGCTTTCATAGCGCTAACGTGAAGATGTTGAATGAGCCGATCGTGATCTTCGTCGATGTTATCGACAACGGTACCTTCCCAACAGCCGGCTAATGAATTGAATAAGTCCCAGTTTATGGTGGT